>OZ024838.1:20163676-20683676 GCA_964016985.1 Anodontia alba
ACTAATGGGAAGAGGCAAAAACTGGATACACCAATGATTTCATTTTTTATTGTACACTCATTAAGACACTTAGTGTAAATCTATGCTAATTTTTTTCCCTTTCAAATAGCACTGAATATTTGTACAGCCCCTAATAGCTATAATAATGTATTTATCTTTGACTGCAGTTTGCAAATATCGCTTTTTGTCCACTATTATTTTAACATGTGGATGACTTAAAGTATTCTCGGTACCATTTTCATGAGAGTTCAGCGACAATATGACGTAAATGTTCTCAGTACTGATCATCATCCAATCAGCTGGCTTTCTTGCATTGTAAATGGTCCGGAAAAGACCAAATTTCATTAATATTCAATGAAGTACAAAGCTGGAAATCAGAAGTTTTACAAACCGAAATACGCACTGAATGAACCAAAATGCACCACATTTCGTCAGAACGCGAATCGGACTATGCATTGGGTTGAAGATTTAGCGCCAAGGCAACAAAAAGCATGGAAATTCCGCAATCCTGCACCCTAGAATTATCTCTGCATCAGAAGCACCTCAGCAAAGCACTTCTAATGAGTACCCACAACATATGTTTTTGTGGGTGGAGAAATAAGAAAAATATCAATACTTTTCTGTTAAAAATGGCACTTTCTCACTTAAATATTTAAGGGAGCACCTAGCTGGAGCAAGGCTATAAAATACTATTATTTTAGAAAATGAACTTACTGTATTGTTGACCATCTGTGCTCATTCCCTGTCCATCCACTCCAGACATATCTGACATGTACTGCCGACTATCTGCTCTAGATATATCTGACATGTACGGTCGACCATCTGATGAACTTGGTCCAAAATCCGACACCTCATTACGAATTTCTCCCACTTCAAATTCATCATCTTCATGTTTTTCCATTTTAACAGGCACAGAAATTTTATTATCAACAGTTTCTCCTTCTAAAGTTTCATTCTGACTTAAAAGTTTCATTCGTTTTGCGTTTTGTTCTTCTATGTTTGTTTCTGTTTCATCTTCTGATATTGCATCGTAATCAGCAGTTTCAGTTTTAATTTTCTTCCGTGCTGGATCTGTTAAAGTGATACGATTCTGATCTATATTCTGATGTGTCTCTAAAGGCATATCCATATCACTATCGTCCTCATCCTCATCATCAAAATATCTTTGAGAATGTAATGTTTCTTTAGTGTCAGATACTGTCATTGCGCCTTCGTGATCAAATCTTGGAGTAGAATGCAATGATCGTGCCACTGGCATCGACTTTGGTGTAGCCATAAGTTGATCATTGGGCTCATCATAACTATCAGGACTACTTGGACCCATTATTTCATTTTCAAGCTGTCTTGATATATCTGAAGGGGACTGTCTGGCAGCAGCTAGCCTCTTTGCATGGGGTAAAAACTCTTGAATTTTTTTCTTGTGATAGCCTAGAGTAAAAATAAGAAGTAGAGGACTTGTTAAGGAGGAGTACTTGGTGATAATTCTGGGATAATTTTCTTCAGTTCTCCATAAAAAAATATATTGTGGATATTCATTAGAAGCGCCTCGGCGAGGCGCTTCTAATGAGTACCCATAACTTATGTTTTTATGGAGAAGTAAGGAAAATTATCCCAGAATTATCACCAAATACTCCTCCTTAACAAGTCCTCTGAGAAGGTAGTGTATATTTACAGTATTGAGTTAGTACATGTATTTAGACAATTTAATTCCTTGGCAAATTCATCCTAAAAATTTGAACAAGTCCATTTTACTACCTTCTGACGAGACATAAGGTAACTGAGAAATGTTAATTACAATTAGCTGTAATTACAATTGTAATTATATTTTTAACATTGTAATTGGGCTCATTTAGAATTATATTTAATTGTAATTGAATTGATTATAGCCCAAAAAGTTCCTGTAATTTCATTTACTTTTCAATTACATTCAGGATTAGTATCAGGATGGATGGGCAGACAGACATAGATAATGATTCTAAATAAGAATACAGCCTTCCAATTTACATTCATCTGATTGTCAAATTGAATGGATGTACTAGATGTGATTATGTCAAAATATGAACTAAAATTTATGCTTTGTTCCAAATCGCTGCAATGTCACTGATGACAGATTTAGAGACAGTAGGCTTTAACCCTTAAAGCGCCAAGAAAACCTGCATCTGATAATGTCGTCTGTTTATGTCGTCTGCTGCATCTTCTTGCAAACTTTTCAAACATACTTTTTGCATATAGGCTAACAGTGTGGACCCAGATTAGACTGCTCATAGAGGAGCAGTCTGATCTGGGTCCACACTGTTTGCAACAATGACTTTTAAAGTATTTGGCAGAAGACAAAGCAGACGACAATTGTTATGTTTGGCGTCTTAACCAGACAAATAATGCAATGCACTTATCTATTGAGTCTAAATGGTCATTTTAACGCCTGAAGGCATACGAGGTATGATCAAGAAGTTCTAGGCCCGATATACTTAGAATGAATAAATTAAAATGAAACCCCAGTCAGCTGATAATTTTATCTTATTCAACATCTTTGGTAGAAAGAATGAAATTTCAAAGCTATTAATTTCAGCAGGAATTTGATGCAAACAGGGGAACTGAGAAAATGGACAAAGTTGAAGTTAGAGCAGTCATAAAGTACTTCTGTAAGAAGGGCATGTCCCCAAAGGAAATTCATAACTTCAATGAACTCTTGGGGATAAGTCTCCTTACAGCACAATGAAGAAATGAGCTGCTGAATTTAGAAGAGGGCTGGAGAGCGTGGAGGATTATGAATGGTCTCAGCACCCTTAGCCACCCTAAAGAGGCTCCTACAGATGAAAACAATGAGCTTGTGCATAGTCTGATTCTGACATAGCTAGGCAAACAGGTATAAGTTTATTGGCAGTTCTGTCTGTCTTGACCGATATCTAAGGGATGTCTAAGTTCTCAGCTAGATGGATCCCAAGAATGTTGACGAAAGATAAGAAGAAGAGCAGGCTTGATACATGTATTTCTAAGTACAGTCGAACCTCGATGGCTCGAACACCAATGGCTCATTTACCATGGCTAATTCGAACTCGTTTTTGTGTACCTACGAAATTCTTCCGATAGCTTTAAAAAACAAATATTTAGGGGAATTTTCTTATTTTATCACAAAAATGTATGTTGTGTGTACTCATTAGAATTGCATAATCGAGGCAATTCTAATGAGTGCACTCAACATACAATTATTGTGTAGAAAATCAAAAAAATTTCCCTAAATTATCGCTATTTGCTTCCTGACCTGGTGCCATGATTAACCTTAAATGGCTCGACCTACCCATGGCTCGAACACTTTTCCATGGTCCCAAAGGTGTTCGAGCCATTGAAGTTCGACTGTACAAGTATGTCCTATCTCTCTATGAAGATGATCCTAAGGAATTTATGCACAGAGTTTTGACCCAAGATGAGACAGTTTCCATAGCAACAGATAAGGCACTTTTTTCATCCGAAAACTGCTGATATCTTTCTTATTTCTCAATAAAAACATATGTTGTGGGTACTCACCGAAACGCTTCTAATGAGTACCCACAACGTATGTTTTCGTTGAGAAATAAGAAAAATATTATGTGGATACCCCCTCCTATCTGTAGCTATGGGGTTCATCACTTTGATCCTGAGGCCAAACAGCAGCATATGCAATGGAGGCACCCTGTCTCACCCCCTCAAGGAATCTAAGAGAGTTCCTTCAGCAGGGAAAGTGATGACCTCTATCTTTTGGGCTAGTCATGTTGGAGTATCCTGAGGAAGGTTGCACGATAAATGGTGCATATTATGCAGAAGAACTAAGGCAGCTGTGTCAGGAGATTGTGAAGAAAAGAAGAGGAAAGTTGACTTGAGGTGTTCTTCTCTTGCAAGATAATGCACCAGCCTACACCTCTCAAGTGCTATGGCTGCTGCAACTAGATGCAGCTACGAGGTCCTTCCTCATCCTCTGTATTCTCCAGATTGGGCTATTTTGAAGGGATAAGCAAACTGGAACAGTACTGGAGAAAGTGCATTGAGGCAAAGGGAGATTATACTGCAAAATAATGGCACAATTTCTAGGTCATTTAACTCTGCTCTTAATCACTCCCAAAGTACAGGAGCCGGAAAAACTTTTCGATCATGCCTCTTACTACTAAAGGCAGTTGTACATGTACTAATAAACAATAGTTTCATTATTACATACATGTAGTATGAAAATTGTCACCTAGGCTATATCTGCTCAAAACCTGAAATTAAACAGAAAAACCAAGATTCTGTGCCATCAATGTATGTGAAAACACGGTGTGCAACATATATCTCATTAGTTCTTAACATTAACTATACTGTGATGTTGCGAAAAATGATCAAAATCAATGTCTGATTTTGCCAAATAATACTGTATAACAATGTCATACCAATTTCCAAATCCAGAGAATTTTCTGACAAAATAGATTTATCCTTAAAGCTTAAGCAAAATTGTGGCAGACAATATTCTATTTTTTTAATATTATTTTTTGGAGTTAATTTCATGCTGAGCCTGACTTACGTTTCAAGCAGAAACCCAAGAACTGTGATTTAATTTCCTCATGGCCTTCCAGGAAAACTTTTCCAGACTCAGTTCCAAGGTGGGACAGGGTTCCATCAGATACACTGGCTGTAAGAATAACAGACTCTTCCCCTGTCTGATCTGAAAGCTGATCTACCTGGAAATAAACAACAAACACAGCTCTAGATAAGAGTATCCACAAAATAGTTTTCTTACTTTACCATGAAAACATGTTGTGGGTACTCATTCATAGGTCTAGATAAGAGTGGGTATCAGGTAAATAGTTTTCTTATTTCTCAACGAAAACCTATGTTGCGGGTACTCATTAGAAGCGCCTCATCGAGGCGCTTCTAATGAGTACCCGCAACATAGGTTTTCTATTGAGAAATAAGAAAAATATTGACATTTTTGGATAAAAAAAAGCACCTTATCAAGAGCTATGCTCATTAGAATTGACTCATTCTAATGAGTACCACCACATACAATTTCAATGAAGAAATAAGCACCTTATCTGGAGCTATAAAGAAAATATCCCTTTACTGAGCTATCTAAGCTCAGTATTCTGGCACTCACCTAATCATCTAGAAATCACTGGGACTGAAGGCTTCTTTTGCTGCATACAGTGCTAAAGAAAAAAAAAAAAAAGCCTTTTGCAGTATAGAAAAGGAAACTTTCATAAGGCAAGCAATACATTTTTAGGACAAAACTGAAAGTAGAAAAAAAAAAAAAAAAAAAAAAACAAGGCAACTTGAAATTCACTTTTCTTCAAGTTGTGGTTGTGCTTGTTGCTATCAAGGATCATTCTTTTTTGAATTTACATTCACATCAACAAACATGACAAAAGACCCAAATGACAACCCTGATTTAAGGTTAATCACCTCAAAATAGAACCAAGACAAAATCATGACTACAGTTAGCTCCCTTGATTTGTTGTCCACAATAAGGAAATATATTCACACAAATAGTCCCTTAGTTAACTGCATGGTTTGGTGACTGTATTCTGACTGCTTATCAGAGCATCACAGAATAAACTACACATGAAGGTCAAGAAAAAATGTTATTTACTCCAGTTTCTTCTGATTTCAGGAATATAGTGCTTCTAGGAGCAGTCTGATCAGGGTCCACACTGGTTGCCTGTATGCAAAAATAGGTTTGAAAAGTTTGCAAGAATAGTCAGCAGACGACATAAACAGACAACATTTTCAGATGCAGGTTTTCTTGACATTTTAAGGGTTAATCCTTGCCATGCTGAAAAAATTGCGATGCCCTGCACAGTTATAATTTTCAGCCAATCAGATTGCTGATACATGATGTAAATTCAGATACTTAATGATCAACTGATCTGGATCTGCACTGTTAGCAAAGACAGGACATAACCTGGGTTCAGCAGGACCACCGTTAATAGATACCCTCTTACCTGGAGCCAAACAGAAAAAAAAACACAAACAACTTACCAGTAATTGTATCTGATTCTTGAGTACAGCCTTCAGAATAGCTCTATACCCTGGAATGTCCTTATAAACATCCAATTCAGCCTGCTGGACACTCGTCATGACCTTTCTCTTGTCTTCACCTGCTGAAATTATGGAATTATACATACCGGTATTATGTAGGACACCCAGACATTTTTTCTTATTTCTTTTCTTATTTCTTATGTGGGTGTGCCTGAGTACCCATAATGTATTTAGTTTTCATGAAGCAATACTTTCTTATACATGTATTTACATTGTATCTTTAAGGCATAATGACAACTGCAGCTGATGACACTTTAAAAACAAAAAATATATTTTTAATATAAAATAAGTCTTAACATTTTATGTGAAACATCTGGCAAGTAAACGATTCACATGAAATGTGAAGATATTTTCTATGAAAAAAAAAAAAAAAAAAAAAAAGATCAGGTTCGACTTGCCGAAATACGGGAACACTACCAAAATACCGGAATACCTGTGAAAAATACAAGAATACCTGTGTGAGACACCTACTGAAGATAGCAATAATGGCTTTAATTAAGAAACGAATATACATGTACTCGGAGGACGATCTTGAAAAGCCCAGAAGCCAAAGAAGCTCATACAAACAGCGAAGACGGATTCCTAAATAGTCATGATTCCTGTTCCCCCAAATTAGTTTCATTCCCTTGTTCTCTGTGGCGTCTGATCTGGGTCTACACTGTTTGCATAGGCCTATCTGTCCCAATATTTATGTTCTTTAAATTTTTAATATGTGCCAGTTTTGTATGCATTTCTGATGAGAAAAGGCTCTATAAATTAAATTTGTTTTTCTCCCGAAGCAGTTTTGCGCCACAATTTCACGTGATGTTACTGCTACGAGCATGTGGTTTCTTCATGCGGGGCAAGGGAAATAATGTTGCTTTTGTGACTGTTGCATTTTCTGGGTATTTTAATAATCATAATGTTCTCAATGTATCGATAATGTAAAAACAAGAGCTGTCGTAGGACAGCGAGCTCGCCTGCTGGGTACATTTTATATTGTAACATTTTTATCATTAAGCCATATAATATAGGTCACACTGACCTAGATGTATTTGTATGTAAATCATTTTGTCACATAGATATAATAATCCAGGTATGACAATTCTCCATGAAATAGTAATAAAAATAAAAGGCAAAATCACTGAAGCATGAAATATAGGTCACAATGACCTAGATATAGTAAGTGGTCATTCATTGGGTCACATGGAACTAATATCCCAGGTGTGACATTTATCCAACAAATAGTATTCAAGATATAAGGCAAAATCACTGAACCATGAGATATAGGTCACACCAACAGAGATATATTTTGACGTCAATAATCGGGTCACAAGGAACTAATATTCCAGGTGTGACATTTATCCAACAAATAGTATTCAAGATATAAGGCAAAATCACTGAACCATGAAATATAGGTCACAATGACCTAGATATAGTAAGTGGTCCTTCATTGGGTCACATGGAAGTAATATCCCAGGTGTGACATTTATCCAACAAATAGTATTCAAGATATAAGGCAAAATCACTGAACCATGAGATATAGGTCACACCAACAGAGATATATTTTGACGTCAATAATCGGGTCACAAGGAACTAATATCCCAGGTGTGACATTTATCCAACAAATAGTATTCAAGATATAAGGCATAATCACTGAACCATGAAATATAGGTCACACCAACAGAGATATATTTTGACGTCAATAATCGGGTCACAAGGAACTAATATCCCAGGTGTGACATTTATCCAACAAATAGTATTCAAGATATAAGGCAAAATCACTGAACCATGAAATATAGGTCACAATGACCTAGATATAGTAAGTGGTCATTCATTGGGTCACAAGGAACTAATATCCCAGGTGTGACATTTATCCAACAAATAGTATTCAAGATATAAGGCAAAATCACTGAACCATCAAATATAGGTCGCACCAACAGAGATATATTTTGACGTCAATAATCGGGTCACAAGGAACTAATATCCCAGGTGTGACATTTATCCAACAAATAGTATTCAAGATATAAGGCAAAATCACTGAACCATGAAATATAGGTCACAATGACCTAGATATAGTAAGTGGTCATTCATTGGGTCACATGGAAGTAATATCCCAGGTGTGACATTTATCCAACAAATAGTATTCAAGATATAAGGCAAAATCACTGAACCATGAAATATAGGTCACACCAACCGAGATATATTTTGACGTCAATAATCGGGTCACAAGGAACTAATATCCCAGGTGTGACATTTATCCAACAAATAGTATTCAAGATATGGCAAAATCACTGAACCATGAAATATAGGTCACACCAACAGAGATATATTTCGACGTCAATAATCGGGTCACAAGGAACTAATATCCCAGGTGTGACATTTATCCAACAAATAGTATTCAAGATATAAGGCAAAATCACTGAACCATGAAATATAGGTCTCAATGACCTAGATATAGTAAGTGGTCATTCATTGGGTCACATGGAAGTAATATCCCAGGTGTGACATTTATCCAACAAATAGTATTCAAGATATAAGGCAAAATCACTGAACCATGTAATATAGGTCACACCAACAGAGATATATTTTGACGTCAATAATCGGGTCACAAGGAACTAATATCCCAGGTGTGACATTTATCCAACAAATAGTATTCAAGATATAAGGCAAAATCACTGAACCATGAAATATAGGTCACAATGACCTAGGTATAGTAAGTGGTCATTCATTGGGTCACATGGAACTAATATCCCAGGTGTGACATTTATCCAACAAATAGTATTCAAGATATAAGGCAAAATCACTGGACCGTGAAATCTAGGTGACCTGGACCGTAAAATGTAGGTCACCATGACCTTCACTCTCTTACACTTAAACTGATGTCACATAGTTAGCTCATGTATAACCAGTTGTGTCTATAACCTGTAGGCATATAAGATTTTACAAATGTGTCCTAGATTTTGACCCCTAGCCCCACTCCAAGGCCCACCCTGAGGTATGAACCCAGGGGTATGTTCTTTTGGAATCTCAGAAGACTCCTCCAGGTACCCAAATTCTAAATATGAATGCTCTATAAGGAGTGAAAGTCAAGATATAAGAATTTGAAAAACTTTAACACAGTATTACAAAGGTGTCCTAGATTCTGACCCCTAGCCCCACCCAGGGGCATGAACCCAGGGGTTTATTTTCTTGGAATCTCAGAAGACCCTCCAAGGTACCTAAGTTCCAAATTTGATGCCTCTGTGAGGAGTGACTGTTGAGATATAAGCATTTGAAAAACTTGAACGCAGTGTGACGGGAACGGGAACGCAAATGCAAACATGGACGACCGGGGTGACTACAATAGCTCTCCTTGTACTTCGTACAGGCGAGCTAAAAATAACAGTGCTAATATTTATTTATACCCTGGTAAATGTGGAGTTAGGCCCTCACTCTTTAGGTTTTACTATTTAAAGGGAGCTAATTGCGTATGCCTTAGTAATGAATTTTACCAGTCGAACACAGCACTTTTTATGAATCAGGGGTGAATCCAAGATGATTTCTGAAGGGGTTCGATTTGATCAAATTTCAGTACTTACTCTATGTATTCGGACAGACAGCATGAGCAAACTGTGTAGATCCAGATCAGACGCCACAGAACACATTTAAACCATCACTGAAACGGTGATGTATTTAACCAGAAATTTGTAATCTCTCAAAGAACTGAAGTTTACAAGCCTGTTTGTCACCGCAAATGGCAAAATCTGCTCCCTTGCATAGGAAGATGACCAAGTCTTCACTGGTCGCACATCTTATTGACCTAAAAGTGTTTCCAAATTTCCATGTTACAGATAAGAGGGGGGATCCACATAATATTTTTCTTATTTCTCGATGAAAACATATGTTGTGGATACTCATTAGAAGCGCCTCGGCGAGGCGCTTCTAATGAGTACCCACAACATATGTTTTTGTTGAGAAATAAGAAAGATATCAGCATTTTTGGACGAAAAAAATACCTTAGGCCAAAACAAAATATATGTGTGGTTCTGTATGCCTGACCATGCCTAATACTGACGCCCGACCCTAAACATTTTTGCTTGTATCGAATTCAGAAATTTTTTTTTACGTTTTGGAATGTCAGATTTTTTTTTTTTCTGGTAGTCCCGGATTTTATCTGACATGACAATACGGTATTTCGCAGTACCCATTCAGTAAACAAAAATGGCAGCGCTCTTACGACCACACTGTTTACTGGCTTGCAAAGTAAAAAAATGTGATCACACCCCAGAGGAAACAAAGTCATTCATCTCTGTGGCGACGAATGACACAGTCAGCGATGTTTTCCACAGATGTCATTCAACCGATGCTAACTACGAAAAGAGTTACTGTTTCACCGCCGAATGCAGCTTGGGGTTGAATGCTTCGGACGAGCCATTTCAGGTAGGTCAGGAAAACCTGTCTTGATATACGATGTTACAAGCTGCATTTGATATATAGAGTTCGCGGCCCAACAATTATAGCGAGTTCCAGGACCGACATATAATAAGAGATATTGATTTGTTTACATATTGCATGCAAGTTACCTCAACCCTATTCCTGTATACAAAGGGTTTTGTTTTTGTATGGGTAGGGGTTGAAAGTATCTGGCCAGCGCCTAAGGGGAACCCCTGCTCATTTTTTTTTAGTTTTTTGGGGGGGAGGGGTTGGGGGATGAGTGCAGGAATTTTGAGGGGGGGGTGGGGGGGGGGGGTGGGGTGGGGGGGGGGGGTGTGGTGAGGGAAGAATATACTAACATATTTGTTTAAATATTGTATGGGTGAACATATCTGGCCAGTGCCTCTGGAGAACCTCTGCTCAATTTTTTTTTTAGTGGGATGGGGATGAGCAGGAATTTTTCTGGGATGGGGGGATGGAAGAATATACAAACATACTTTTGTTTATATATGGGTAGGGGGTGAACATATCTGGCCAGCGCCTCTGGGGAACTTCTGCTCATTTTTTTTTTTTTTTTTTTCTTGTTTACTTAGTTTTTTAGGGGAATTGGACCAGTTTTTAGGGGGATTAGACCAGCATAAGTCCCTGTCATGATAGATTTGAAATCTGTTGAATGTGGTGTTACTATTTAAATTCAATGCCTCACCCATAGACACTCTAACCGAATATGAGTCTCTGACTAGAAAAGATGTCTTTATGGTTTCTGATAGACTAGCTCCTAGACCTTGATGTCATGTTTTATCACTCCTAACTATAAGCTGAATTTATGTATGACATCTTGTATAGCCAGTCTCTAATAGTTGGTCTCTGACATCAAGGTCTAGTATTAAAATACGAATTTTACCTCCCAAGATTCTGCTTGGTAAATGATTAATTACATCTATTGAGAACCACCACACTTGAAGTGTTTATTGCTTTACTGACCACATACTGATCACTTAATACTGATAAGAGAAAGTTGGAAAAGCTAAATTTCATTTTGGTGTGTTTTCATGATGAAACATAGAAGATGGCTATTGATTATGGTCTGTAAAATCAAGGTGTAACTGGGTATCTTTTTGAAATGATGTGATGTTTTATTTTGTTCTCCCAATGGTAGGGAGAAAGCTGACATTTGAAATTTTACTTTTGGTAGATATGATATCTAGCTACTCTTTCGAACGGTCTCAAAAAACAGTACCCACATCATTTATCCTAAATTATTACCTCATATATCTTCTTCTTAAAGCTATAGAAAAAGTTTTTTTTTTAATTAATGCATATCTCCATCAAAATATATATGGTATGTAGTTACTCTTTCAAACTGTCTCAGAAAACAGTACCCATATTTATCCTTAAATATCGGATCATATGTCTTCTTACCTTAGAGCTATAGAAAAAGTTGTTCTTTTTTTTATCTAATGCATTTCGCCATCAAAATATATATGGTATGTAGTTACTCTTTCAAATTGTCTCAGAAAACAGTACCCATATTTATCCTTAAATATCGGATCATATGTTTTCTTATCTTAGAGCTATAGAAAAAGTTGTTCTTTTTTTATCTAATGCATTTCGCCATCAAAATATACATGGTATATAGTTACTCTTTCGAACTGTCTCAGAAAACAGTACCCTAAATTATTACATCATATGTCTTCTTATCTTAAAGCTATAGAAAAATTTTGTTGTTTTTTGTTTTTGTTTAATTTAATGCATTTCTCTATTAAAATATATATGGCATGTAGTTACACTTTTGAACTGTCTCAGAAAACAGTATCTTCAACATTTATCCTAAATCATTACCTCATATTATGTCTTCTTATTTTAAAGCTATAGGTTTTTTTTTTTAATTAATTTAATGCATTTCTTCATCAAAATATATATGGTATGTAGTTACTCTTTCGAACTGTTAAAGTTATAGAAAAAATTATTGTTTTTTTTTTTTTTGTTGTTGTTGTTGTTGTTATTTTCTTTGTTTTTTTTTTTGTGTAATTTAATGCATTTCTCTATCAAAATATATATGGTAAGTAGTTACTCTTTCGAACTGTCTCAGAAAACAGTATCTTCAACATATATCCTAAATTATTACCTCATATGTCTTCTTATCTTAAAGCTATTGAATAATTTGCTTTTTTTGTTTATTTTAATGCATTTCTCCATCAAAATATATATGGTATGTAGTTACTTTTTTGAACTGTCTCAGAAAACAGTACCCACAACATTTATCCTAAATCATTACCCGGTACCTCATATGTCTTCTTATCTTAAAGCTACAGATTTTTTTTTGCTTAATTTAATGCATTTCTTCATCAAAATATATATGGTATGTAGTTACTCTTTCGAACTGTTTCAGAAAACAGTACCCACAACATTCATCCTAAATTATCGCCTCATATGTCCTTATCTTGAAGCAATAGAAAAAGTCAGGTTTTTTATTTAATGCATTTCTCCATCAAAATATATATGGAATGTAGATACATTTTTGAACTGTCTCAGAAAACAGTACCTACAACATTTATTCTAAATTATTACCTCATATGTCTTCTTATCTTAGAGCTATAGAAAAAAGCTTATCCAGACATCAAAGCAAAATAAATATACAATGTTCCATAAATTATGTTGATACAACAGTTTTTAATATGAAATACTTATTAAATATGATTCTGTTTTCTTCTGTTTTATCTAAAATTTACTAATACACAAAACAAAAACTGTTAATACATGCAGTACACAGACAGGCTTCTAAACAATGTTTATGTTGTCCCTTGAACTCTAATGGTCAGCTTCTTATATACCTGTATAAACAATTTATTGGAGAGGCAATGATTTTAACAAGATGGCGAATTAGATAAGGAACATTAGAAAGGCAATAAATGTCAGTCACTTCTAAGAGTACATTTCACATTTTACTAGTCAGATATCTACAAGATTAGTTGCTGCTACCAAAGAGGTGAGGCAAGCAGTAAGTAGTAGATGGTCCTTAGTTCATTAAGTAAATTAATAATTATAATTGATTGATGAAAATAATATTGATATCCAACTAGTAGCTAGTCTAGGTTTCTGACGAGGTTGTACTCAAACTGGCCTACTCAGCCACATAAGATATAGAAAGTAGAGGTATACTATGAAGGCAGCGAATTACAAAGGTGAGGATCAGGCTGCGTGGAAGCGCAGGCTGACCTGCACCTTTGTTGTGCATATGCTTAAAGCACATTTTCTCGTGACACAACTCTTATGTCAAGCTCATGATTCCAGGTCCAAGGCTTTCAGACTAATCAGCATGTTTTCCGTTAAGTGCCTACAATTTACATGTGAGAAACAGAAAACAGAAGAGCCTCTTTCATCTGTAATGCAGACATGTGCAGAAGAAGCAACCAGGACAGTTTTAACAGTATAGTGAGTCTATCATTATGTCTGCTGGCCAATAAATGTGCAAGAGCGGTCTGATCTGGGTCTTCACTGTTTGCTACGGCCTTAAAAACTGTCCAATCTCAAGAGGTTTTACAGTATATTTAGTCCATCTGTTATGTCTGATTGCTGACTAAGGAATATGCAAGAGTGGTTTGATCTGTATGTTCCTATTAAATGCTTTTGAGAACTTTCTGTTGGCATAGTAAAAAAAAATGCACGAAAATGTGTGTGATAATCTTTCTGCTGCTGTCCAGATTCTTTCATTTTTCAGACTAAATTAAACTGGATTGAACACCAAATTTACCATTTCTTGCAGTTTCTCCCTATTTTGGCTTTATGAACTTTTGAATTTAAACTAGTTGTTAATACTTATCCTTTCAATAACAGTTCTCGAAAGCATGTAATAGGAACCTCATTATATTTTGTTCTGGCCTAGTATAAGTCCTTGACATACTCTTCATGCATGCACCATGACCCGGTTTGCTTCACCTACATTGCATACAGTAGTCATTTCACCCAATGCAGGTGCGATATCGCCTTCCGTGGAGTTCTTGACTAGCTTGTTTCTATACATGCTGGCTTGAGTCTTACATATGCAGAGATGGACACTATCATTTTTAGACAACATGCTAAAAAACAACATTTGGGCTCCAGCAAGGTATAGAAAATAAAAGGTAAAACATGAAGGTGCAACATTTTATTCAGATAGTTTTCAATAGTTTTCATATAACAAACATGTAAATTGTTAGGAAACAGCGGTATTACAAAATACAAGCCATAATTCTTGATCAAAAAGTAAAAAAATAATCTAAAAAAATAAAATGTTTTTCCTACCTACCTACCCTATTTTTCAAAACCATGTAATAGGAACCACACATATATTTTGTTTTGGCCTTATCTGTTGCTATGTTCTCCCTCACTAGTTTCATTCCCCCTTTCTCTGGTGCATCTGATCTGAGTCTACAGTTTGCATAGGCCTATCTGTCCCAATACTTAGGTTCTATTTTAAATAGGTGTCAGTTTCATATGCATTTCTGACGAAAAATTGCTCTATAATTTAACGAACATAACTGTCTTTTTCTCTCTATGCGGTATCCGCCACAATTTCCTGTGAAGTTACCATTACGAGCATGTGGTTTCTTCATGTGGGACAAGGGTATGTGACTATTGCATCTTCTGGTTATCTTCACTTGTATTTTTGTAGTCTATACTGGAAATGCGAATGTCCCAGTATTGTGTGTGGTCACCCTGCGGTGTATCAGAGCAGACCCATGAGAATGTACGTACATGTAGGGATTACTAAATAGGTTCTGTAGGACTAAAAAACATGAACAGCCGTTGCTATAATTTGCACCCAGCACTCGAGTTGTTTCCTCTAATGGAAATAATCTCAGTCCGTCAGATCGCAAATCTGTTGGAAAAAAACAAAAAACGAAAAAAAAACAAAAAAAAAAAAAAACAGCAAGCCAATTGATTTTCATACAGGATGAAAAAATCGGCAGCAAATAATCAAATAAAAGAATATGTATGAGTTACACAGTTAAAAAAAAAAAAAAAAAAAAGAAAAATAAAGAAGGTACAACCATGAGACATCGAAACATGTCCTATACCCCCACCGACCTGAGCAAACCCTGTGGACAAATTGTTTTCAATGACAACACTTCAAAGACAATTTGCAAATTATTTGCGGTAACAAGGTAAAAGACTTTCCCTTTTCCTATATGTTGACATATCTTTTATCTTTATTAAAGCCATTATTAGTGTCTTCAGTACATGTAGGTGTCATTCACAGGTATTCCTGTACTTTTCACGGATATTCCAGTATTTCGGTAGTAATACTAGTATTCCGGTATTTCAGTAAGTCATGTGACCCAAAAAGATTGTTGTCTGCTATACATGTACAAATTTTGCATGACGCTTTGGAGTTTAGAAAAAGGAATTGTCTCTTGACAATCAGCTTTTAGATCCATATTACATTTCCAGTTGTTTCTTTTAGAGTCATATTATTTCAATAAATTATGCCAGTGAAATTATTACTTTGCATTTGCTACTGTCCTTTCAACATCACTGTGAAAGACGATTTTTTTTTTGCTTGGCATTTTATTTTAAATGAAAATATTTTGTTCTAATTGACCATATTGTATCAGAAACTATTTGTACTATTTTGTCTTTTCTGTTTCTGCATCTTGTTCTCAAATATGTACCCTAAGATTAAATTTACGATCAAAAATTGGTCTAACCTATTTCTACAGAGGTGAATTTTTAAAATTTTTAACTTTTAAGTAACCTTTTATTTTTCTTTGCTAAATTTGAATCATTGATGAAAATTTCAGAAAATTTGAGCAAGCAGAACTTGTTGAAAATCTGCCTCCAAGTTACCTACCCTACAGATTTCTGCATAATTTGCATTCATTTTTACTATGGGGAAAAAAGTGAAAATATTTCATTTTTTTTAAACCAATGGCTAGAATAAAACTTTTTGTTCACAAGTAGTTATAACAAATGGTTTTGCATTAAATCATGAAAAAAGTTTTCAAATTTACTTCTGTGTAAAGCGCCAAACAAAATAGGACTTTCTGAAAGATGTTGAAAGCACATTGCAGTCAACTCGCTATTAGCGTATCATAACCAATAGTGGATCACTCGTACTTTGGAGTGTATCACAACCAATAGTGGATCACTCGTACTTTGGAGATTTGTAACTCACTCATTAAGCTACAGTTCGAAATGAAAATGGTTGCAGTCAATTGTAGGATACATTTTCCTCAATTGATTATAAAATCAGTTCGCAAGAAGCGACTGTTTTAATTTAAATCGATGGAAAACGAGTAGAGAATTTTTAAACTTAGATTTCATTTGCCTCGTTCTGAAGTGAAATTTAAAAGATTCACGCGAAGAAAGCATTGCTGAAGAAGTGTTAATTAGAAGTCTTGTTTTGCTTGAAAGGCAACTGTATTAGCTTTTATTCAACAAATTTACTTTACAGTTCATTCTGCATCTTTGAGAAATAAGAGCTTGAATATTCCATGACCTAAATGAACCGGTAGCAGATCGTGTGTTTTTGCAGGTGAGGGAAAATGTCAAAGTATGTTTGGAGTCCACTGAAATGCCCCAAACCACCCCAGCTCACACCAAACCTTCTTAAAATACCAAAAAAACATAGTTAATATGGCTCAGCAGTATTATTATGTTGTGTCACCAATGACAGGAACTTATACAATCTCAGCTTAATAATAATTCACTCATAATGGTTACATTTGTCAAATTTCAGCACCACTAAAAAAGCTGTTTACTTCATAATTGTCTGCATATAAATTAATGTTATAAAACATCATTTGACAGCTTTGACAGGAAAACACATTCTGTGAACGCCCTCAGAAGTCAATAGGGAATGATTCTATATAGGTACTGAATTATAAATAGCTTTGTTTGTCCGAAAGTTTTAACTGTTATTTTACGCATTGCAGACAACAAATGTGACAGCTTTAATTATTGTTCCAATGCTTTTGTACCTGATATGACGAACTTCAAAAACCGTTGCAAGTTTCGGACAAACAAATGACGTATTGTTTACCCGTGGAAAACTGTTCGCTACTGTCACGTCATCCCCTATTGGTTAACATGATCCAGTATTTGCAGAAGTACATGTAGACAAAAACTATACAATATATTAGCACGTTAACAGGACAAATTAAACTACAAAAAGTGTCCATAGGACCAGGGGTCAAGCTACAGGGCGACTGGGGCGAAATAGTCGCCCTGGGAAGCCCTGAGGGCAACAAAAACTTCGCCCTCGTTTTTTGCTACTTTTGAAAAAGCTAATACTTGTGCAAAACGAACTTTTTGTTTGGAGAAATCCAGTAAAAACTGAACAAACATGCAAAGGTAAAATTCTTTTGAAAAAAAGTTATTAGAAGTATCAGAAATGCCACAGAATAAAGCCTAATGTGGTTAAACAAGTTTTGGAGGAAAACTGTTTGCCTACTAAATGACCAAAAGATCGTTTTCGTCAATGTCATTAGTTTTTGTGGGTGTCTGTTTTTTCATAAATGAACCATTTACGTGCTGAAAATTGGTCAGAAGCAGCATTAAAAATGCTAAAAACTAAGTCTAAAAGTTGACAGACATTTTAGCTAATAAATTTCTTTTTATAATTATGTTTATAGATTATAAGATATTGATGTTTTGACTGAGATCAATTTCCAAAAAGATGTGGGTGCAGATATGATGCATTTGCCCTACTCACGCCTGTGTTTCTGTGGATCATTTAATTGGTGCACCCTAAAATAGCCTACAAAGGCTTTGATCCTGGTGTTAACTGAGCTTGCTTATGTTTACTTATGATCCCA
The DNA here is from genome assembly GCA_964016985.1 of Anodontia alba. NCBI lineage: Eukaryota > Metazoa > Mollusca > Bivalvia > Lucinida > Lucinidae > Anodontia > Anodontia alba. Next base: position 20,181,916 of record OZ024838.1, read on the forward strand.
AAACAGCTTGCAAATGTCTCCATTCTTTTCTTTCTGCTACTAGCGTCGGATACAGTGAGAACGTAGGAAACACCTGCCAGAGCTTCCTAAGTCACTTGATGACGTCAATTTGTCTGATTATACAACATGGAATACATGTACCTTCGTGGGATCGGATACAACCTAAACTATTAACTTTGAAACCATAGAAATTTCATGTCACCGGCAAATAAAGATCAGCCCTCGTAGATCACTTGTCTTTCCTTACCAGTATATGTGTAAACAAAATTTAGACGAACAAAATTTAGCCGAAAAAAATTTAGACAAAAAAATTTAGACATTTTTAGATGAATTTAGACACTTTTCGGCGAAATTTAGACGAAATGTCGTATTCGACGAAATGTCCTTTAGACGAAATGGGTTTAGACGAAATGTCATGGACCAAGAATTAACAGATCTACAATAAAAATTGTTTCCTTTTTGGATAATTCCCAAGACAATGTGGTAAAGAGAGTTTAGAGTCCTTAAGTGTCATGCTTTAGTAAGGTGATAGGTTAACCGAGTCTTGACTTCTCCCTCATCCTATAAAACTTCTCCCTGTTTTGTCTGGAGGGAGAAGTCACTTCTCCCTAAATTTCTGAGCCAGCCTGACCCCTGCATAGGACACGGATTACCCTCGCCAAAATGCCATTCAGAAAAAGTTTACATTATGTAGTCAAGAGTAGATAATTCATAAACCAAATAAGCAAGAGTTGTCTTCCATGTTCATTACACATCGCCTCAATGTCATGCATACATCTGTAAATTTTCATAAATCATGTATGGTTTAGGAGTTATGGCCCACAAACGGTTTACTACAGTACACCTCAGGTAAAAGAACCAAAAAACTCTTTCCTCCAAATATCGGCATTTCGCGAACTTCCCAAAAACAATGGGAATCAAACCGAATAAACGTTATATTCGGCGGAGTTGCGAGTGGTGTCCGCCGAAAGTATGTGTTATAAGAGGTTACTCGGAATGGTAATATTGTACCCGGAGGCAATATTTCTCGCGAAGTGATGCGAAATTCCTCAGAGTAATTTGACTAAATACCTGTCCGATTTTTATATATCTATTTATTTAATAAATAAAGTTATTAAGATATTTCTTTAATAAATATATTTTTGTTTATTTATATCTTTATTTTTCCATCATATAGTACAGTCTGCGTGAAGGTTATATTGTCCACACTCATGCGAATGCGCAGGTTGATCTGAGTCTGCACTGATCACAAAGGTCTTATGGTCCCAAAAGTGTTTTCTAAATTTCCGTATTCCGATTCCCCAAAATTAGGTCCATTCCCTTGTTTTCTTAAAATATCAACCAATGCTGCCTTGTTCCCTGAATATATTTGGGTGCTCCCTAGGTCCCTAAGCCTGGGCTCGAACTCATGACCTCTGGGTGATAAGATGAGATGCTCCACACTATACCACTGAGGCACAGTTTCCCAATATTTCATGCTGTTAAATATCTAATAAGTGCCATGACTCTGTTAATAAACTAATAAAGTTTCAAGAAAATATCTCAAATAGTTTTCAAGTTACAGAGCGGACAGAAAAAAAAAAAAAAAAAAAAAAAGAAAAGAAATATTGCAGAAACCATTAAAATAGTGTCAGTTTTCAATGGGCCATAACTCCAAAAGTAAGCTCTATCACCAGAAACTTGTGACTGCCAATCTTGAAGCAGTGGAAGGAGCAAATGACCGTAGCAAATACATGTGTTTCATGATAAGTGGGGATCGAATCGCGTTCGATTCCTGCCGGTGCGACATCATTTTCCCAATAAAGTCAGTGCAAACAACTTCTACCTTGAAAGGAGAAATGTCATATTTGCATGAGGGTAAAAAGAAAGAGCTTTCCAGAGAGAGAGAGAGAGTTTGCAAAACGTAAGATTCTGGCTTGTCCATTTTAGGTACATCCGGCTATGAGATTTAGATATTCCTAGAGAAAAATGGCTAAACTGTTTTTGCAAACAGTGAATACCTGACCAGACGCCGCATTCTATCATCTCAATATGACTTAAATATTTTTTCTTTTCTTTTATTTTTTGTTATTGTTGAAGAGACACAAGGCACCTAGTCATCGTCATCATTAAGTGGTGATTTGAATGGACAGTCCTAACCATGGTCCAGTCATCAACCGTCCAGGCCTCGATCCAAGCAGTGTAGCTCCAGCGCGTCCGTTTCTGTCTCCCTTGTCAAATGATATGTATCCCTACTTTAACCCTTAAGCGCTTAGCATATTCAGCAGACGGCATTTTCATTTTCTTCTTATTTTCCTGTGTAAACTAAGCGCGGCGTAACATACGAATCGTCTGCTAGGCAGACGATTCCCATGAAATGTTCAGCCTTATTTTCACTGTAAAATACTAAAACAGATCGACATCTCTGGAATTTTCAGCAGTGTTTCGGGGGTTCAAACTATTTTCTTGGCAGCCGCAGCACGTGCAAAGTGACACGGGAAAAATGGGCCAGTCTGGATAAAAGTGCTTGTCACATGAAAACGAATGTAGGAAGACTCAGGCGACCACCACCCTTAATCCAAAACTAAAACTGGGCAATTAGAAATCATCTGAGGCTTTGGGCCAAATACGTCGCCAGCCTTGCGCATTGAAGCTACAAGCTGTTGTTCGGATATACCCTTTGATACTCGCAGCTGAAACATAAAAAATCAGTCGCAGAGTTGGTTGTCGGAAGCAGAACTATTTATGTAAGTAGGTACATTTTGCAGTCTGACCCTGCTGCTGCCAGCACCAGTTAAGAGGGTATTTATTGTATTCGCAGTTGTAACAAGTTTTGTTTGATTATCGTCGTGTGAGAGAATGATCTGAGTGGTCAAACTTACCTATACAGAATAATCTATCGCCACTCGCAAATACTCGCAAACACTCCGAATATCATGGGTACACTGAGGTCCACTAAATGTCCTCGGAATATTGAGTGCATAACTTCGAGTAAAACTTTTTCACTAGGAGTAGTTTATTCCAAACCACTTGGCGGAAAATCGCGGATTGTAAAATTGGTCAGCGAAATGAAAAAAAAATTGGTTCTTTTACCTGAGCCTTGCTGTATATGGAACTAAGTCAAGGGCAGATAAATCAAAAACCAAACAAGCAAGAGTTGTCTTCCTTTTTCATGACACATCGCCTCAATGTCATGCATGCACCTGTAAAGTTTCATAAATATATTCAATATGGTTTAGGAGTTATGGCCCAGACACATATTGGTTCGGACGTACTTACGGGATGGACAGACATGGGTAACAAGTAATGCCTTTCCTCTCTTTCCTCTATTCTTCGAATAGGCGGGGGCATAAAAATTTATGCACATTCAAAAGGGTAATGAAAATACTGTTTGAGTCTGCAAGTTATTTTTTCCCCATAAATACTTGATACTTGGATAGTGATCCGCTAATGGTGAGTTGACCGTAGTCTATAGTCTACAGTACAGTCTCTGCGAAAGTTCGACCGTTCTCGTGTTGCGCATGAACTTTTTTTATTTTCCGCGTTTCTATTATGTAGTTTTTGCGTGAATTTTGCGCGAATTTCGCGCAGATTTTGCGAGAATTTTGCGTGAAATTTTTTTCTTGCATGCGCGAGATTTTTTTTAGCGTAGCGCGAGGTTTCAGCGTATGAACTGATGTTTCGACACATGATTCGATAACTTCCCCGCAAAACTTCTTTTCAACCAAGAAAGATTTTTTTTCCCGTGGGGAAAGATGGCCGTAGTCCATTGTTTTAGAAACTACACAAATACGTTTAGTCGTTTGCGTTTCTGGATGAACAGAATATTATTGGTCCGTATAAATATCATCTGAATATTCCAAAATATTGCTGTATGTATGGCAAAACGTGAAGACCCTGATCGGGTGCCGCTTTCTGTGGCGTCTGATTTGGATCTACACTGTTTGCATAGGCCTATCTGTCTCAATTCCTAGGTTCTATTTTAATATGTGTCAGTTTGGTATGCATTTCTGACGAGAAAAGGCTCTATAATTTGTCTAACAAAAGTTTGATTTTCTCTCTTAGCGGTTTCCCGCCATGATTTCACGTGATGCACGGGGTTTCTCCATGCAGGGCAATGGAAATGATACCTTTTGACTATATCATTTTTGGATATCTTCATTTATATTTTATTACTCTGTGCTGGAAATGCGAATGTCCAAGAATTGCGTGTTGTCGCTCGGGGGCGTAGCTGAACAGACCAATTTGAATCTAAAAAGGGACTACTAAACAGCTCCTGTGGGACTTAGACACAGTCTTTACCCAACATGAATAGACGTTTTGATGCGCAGACTGCTTTCTTGCGTATTTAGCGCTGAGGTACCATTATGCTTGTCACCGCTTATCACTTTTCGAAAGAAAGTATAGTAAACATTAAACATTATCTATCTGTCTTTATCTCTTTAACGGCATACAGAGAGAGGGGGTATTTCTTCTGTTTCTTCACTTCCATTCTTGTTCTCTTTCTTCCCTATCCCTTTCTTTCATATCCTCTACTATCTCTTCTATCTCTTTTCTTCCTTTCTCTGCGAGACGATACAAAATGACTCACAAGGGTTCACGTGTCGTTAAACCTCAACACAATCACGGAATATACCCTCAACTGAGTATTCTGTGTCACAATATTTTAACGGCGTGCCAGTGATATCAGTGACGAAATTCGCTCGGAAATTTGGCGTCCGAAAACATGGTAAATACGATCAGCGAATGCTCTAATCAGAATGTGCAGCTGCGCAGACTGACCGGAGTCTTCGCTCGTCGAACAGGACGTATTGGTAAACCCAGAGATTATAGGAGTCAAATGCGATTAGTAAAGGCTCTGATCAGACTACTGATGTACAGGCTGATCCGTCTCATCGTACCAGTTTTTGTAGGTTTTGTTATGCACACTCATATGCGTATTGTTTGTGCAAATCTTAACGGTAAAATTTTCAACAGATGACATTTTTCTCATTTTTCCAAGGAAACTGATTTGGCTTTGCATGCAAATTGTCTACATAGCATGGTATGACAAATCCAGTTTTCCTATTTTCTGGGAAATAAAAAAAACAAAAAAATTAAAGAATTTGTCGTCTGCTGAATTAGCTTAGAGAGTGGTAATCCAGAAGTTGCGGGTTCGATCCGCGTGCACCAAGTATTGTGGCGTGAGCAAGACAATTTACTTGTTAAATACATTACGGTCTTTGTTCTGCAGATCGAATATTGCAGACACTTAAACAGAACACTTTACATGACAACGAAAGTTCTGATGATTGCTCTGTAAGCCCATAAGTATAATGTTCTAAATGTTTACTGTAAGAGAAAAACATACCATAATATTTACTTGTACCCTGATAAATGCGGGGTAAGGTCCATACTCTGTAGGTTTTACTGTTTGAAGGGAGCTAACTGCAATTGACTGTTTAAAAGGGAGCTAACTGCAACTGCTTTACGGACTGCATCTTTTATGAATCACGCCAGTAGATGCTTATGCATAAGCGGTTAACCACTGAAAATCCTTCGCCAGAAACTTGTAACTTCCAATCTTGAAGCAATGGGAGGAGCGTATGACCATAGCAAATACATGTATTTCATGAAAAACCGCAACAGAAGAATAGTGCAGCCTTGGTAGGGATCGAATCCGCGATCAGGTCTCGGGTTCGATTCCCGCCGGTGCGATAACATTCTTTTCAATAAAGTCGGTGGTAACAACTTCTAGCTCCAAAGAAGAAAACACCATATTTGCATGATGCATGAGGGTGAAAAAGAAAGAGCATTCCAGAGAGAGAGAGAGAGAGAGAGAGAGTTTGCAAACTTAAGATTCTGGTCCGTCAATTTTTGGTACATCCGGCTATGAGATTTAGACATTCCTGGAGAATAATGGCTAACTTATTTTTGTGAACAGTGAAGACCCTGATCAGACTCCACATTCTATCATTTCGAAATGACTTTAATAATTTATGTTGAGAGATATAAGACACCAAAACATCGTTAAGTGGTGATATATATTGACAGCCCTAACCCTGGCCCACCATCAACCGTCCAGGCCTCCGAGCAGTGTAGATATATTCCAGCCGGTCTGTGTCTGTCTACCATGTCAAATGAGATGTATCCATACTCCTTAAGGTCTCCCTTAACCCTGGAAGCGCTTGGCACATTCAGCAGACAGCATTTTCATTTTTTTTTCTTATTATTTTCCAGTGTAAATAAGGCATGTCATTAAAAGTGAACCGTCTGCTGGGCAGACGATTCACGTGAAAATCTCAGCCTTGTTTTCGCTGTAAAATACTGAAAATAGATCAGCTTCTGCTCTAGAATTTTCAGCAGTGCTTAAAAAAAAACAAAAACAAAAAAAAAAAAAAACAAAAAAAAAAAAAAAAATGGTTTAAAGGTTTTTTTTTCTGCTGTTAAAATGACACGGAAAAAAATGGTCCAGTCTGGTTAAAAGTGCTTGTCACATGAAAATACATATGGGAAGATTCAGTGAACATCACCCCTAATTCGCCCAGAACTAAAATTCGGCCAGTTATAATCATCCGAGGCATTGGACCAAATGCGCGGCCAGTCTTGCGCATTTTGGTTAGCAGGTGTTTGTTCGGATACCCTTTAATACTCGCGGCTGAACACAAATCAGTCTCAGAGTTGGTCGTTGGAACATGTAGCCGCAGAATTTTTCGTCTCCCACTTACACAAATACACATATTTATATAAGTATGTGCATTTGTGCTGTCTGATCCTGCTGCTGCCCAGAATAGTTTAGAGCGTACATAATATATTGTCTGTGCAGTGATTAGAATCGTCGTCGGTTGGTAACTTGCATATTTGAAGAAGAAAACAAAAACATACAAGTGAAATGGACTAAAGTTTCCGTTACCTAATTCAGAGAGAGAGAGAGAGAGAGAGAGAGAGAGAGAGGCGTCTGATCAGGGTCCCCACTGTTTACAAAAGGTTTAGCCATTTCCGACTGCATCAGACGACTGTTTCATACATATTTTAAACTATTATTTTTCAGAGAAAAAAGATTGACATAGCAGACGATTCACATGAAATGCCAGTCCTTTATTTTTATTTATTATTTCATTTTTTTAAGCACATATAGCTATATGTCCTATCGCTAATCTACCACGTGTCACCCTTTTTCTCAGAAAAATAATAATAAAGATATGGTTTTGCATATCGGATGCTGAAGACACAAAAACAGACAACTTAACATGATTGACGAAATTGCTGAAGATTTCTCTGTATGCCAATAATTATAATGGTCTAAATGTATATGAAAAGAATCACATTGCTTATATTTATTAGTACCTTGATTAATGTGGGGTAAGGCGTTACTGTTTTAAGGGAGCTAACTGCATATGCCTTACAACATGGCGATTGTCTCCCGTAACGAAGAAAAGAAAAAAAAAAAAAAAAAAAGATCGTCTGACAGATCGCAAATCAGTTGGGATAAAGCAACAACAAAAACAAACAGCAAGCCAATTAATTTTCTTACATTTGGTGATTGATTGTGTTGGGGTTTAACGACACGTCAACCCTTGTGGGTCATTTTGAGAGAAAGGGAGAAAAGAGGTAGAAGAGATAAAAGAAGAGATGAAAGAGAGGGACAGGGAAGAAAGAGAAACAGGAATGAAAGTAAAGAAACAGAAGAAATTACATTTGGTGAAAAGAATCAACAGCAAGTGAGGCAAATTAAAGAATATACACGGGGTACTAAAAAAAAAAAAAAAAAAAAAAATGTACCACCACAAGAACAGAATTTAGCCAATACATGTTGGTGTCTGCCCCCACCGCCGATAGAATTAAATTAAATGAAAAAAAAAAAAAAGGTTTGTTTACTATTGCATAAACATATAAAATAGGGTAGGCAGGTCATACTGTTTTTTTTTTTTTAATACCCCGCCACATGATAGTGGAGGGGTATTATGGTTTCACATATGACGTCCATGTCTCTGTCCGTCCGCCCGTCCGTTTTTTTTTTTTTTTTCCGAATGATACAGTGGATTTTCACCAAACTTGGTATGTGCATTGATATTGTGGAGATCTACTTTGGGATTGCTAATGGGCAAACTTCGACAATTTTTTACCTTATTTTCGTTAAATGATAATGGCGGGGTATTATAGTTTAACGTTTTTATTTATTGATGTATTGTTATTATTATTATTATTTGTTCTATTTTTTATTTATTTTATTTATTTATTTATTTATTTATTTTACGTCGCTGTTGACGTACTTTAATTTTAACTATTTTAACTTTATTAATAGTTTGGATTGCATTGTGGAAGCAAAAAAAAAAAAAAAAAAAAAAAACTATCTATGTTTTGATGTTTTATAATGCTCCATATTATTCTAGTCTTGACCATTACGAAGTCGTTAAATAAACGGTATTCACTGGTCGCACAGGTCTTACTGTCCTAAAAGAGTTTTCCAAATTTTCATGATCCCTGTTCTCCCAAATTAGTTTCATTCCCTAGTTCTCTGCGGCGTCTGATCTGGGGCTACACTGTTTGCATAGACCTATCTGACCCAATATTTAGGTTCTTTAAATTCTTAATACGTGCCAGTTTCGTATGTTTCTGAGGAGAAAAGGCGCTATAAATTAAGTTTGTTTTTCTCCCGAAGCGGTTTTCCGCCACGATTTCACGTGACGTCACCGCTACGAGCACGTGGTTTCTTCATGCGGGGCAAGGAAAATATTGCTTTGTGACTTTTGCATTGTCTGGGTACAGTCGAACTTCAATGGCTCGAACATTGTTAGGACCATAAAATTTGTTCGAGGCATTGGTAGTTGGACTCACTGAGGGTTAATCATGGTGCCAGGTCAGGAAGTGTGTGTCAATAATTTAGGGAAGTCTTTTCGATATCCTATACAATAATTATATGTTGAGACTACTCATTAGAATCGCCTCGACGAGGCGATTCTAAGAGTACATACAACATACAATTTCATGATAAAAAAGAAAATTTCCTTAAATATTTGTTTTCTAGAGATATCGGAAGAAATTTGTAGGACTCAAAAACAAGTTCGAATCAGCCATGGTAAACGAGCCATCCGGATTCGAGCTATTGAGGTTCGACTGTGTTGTAATAATTATAATGTTTTCAATATAAAAAAAAATATAACATTACTAATATCTATTTATACCCTGGTAAATGCGGAGTAAGGCCCTCACACTTTGGTTTTACTGTTTAAAGGGAGCTAATTGCATATGCCTGAAAAATAATTTTTTATGAGTCGCGCCCAATAGTTTTTATGAATCAGGGGCGGATTCTGGATGTGATAACTGAAGGGGTTCGATTTGATCGAATTTCCATACATACTCCGCGTATTCTGACAGACAGGCCTGATCAAACAATGTAGACCCAGATCAGACGCATTTAAACCTTCACTGAAACGGTGGTGTATTTAACCAGAGATTTGTAATCTCTCCAAGAACTGGAGATTACATGTCTTTTTGTCACCACAAATGGCAAAATCTGACCGCCCTTGCATCGGAAGATGATCTGAGTCTTCACTGGTCGCACGACTTATTGTCCTAAGTGTTTTCCAAATCTCCATGCCCCCTGCAAGTTCCCCCCATAAACTAGTTTCATTCCCTTGTTCTCTGCGGCGTTTGATCCTTAGGTTTGATCTGAGTCTACAGTTTGCGTAGACCTATCTCTCCCGATACTTAGGTTCTACTTTTAATACATGCCAGTTTCATATGCTCTGTAATTTAACGAACATAAGTGTGTTTTTCTCTCCAAGGGGTTTCCGCCACGATTTTTCGTGATGTTACCGTTACGAGCACGCGGTTTCTTTCATGCGGGGCAAGGGTATGTCTGCAACATTTTCTGGGTATTTTCACATACATTTTTGTACTCTATAAGTGAGAATGTCCCAGAATTGCGTGTCGTCGACCGATTTCTATCTGAGAAGACCCATGAGAATCTACGCAGGGATTACTAAATGAGTTCTGCAGTTCTTCGGCGAAGTGAGCCACCGCAGGGCGACTTTTTGACCATGTCGCCCTGTAACGTATTCCCGTTGACAGACACTAAATACTGAGCTCTTAGAATTAAAAAAAAAAAACAAAAAAAAAAAAACGTTATCACGCAACGAGGACCAGGCATCCGAACGTTTTTTTTTTTGTTGTTTTTTTTTTCTGTATGACGAGAAAAAGTACTGGGGTCGGCAGCTAAAACAGGGACGGACACTTTTTTTTTTTTTTTTCTTTGCATATAATTGTTTGCGCTCATGTTGCATTTCTTAAACAAAATGAGCATATATGTTCATATCTCATAATCGCTGAATAACAAAAGCGATTTTAAGAGTCACTCAGTTAATTCTGATGTTGCTTCCTCCCCGTTTCATGCCCGAATTTCTGCCGCGGAGAATGCGTGAGCTTTCAGTCGATCACACGAGGAAAAGTTCACGCGTGGATTTTTTAGACAAATGCGCGAAATATGCGCGAATTTCGTGCGAATTTCGCGTGAATTTTGTAGTGCTTTGCATGGACCTTAATCCTTTTCCGCGCATTTCCGCGCAAACGAGAACCATCGAACTTTCGCGGCGACTGTACTGTATATTCCAGCAGCAGCATGCAGATTGTCAGACTTTAAGGTATAGTGAATTGTCAAGACTCAGGAGACTTTTAAGTCTGCTGACAACTGGATGGTAATAGCGAGCACAGTTCGCGATGTGCAAAGTGCGTTGGGAACGAAGTGAGCTCTATGGTAGAGAACATGATCAAGGAAAAGTAACATACGCAGGGATTATTCTGGCCCAAGATTTTTGTGAGAGAAAAAATCCCATTTGGACAAAAACAGTGAGAGATTTTCAAATTCAGTGAGATTTTTTTTTCGCTCGCTCGGACAAACTGAGTGAGATTTTTTTTTTTTTTTTTTTTGTAAAGGCCAGATTTTGTATCAGAATTGCATGTATAAGTATTATTATTGCTTATTTTGTAATGTACTCTAAATCAGGTTAATAAAATTGTTATATATAGGGTGTTTGATTATTTTAAGTATCATTATTTTCATGTTTACTGCAAGTGTTTATATATAAATTTGAACTTTCTGGAAAATCATGTTTAAATAACAAGTTGTTTATATTCTTTTTAGAATTTCCAAATGGAATAGTCTAGATTAAGCTATTTTTGGCATGTCACAGAACATTTAAATTGTTCTTGACAAATACTGGAAAATAAGTGATGCCTCTAGTACTCTATTTTTTCTTTAGAATGTTCTTTGATATTATATAAGGAGAGAAGATTTTCATATGAGCATCTTTGTACACTTTCATTTTTTATTGGATTACTTCAATGTTTCATTAATTCTGGAATTAAACTCTGAATTCAGGGACTTTAAATTGTGGGATCAGAAACTGCAATTCAAAGGATTTGTTTCAGAAATTCTTCAGGAATTATTTCTCTGGGATTTTGTGATATTATCCAATGATTTTTTTTACCTGGGAGTTCCAATTCATATACTCATAATTTTTCTCTAGGACTCACAAATTTTATAAAAGTAAGTCCCTGAACTCACATAAAAACAGTATATATCTGCTCTAAAATATATTACAGATTCATGATTTTCTCACAGGACTTATGGAATTTCAATTGAGACTGAATAGAATCAAACTGTAAATAAATCACTGATTATCTTGAAAGGTACCGTTTACATTTATTTTTCTGTCTTGCACATTTTCTTATTTTTTGTTATCAACTAATACTGTAAATAATTTTAAAGCTTGTTGCTGGTTTCACTTTCATTTCTTACTCGTTACGCCTGGCTCGTAATAAAATGCAAACGGCTGAATAAGGGCTTCATGGGCTTGTTATTCATCAAGCTCAGCTCGGTCATGTGTTTGATCCGAGATCGTCATCCGAATCAGGGGAGGAGAGCGTGGTCGCTTCTGTCGAGCTGGGTTGTGCTCGGACAAGATACTTTAACATGTTGCCATCCCGACTGGACGGCTTCGGGTCGGATAATTTTCTTTCTTTTTTTTTCCGAGTCGGCGGACATGTTTTTGCTGACTCGAGGTAGCGATCAAATAAACGCTTACTTAAACCAGAGACCGACAATGAGTTTTTACGATAAAGCTTTTCAATGATACAGATTAATGAATGGTTACCTGCGTTCGTATGTGTAATGAATTTTGGCGCCACAATAATTCAGAAACCGGTCGAACAGAACAGTCCGATAGTCTCGAAATGAACCGCATGTGCAAAATAGGAACTTAATGGCGCGAAATGAGAAAAATTCAGCTTGCGATTTTTTTTCTCACTCCTGGAATTTTGATGCGATTTCTTGCAAAAAAATGCGAGAATATCGCGAAATCGCGCCAGAAAATGATCCCTGCATACGATATATACTTTCAGCAGAAAATCGCTCTGACCAATTATCTTCCCAGAAGTTGTCACCGGAAGTTGACTGGACTGGAGCGGACGGTACTAATAAGCGTCATGAAGTGACAAGAAACGAGTGTCAATAATTGTCATGAACATAAATTGCTGATTATTTTTATTATTTAGTTACATATATTTTTATATACTGACAGTCATTCTTTAATGATGCTGTGAAGGACTTTTGAAGAGACTACAGATAGGGGCTGTGCTGTGCTCGGATTTAGGCTAAGTAAGCCTATTTTCATATTATTTGTTTCTTCAGAGCGTTTCAGGAGGAATGCCCCGGTCGGAACGAAACGTCCTGTGACGAATATTACTGAACAGATAACCGGGTTTTCATACCATTTCAAACGCGAATATTGCAAACCCAAAGCAAATAAATTAGTGTAGACATTTCTACGGTTAAAGAAGAACAACTTACAATTCTATATGTAGTAATTGCCCAAAAAATTTATAAAAATTTTCGAGGCCTTTTTTTTTCTTTCTTACGTGAAGTAATTTTAACTTCCGGCGTGGAGAGTAGGAAACTACACGAAACGCGTAGTAATGCACCGCACTGTTTTACCATCCCGAAACGCACCTTGAGTCTGTTTTGTTTTAAACAATCTAACCTTACAACAATCAAGAAATATGGTTTTGTGATGATTATGACTGGGAGTAAGTAGCGCAATGATTAGTGCACTAGCATCTGGTGCTGGACTGCTTTCAAAAAGTCGTTATTTGCATAGCGCTTTACACAGAAGAAGTATTTGCGAACATCTGTTATTATTTAATGCAAAACCTATTGTCGTAACCAGTTATGCACAAAAAAGTTTTATTCTATTTATTGGTTCTAAAAGATCAAATATTTTCACTTTTCCCATAATAAGAATGGCTGTAAATTATGCAGAAACTGGAAGGGTAGATGCCTTTGGGTAGGTAAACTTAAGGCAGGTTTTCAACAAGTTCTATTATCCATTTTTTATTTATTTATTTTTTTTTAATCATTTCACAAGATTGTTGTGATAACCAATAAGTAAAAATCGACAAAGAAACGTAAAATATGCTTTCTTGGATAAAAATTCCAAAATTCACTTCGCAAAAGAAATCGCATGGGTCAGACCATTTTTTTTTTTTTTTTTTTTTTATTTTTGGCCGTATATTTAATTCTGTGATAAATGTTTGAGTACAAAACACAGAAAAGACAAATGGTTTCTGATGAGATATGTTCAATCAAAACAAAATACTTTCATTTAAAATAAAACGCAAAAAAAGTAACGTCTCTCCGAGTGATGTCGAAAGGAAAGTACCCAGCGGACAAATGCCGTTTATACAAGGTCGCATTAACGTCGATGCAGTCATGACGTTGCATCGACGTTAATGTAACGCTGTATAGACGCCATGTGCCCGCTGGGTCGGCCTAGGGAATATGTCCACTTATTTCTTCACTTGTCTTTTCATGGCATTCTTTCTATCGCTGCTGTCACAATACATGCACCATTTAGTGTTTCTCTCATCAATCCCAAATCGCTTTTTGATTACTTCAGCTACGGGACGCACCACTGGTTAGAATACTACAGAACTGCGTTCAGTTAACCGAAACGTTCGCGGATACTCGTGGACTATTGCAAATTGTCCGTTTTATTGTGACAGTTTTCAGCGGACGGTAGCGAGGACCCGCGAACTATTATCAAAAGTCATTATTTGCTTAGGCTTTACACAGAAAAAGTACTGAATTTGCAAACATTTGTTATAATTTAATGCAAAACCTTTTTTCATTACTATATTTACTTATGCACCAATAGTTTTATTCTATTCATTGGCTAAAAAAAACAACAAAAAAACCCAAAACAACACACAAATATTTTCACTCTTTCCCACAGCAAAAAGGAAGTGGCTAGAGGTCCGTACCTGGAAATGTTTTCACTTGTTCGGTGTCATTGGTTTCTGAACTGTACATAGCGTTTGTATGCATATTAGTGTCAGATAGAAGACCATAAGCCCTGCCTACTACTTAGGTATTCACATAAAAATCACTTACATGTAGGTACATGCTGGTTCTGAAAGCAGCCTTGTTGTTAGTTTTTTTCTTATGTATAAAAAAGTGTAGACCCAAAGTGTTCTTCATTTTATGGCCACTCAGCACCAAAAATATACCCTATCCGACGGGTCATTCAGAGAAATCAAGCATAATACTGTTCCATGAACCTTGTTTTTAACAAGCGTAGTGGTACAGTGGTTATGTCTCCTGACTCTGTAAGGCTAGGCGCTGCCGTCGTAGCCGGCGTGGGTTCGAATCTCACTCAAGTCCAGTGGTATTTCATATTTCTCCCTATACACTTTTTTTTCTGAAGTACTTCCATCAGTAACGATCCTGGGCCGGAATTCTTTGTTGAAGTTTGTTTAAATCTCTATTTATAATAATATTTCCAAGCTTCAGTATCCTGTGGATCCAGAGAGTTCATTGTATATAATGAGTGCGCTAGCGCACCAAAAATATACCCTATCCGACGGGTAATTCAGAGAAATCAAGCATAATACTGTTCCATGAAACATGTTTTTAACAAGCGTAGTGGTGCAGTGGTTATGTCTCCTGACTATGAATGGCTAGGCGCTGCCGTCGTAGCCGGCGTGGGTTCGAATCTCACTCAAGCTCAGTGGTATTTCATATTTCTCCCTATATATATATATATATATAAACAAACAAACAAAAACACATATAATAATCAACATTATGATGAAATAAAGATGAAGGCTGGACAGTAAATCGCTCGAATGTCAGAGTAAAAGAGAACTACTAGCAGAACCATGGTGAGCCTGACCACAGACGTGTACTGTCAGGCACAAACCATCGAGAAAAAGTTAAGACTGAACCGTCTGTTACAAGGCGTGAGAAAATACAATGAAGTCAATTATAGCAATTTTTGTTTTCTTATAAAGAGATACAATGAGATACAATAATAACTTTAAATTAGCTCCTTATTATGCCTAATTTATGCATTTTTAATTATTCAGTCATTAGAACTAACATGGGGTATACAAAAAGGAGAAGAAAATGTATTGTGCTAAACAAACAATTACAAAATTTATCGAAACTATTCGGACACCCTAACCTCTGATCTAAAAATGCGGTTTACGTTTACACTGTTGCTGTCTGCAGAAATCGTCAGATATGACATGTTGTTTTCGAAGAACTAGCTGACCATTGCTTCCCTTGTTGGCTTTTTCTCTCTCTTCGGCTATGCAACGATCTTTATCACAAGAGCGCTTCAAGCTAGGCAGCCCCATAACCTCCACGAACCGTCATGGCGCGCGTTTTATGGCTGATGCTTTCTTATAGTTTAATGGCTGATGCTTGCTTATAGTTTTCATTACGAAAACATGCCTATTCAAATATACTGAAATTATTCCTACCAAAAAATGAAAATTTTCAGATGAAAAATTCTGATATTTTTCATATTTCTGCTCAAAACATAGATTGTAGGTACTCGTTAGAACCGCCTCGACGAGGCGGTTCTAATGAGTACCCACAATCTATGTTTATGAACAGAAATAAGAAAATTAATGCATACCCCTGTAAACCCCAGTTTTACTATATAAAAGTGGGGTTTAAGGGGGTCAAAATTATATAGGCGTGTTTTCATGATGTTATAGTTTAATGGCTGATGCTTGCTTACAGTTTTGCTACGAAATCGCTCCGCAGCGCTCGACTTATGCAATTCGTCTTAGTTTTGTTATGCCGATCGTCTCTAATAGCAGAGAACGATGTGTGAAGTTCTGATTGCATCGGCCCAATAGCTTACCATTGTTTTGCCTAGGTACGGACCGAGAATTCAATTAAGCAAAGCACGTAAATATTGCTTTCCTTGGAGAGTGCTAGTTAAGGGATTCTTTGGGGCTCTACAGTAGTATAATAAAGAGAAAAAAAAATGCCGGCCCTCATTTCGGAATAATTTGGAACTTATGTACTGTAAAATGCTGCGATGTCGTTCCTCTCTTCGAAATATTTGGAACTTATGTAATATCTTGGACCCAATATACACTGGACTAGTCACTACGGTACAGGTATTGTATTTATTGGAAATATGTTGTCGTGGCTGAGTTTTCATAATTTTGTATGGTGAAGTTTAAATGCTCATATTTCATTTATTTCTCCAAATATCTGAGATTTGTTTTCAAAAAGCAATAGTTCAATATATTACCTTTAAGACTGCGGCATTATATTTAAGAAAAATCAAACGTTTTTTGTAAACATCAGCAGAAACCTAGGTACCCATTTTTGCTATTTTCGGCACTTTTTGAAGAAAATCATCATAAATTCAACAAAAATGATGGTATAACTTCAATTTTATTAATTGTGACTTAACACTTTTCAACCAAACCTATTACAATCAATTTATTACAACTTCAGTAATTATCCAAAACCATTTTTAATAACCATAGTGCTGTTAAACAGCGCTAAAATCAAGCCAAGACAACATATTTTGGCAGTTCCGTTAGTGAGAAGTCCGGGTATTATTAGGTCCGAGGTAATATTAAAATGCGGCGATGTCGTCCCTCTCTTCGAAATATTTGGAACTTATGTAATATTAAAATGCGGCGATGTCGTCCCTCTCTTCGGAATATTTGGAACTTATGTAATATTAAAATGCGGCGATGTCGTCCCTCTCTTCGAAATATTTGGAACTTATGTAATATTAAAATGCGGCGATGTCGTCCCTCTCTTCGGAACATTTTAGAACTTACGTGCTATTAAAGATGCCGCGATATCGACGTAGCTAGATCGATGCTATTACTCATAGGTAACTCATGAATATGGAATCGTTTGACAAGGTCGTGTGACAAATTATTGTTAGTTGTTAAGGGGACTGGGTACAGATGGTAAGTTTTCCGCCATTTTGTACAAGGGAGACGACGTTTGTGACTTCTTGTTTGATTTCCTGTAAATCAAGCCCTTCTAAAACGGGACCTACTCTAAGGGGAGCAAATCTTTTCCTTTTTGAGTAGATCCCTTTTCGGAAGGGGAAAATCAATTTAAATTTGACATAGTTTCCTCCCCTGAAAGTGTATCCATTCCCCTTAAACTGAAAACTGTTGATATTTTACAGTTACGATATGTGTGTTATTTTCAGGCTCGCAAAATATCAGCTCTAAACGCCTGACTCACCAACAATTACAGCAGAGAAAACATGCTTCTAGAACAAGTGGCATGGCAACAGATTGGCCCAGACACTCCCGTACAAAGGGCAGCAAACTGCATGACAGAAAGTCTAAAAACAATGAAAGTATATGGGTACACATGAAAGAAAATATTTCCAGACTACATAGAAAGGAAAGATTCCTGGACAAAACACTGAAAGATGAAGAAAATTGCTTCCGATCTCTTCCACATGCAATTATCTTTGGTGTGATGAAATGTGGGACCGAGACACTATCCACTTTTCTTTCGATTCAGCCAAATGTACCAATGCAGTTTAAAGTTAGGGCTGTAATGTTTTTTACCAAGTTTTATTATAAAGGACTTGAATGGTACAGAAATCGGATGCCATGCAGCAAGAAAGGACAAATAACCATAGAGAAAAGTCTACAATAGTTTCAAGGAAAAGATATTCCCGACCTTAACAATTCCATTAAATTAATTGCAATTATTCGTGAGCTGTCAGTCGCACGATATCACATTTTATGCAACGACTGTCTACTGGTCACAACGAATCCGATCAATCAATTGAAGAAACGATTCTTAATACAAAAGGCGATATTGCCGTAACCAGTCCATTAATTGTACGGTCCCTCTATGTGATTTCTATTAAAAGATGGCTGAAAACGTTTATGTTAAAACAAATCCATGTCGTAGATGGCGATAACTTCAAAGCCAATCCGAGTGACGAACTGAACAAACTCGAAACATTTCTCGGACTTAAAAATTATATTTCTAAGAACAACTTTGTCTACAATGAAGAGAAGGGCTTTTACTGCCTTAACACACCGGCTGGCATAAATTGTATGCCAACCGGAAAAGGTCGTAAACACCCAACTATTGATCCTGGCCTATTACAGAAATTGCAAGAATTTTTTACCTTACAATGAAGAACTATTCAGTATAATTGGAAAACGCTTTGATTGGCACTATTAGAAACATATAAATGTAAATTTATCCAGGAAATACCACAACCACAAAAGCACAGCTTTCAAAAGGAAATACCAGTAAGGGATGTGAGACTCGTAATATCAAATCAGACATAATACATGACCAATTACCAAAGAAACAAGCACAGACAAGTGCACTTGGAAAAATATATGTGAAGATACCGAGTAAATGCCACAATGACGACGCGCACCAAAAGACGTACATCACGAAAACACGCCTATATAATTTTGACCCCCTTAAACCCCATTTTTATATGGTAAAACTGGGGTTTACAGGGGTATACAGATTTTTTTTTATTTCTGCTCAAAACATAGATTGTTGGTACTCGTTATAACCACCTCGCTGAGGCGGTTCTTGTGAGTACCCACAATCTATGTTTTGAGCAGAAGTATTAAAATATCAAGATTTTTTTTTATCGGACAATTTTCTGTTTTTGATGATTAAATTTTCTATATATTTGACTAGGCGTGTTTTCGTAATGACAGATGAGGAACACACAATAAAAATAACAACAGTAGCAGCAATAGTAATAATAATAATAATAATAAACAAACGCCACATATAAAACCACTGACGCAGACACATAGAAGAACAATAACGGAGGAATCACCTTGAAAGTAGGAAAACTACAAGGCTTAGTAGGAAAGCTACAAGGCTTAAACCAGTTATACTTGCACGAAACATTACCCTTAATTCTGATGAAATTCTTAATTTAAAATTTATTCGGTCTGCAAAGGGGTCCAATACCTCATCAGTGAATCACATATAATAAAAGTACTGTGATGAGAAACAAAGGGATCAAAGGCGATATGAAGCCCGACACAAGAAACCTCAAAAGGACCACGATGGGCCCGGCCGACCATAGATCTTGATAGTCGGGCGTCAGCAATCTGCAACATATTGAGGAGGGAGCCGTTATTTATTCTGATCTACCGTCGTGCAATTAAAGATGGAAGCAAAGCTATCAACCATAATTGGGTTAGGAACCATGCACGCTATTTGCCGCAGTATATCCGTACTGAAACCCATCTTTTTGTAGCGAGTGACATTTTTTTAAATTGTTCAGAAAAAATAGTTTCGCCAGCAATCTACTAAGTAATCATAAAATGCAGGTTTGGACAGATCTTCTAGCAGAAGAGTTTTCAGATATATTTGGACATATGACACCGATAACACTTAAAGAATGTTAGGCATAGTTTATAATAACGCTACCCTGAATTAAGTAGTTTAACATTTAAAATTGTTATTCGATTATTAACATCACTGTAGACAACTCTGGAAGTCCCATAGACACATTTATTGCTCAGCACATGGCCTTCCTCATAAATTCTGAGTCCCAACCACCGCGATTCATCTTCGTTTGAATATATAAAGTGGCAAAATGCAGGGTTGTAACCACCCTGTTAGTTTTTATACTGACCGTTCTAAGGCGTTGTTTCTGAGGCTGGTTATGAATTTAACACAACATGCGCGTGCACTGCTCAAATGATCTAAACCGGGTTAACGCACGCTATGAGCAAATTTAGTAGAGGACAAATTGATAATGTGTTTCTTATTTTCCCCAGAAAATAGGCTTTTTCGTTTCATGCTAAGTATCTCCTTAGGAAATAATTTGCAGGAAATGTCAAAGCCTTCTTCTTTTCGGTAAAAATAAAACACAAATATCATCAATTTGTTCTTCTGCTGACTTTGTCCACAAAGTAATGATAAAGGTTAAACAAAAGTTGTTCAGGTGCGATTTATAGTAGTTTTCAGTAGTTTACCCACTGCCCGTTCCAAGTCAGTTCTTCTTTCGCAGTTCTTCTTTGTTTGTGCTTCGGTGGTTTCATATATGGCGTTTGTTTTGTCATTATTTGTTTCTAATCCCCCCTGCTTTTTGTTCGTCGGGAAGGCTGTGCTTCGTTATTGTTGCATTTCTGAGGTATTTTCACTTTTTTTTAAAAAAAAAAGTACGAGTTTATCTTGCGGACGTGTAAATATTGCAGTCGTGGTATGGGGTGTGTGTAGGAACGTTCAGTCATAACAAAAATATTCTTAAGATTAAGGAATGTGCATGAATTCATCCTTAGCAATAGTGGATTGTGTTACAACCGAGCACTCCTACCTTCGATTATCTGCCTTGATAGATTACGCATAGCTTCTAAGTATATATTCAATCTCTGACAACTGCGTCAGAGAGTCGATTCTTTGGCTCAGTGGTTAGAGCATTGGATTATTAACCGGGAGGACCGGGTTCGATTCCCACGGCAGGCGTGAGAATTTTTTCAGCTATGCTTCATTCCTTTGTTGCAACTTTCATGCCGTAAGATGGGGGCTCGTCCGGGATAGGACTTTATACGCCGAAAATGGCTTCATGTCATCATAAATGATGACTTCCTCGAAAAGGGGGAGTGTTACGACCGAGCACTCCTACCTTCGCTTATCTGCCTTGACAGATTACGCATAGCTTCTAAGTATATATTCAATCTCTGACAACTGCGTTAGAGAGTCGACTCTTTGGCTCAGTGGTTAGAGCATTGGATTATTAACCGGGAGGACCGGGTTCGATTCCTACGGCAGGCATGAGAATTTTTTCAGCTATGCTTCATTCCTTTGTTACGACTTTCATTGCTCCACTTAATCATCAGACTTTAAAATGCAGGAAAGATCTATAACATAACCAATGACCGAAGAAACGAACACAAACAATAACAAGAGAAGAACCACTTTGAATCATAGACTACAAATCTGGAAGTTCCATAATCACATATACGGGCCATTACATGACCTTTCTCATAAGTGCTGAGTTTAAACTATCGCGGTTCAGCTATGTTTAAATATACTAGGACGAAAAGGAAACGCTGTGTACACAGAATATGCAACAAATAAACAAATAGGGGTACTGTCAAAAGGGTATATTTTTTTCTCATAATCGTCACTGGAAATCGAATGAAACTTTAACTTGTTCAATAAAGATGAAAGGTTATACAAAAATAAAATAAAAAAATAAATAAATAAATGTAACATTACATTATATACTTTAAAACTATCTGTAAAGGTTACCCGGCGTTTCATTTTCGTCTGTATATAAGTGGTAGAATGCAGGGTTTTAACCATCGTACGTCAGATATTTTTTTATACTGACCGCTCTAAGGCGGTGGTAGAATGCAGGGTTTTAACCATCGTACATTAGATATTTTTTATACTGACCGCTCTAAGGCGGTGTTCCTGGGGTTGGTTGTTCTTATTGTGGCGTTTTGGATGCTCGCTGCGGGGCTTACCTTAATGTTGTGCCCTGTTCGTTGTCTCATTGTTGTGTTTAGTGGATCCTGTCTAGCACTGTGATAGCCGTTTGGGGAAAAGGGAGCTGGTTGCTTTGATTTTCTTTGGTTCGTGGCTCGTGTACTATCTATCAAGAAAACACGCCTATATAGTTTTGACACCCTTAAACTCCACTTTTATAATGTAAAACTTGGGTTTACAGGGGTATACATTAATTTTCTTATATCTGCTCAAAAACATAGATTGTGGGTACTCGTTAGAACCGCCTCCTCGAGGCGGTTGTAACGAGTATCCACAATCTATGTTTTGAGCAGAAATATGAAAATGTCAGAATTTTTTATCTGAAAGTTCGTTTTTTGGTGGTAAATTCTCAATGCATTTGAATAGGCGTGTTTTCGTAATGCTGTCTTGGTTTGTTTGCTCTTCCTCTTGATGTCATCGCTAGGCTGTGTTCTGTGATTGTGGCTGTTCCTAGACATTTTTATACTATTTTGCTGAATTCTGAACACAAGAAGTAGTTCCTTTTATGACTGTGATTAAAACCAAAGAAATATTTGAGCCGGCACACGAAAAGAGGGACCTTATGGTTTTACGCTTTGTGGTTCTTTAAATGCGCATGCGCAGTCCACTATTTGGGCTACAGATATGCCTTTTGTGCCCGAAGCTTCCTCAAGGTCTCTGCTCACAGTCTGGTATGTCTGCGAACAGGAAAGGCTCTGGCGAGAATGCACTTATGCGCTAGCTCGCGTAAAGCTTTGCTAGTCGCCTAAATGATAAGTACCATTTTCTCATGTGCTGGTTCATTTAAGGAAACCTTTTTGTCTAGTGTATTAAACCAACAACTGAAAAAAAGAATAAAATATGGAAATATGCAGATTAGACATGTTTTATCGTTTGTTTGTTTGTTTGCTTGTTTATATTATCTCCACGACACCCTGACTTATAACCCTCACTAAACCTCTGGGCCCGGTTGTTCAAAGCGTCGTTAGCTTAACGAGCTCGTTAAGGGTCATTTCGTTAACTGTTTTAGCAGATTTAATACACAATATTCTGATATTTTTTGCTGAAAAAATGTGAGTAGCTTTTGCAATGCAAAAGCTACTCACATTTTTTCAGCAAAAAATTTCAGCATATACGCGTATCACTCGATCTAAACGAATCGTTAACTAACGACATCGTTAGCTTTGAACAACTGGGCCCTGGTACATTTCACAGTGGATGGCGCCCAACACCGTTTTATGATAGGGAAGCTTTTGTTATGGCCCACTGACCCTTACTAAGCTTCTGGGGACAGTGCATAGTGGATGGCGCCCAACACCGTTTTATGATAGGGAAGTTTTTGTTATAGCCCACTGACCCTTACTACGCTTCTGGGGACATTGCATAGTGGATGGCGCCCAACACCGTTTTATGATAGGGAAGCTTTTGTTATGGCCCACTGACCCTTACTAAGCTTCTGGGGACAGTGCATAGTAGATGATGCGCAACTGCGTTTCAAGATAGGTAAGTTTTTTTTATTACCTAATAAAACATTGAACTGAAATATAAAGTTCTAGTTTCTGGAAAAAAGTAAACAAAAAGCGACATTTTGCAATGTTGTCTGTTAATTTTTGTCATCAGTATGGTATGCAATAATTTTGACGAGGCTTATCTCTAATATGTATGCCACTGTTACAAATATGACATGTGTCTTAAAAAGGGTGCACAAGATAAGATTAAATAGGCCTCGTTAAGCGAAAACATGCCTTCGAGAATGCGCAATATAAGAGGATTCACATCACCCTGCACATGCGCAACGTATCATCCGGGTCTTTGCTGTCCATTCATACATTCTGTAGTATCCAATGTTTCTGTTAGCGGACAGTGGAGGCTTTGTCAGACTGCGCGGGTGTGCAGGCTGCTCTGGGCCTTCGTTGGCCGCATATATCCGAAGACACGTTTTCGCATGGCACAGCCCGAATTATAGAACTGAGGAAGATAAATTAGGACGCAGTAACGCAATGGTGTCATTAAGTGAGAGGATGTTTGTTTTAATACTGCTGATCAGCGCTGCAACTGCAGCTTCTGAAAACGAATACACTATATATAACATTCACACACTTGAGGACATAGCTGACTTTGTTCTTAAGAAAACTGGACTAAACGGGAACCTTGCAGCAGAAATGGCAGCTCTAAAAGATACTGTATTAAAGCAAGGACTCGAAATTACTAGTTTAAAAAAAGAGGTAACATTGCTTCAAGAAACTATTCATGAACAAGGACTGCAGATAGTGTTCTTAAATGAAACGAATATGGACATGAAAAGAATTGCACAGAAACAGGAAAAACAGATAATGAAAATGAACAAAGTAATAACTAAACTGAAAGAAAACCTTCCACATACAGAGACGCATGAGCAACCTATTACCAACTTAAATGATACAACAAGTGTACCTCACAACAGAATGTTAGAGCAAATTGGTAACGACATACTCCTTCCAGAAATGAACCAAGCTAATAATCAAATCCAGAACCATTTACACCAGGCAATGGAAATTCCTAAACGTGATAAGCATAGACAGACTGTTCAACCAGTTCTTTCTTCAACTTTCAACCGTTATCAAAAATCTGAGAATAATGCAACCCCGCAGAAAGTCACATCCTACATTTCCTACATTTCTGGTGCTCAGAAAAGGGCAGCTGTTGCTGGAGGCATAGCATTTTCAGCATATTTAGGCAGAATAATATATCATGTGATGACAGGCAACATTGTAAAATGTGATCAAATTCTATTAAATGATGGAAATGCATATAACGGTCATACTGGAATATTCACTGTTCCGGAAACAGGTGTTTATCTACTAACATTTACAATTGCAACAAGTGCCCTAGACCACTGGATCGTCGTAGCAATGAAAGTTGATGGCAGAGTAATTGTCGAGGCAGGTCTTGATACAAAGTACACTGGGCATATTGAGATGGGCTCAAACATAGCTATAGTTAAACTGAATTATGGGGAATCTGTATGGCTTGAAGTCACAGATTGCAATGATTGCAATTTATTCGGTGATCCAAGAAGAGAATCAACATTTTCTGGTGTGTTTCTTTATTGAAAATAAAAAAGCAGAAAGAAAGAAAGAAAAAAAAAGAAAAAAATAACAACATTTGTCAACAACAGTCTTTTTTCACTGAAGGGACCATGTGCGTATTTATAAAACAATTAGAATTAGTTATATATCTACTAATTTCAATTACCTTTAATATCGTACTTATTGGGTTAATTGAGCAGACGACAATCTGATATGTTTCTTAATTTTCGCAGAAAATAAGCTTTGACATTTCATGCAAAATGTCTGCATAAAATGCCAACGCCTATTTTTCAGTGGTGTTTTAGAAATCCAATATCTGCTACGTTTTCAGCATCTACCAGAAAGTTTGTTATGCATTGTTTTACTTAGAAATAGTAAGTTTGCAATTTTTTGCCATGATTCAATGCAAAACATTTTGTCGTAACTACATATGGATTGTGTTAAAAACATGGCATAGTTTTTTAACAAGTTGAACGTGTTCAAATTTTCTGAAATTTTCGCAATATTGTGGCAAATCAATTTTGTTTGTGTTTAGGTTTTACGGCCTAAATAGGGTCATGTCGAACGCGGTCAGTATTGTGCACATCCTTTCGCAAGAAACCTTCTTGAATCAACAGAAAGGAGAGCATGGAATCATCAGTGATTAAAAAATCACATAAAAGCAAAAAAAAAAAAAAAAAAAAAAAATCTTTTTCGATAGGAATTAAAAAAAAACAAAAACCAAAAAAAAAAAAAAAAAAAAAAAAAAAAAAAAAAAAACACTTTACTATCCAGGTTTCAAATAAAAATTCCAGAGAATGCATTTAGCGCTTCTTCAAATTGTCCATGATTGCGGTTTGCGTGACCTCAGAATACAATATGCTAAAACATGGTCATCAAAATTTCAAATTGGCAATAGTTATCTTCGCAACAGTGATTTTTAGTAAATTTGTTACTAAGGTAGGTCTGCGCATGCGCAGGAATATATATTGTATTGCAATTAATTCTTTACAGTTTAGGAACCAATAAAATTATGGGAAAGTCCTAAATTAAATTTGAAAACGCTTTTACTTTAAAACTATCTCCCTTGGAATTAAAAATATAGAGATTTTTGAAGTGCACTTATTTCTTTACCCATCATTAAATTGAACGTGTTTTTTTTTTTTTTTTTTTTTTTTTTTTTTTTTTTTTTTTAAATTGTGTTCCTTACATTACCGTCTTTATTGTAGGAATGCAGCTTATGAAGAAAATGCATTCTCTCGACAGTTATAGCAAACTGAATTTCCTATGGAAACGCTATTATAACCGGAATTTGAACAGAAAATGTCAGAATTAAGCATAGTGTCTGCAGCCTTTATACATAGGATTGAAGCAATTGCTGCATTGCAGATTTACGTAACGTCACGTGATGCCATAATGGCGACGCGTGTACGTATACAATGTAAAGCATTTAAATGAGCTTAATAAAGTGTTTTAAACCTCAATTAAATGCTTTACATTGTTGACGTACACGTGTCGCCATTACGGCATCACATGACGTTACGTCCAAACAAAACAGATGCCAAGTTATAACGCCGCCATTTTTATTGTCACAATGGCATTGAAGAGTTGTCAAACGAAATGCGCTTGTTTATGTGACAATTAAAGAATATATATATATCATTCTTGAACTATAACTAGAGGCCCAATTTGGCCAGAAATCACTCACCTGGATTAGACTGATCATGATATGTTACATTGTGCCATGGTGGCCATCTTGGCTATCAGATCAGATTGCCTTTAGCAATTCAGAATCTGATGCTGTTTGAAGAGTTTCAAGATTGCCACCATGGCCGGCATCCTGGATATTGGAACTGAACAATTTTAGCAATTCTGAATCTCCATGTCACCCCGATACCTCCTATTAAGTTTCGACTCAATCTGATTTATGGTTTTGGAAGAGATGTGGCTTGAATAATTTAAAGATAGTGGCTACCTTGGACATCTGAACTGAATGATTTAAGCAATTATGAATCTCCATGTTGCCCGAATAAGTTTGGGCTCAATCAAATTTAGCGTTCGGGAGCAGATGTAGTTTGAAGCTTTCCATGGCGGCCATCTTGGATATCGGAATAGAAAAAGTTTAGCAGTCCTAAATCTCCATTCCCCTCTCAATGCGTCCGATCAAGATTCAGCTCAATCTGACATAAGATTCGGGAGGAGATGTTGTTTGAATGATTTCATGGTGACAATCTTGGGTATTGGAACGGAACGATTTTAGCAATTCTGAATCTCCAAGTCGCCCGAATGCCTCCCATCAAGTTTGGGCTCAATCCGACAAAGTTCGGGAGCAGATATTGTTCGAAGGTTTTCAAGATGGCTGCCGTGACAGCCATCTTGGATATCAGAACGATTCTAACAATTCTGAATCTCCATGTAGATCCAATGCTTCCCGACAAGATTCAGCTCAATCTGACTTACGAGTCTGGAGATGTCGAAAATGTAAAAACGTTCACGGCGGACAGACGGACGGAGAACAGACAACAGGCCACGTCATAAACTGACCTGAAGCAAAGCTCCAGGTGAGCTAACAACTAAAGATCTTCAAGATGGTTGCAGTGGCGGCCATCTTGGATATCGTAACAAAATGCTTTTAGCAATTTTGAATCTCCATGTTGCCCCAATGCCCCCAGCAAGTTTCGGCTCAATCCGACCTACCATTCAGATTGTGCTTTGAAGATTTTCAAGATGGCCACTGTGGCCGCCATCTTGGATATAAGAACAGAACGAATTTAGCAATTCTAAGTCTCTATGTCGCTCCAATGCCTCCCATCAAGTTACAGTTCAATCCAACATATGGTTTGGGAGATGTCACTTGAAGATTCCAAAGGTGGTTGCTGTGGCGGCCAAATTGGATATCAGAACGGAGCAATTTTAGCATTTCGGAATCTCCATCTCTCCCAAATGCCTTCCACCAAGTTTCAGCTTAATTTGACATACCGTTCGGGAGCAAATGCGTTTCAACATTTTCAAGATGGCTACCATGGCGGCCATCTTGGATATCGGAACGGAACGATTTTCGCAATTTCCATGTGCCCAAATACCTCCCACCAAGCTTGGGCTCAATCTGACTTAGGGTTCAGGAGCAGATGTGGTTTGAAGATTTTCAAGCTGGCTGTCGTGGCAGCCATATTGTACATCGGGACGGAACGATTTTAGTAATTCTTAATCTCTATGTCACTTTGATACCTTCCATCAAGTTTTGCCTCAATCACTTACCGTTTGGAAGGAGATGTTTGAAGAATTTCAAGATGACCACCGTGGCGGCTATCTTGGATATCGGAACGGATCCATTTTAGCAATTCTGAATCTCTGTGCCGCTCTGATGCCTCCCATCAAGTTTTGGCTCAGTTCGATTTAAGATTTGGGATAAGATGTTGTTGAAGAATTTCAAGATGGCCGCCATGGTGGCAATCTTTGATATCGGAATGGAACACTTTTAGCAATTCTTAATCTCTATGCCGCTCCAATGCCTCCCATCAAGTTTCTGCTCAAATGGACTTACGGTTTGGGAGATGCCGTTTGAAAATTTCAAGATGGCCACCATGGCAGCCATCTTGGATATCGGAACAGAATGATTTTAGCAATTCTGAATCTCTTTGTCATTCCGTTCCTCCCATCAAATTTTGGCTCAGTATGACTTATGGTTTAGGAGGAGATATTGTTCAAAGAATTTTAAAATGGCGACCATCTTGGATGTCGGAACGGGAACGATTTCAGCAATTCTGAATCTCTGTGTCACACCGATGCCTCCCAATCCAATTTACTGTTTGGGAGGAGACGTAGTTTGAAGAATTTCAAGACGGCCGCCATTAAGTCGGTCGCCATGGTTGCCATCTTGGATATCGGAACAGAACGATTTGAGCAATTCTGAATCTCCATGTAGCCATAATGCCTCCCACCAAGTTTCAGTTCAATCCCAATTACGATTCTGGAGAAGATGTGGAAAAAGTGAAAAGCTAACGACGGAAGGACGGACGACAGACGACGGACAACAGACCACGGCATAAGCTGACCTGGAGCAAAGCTCCATATCCCTCAAAAATAGACATTTTATTATCCAAGAAAGTTTGATTAAATTGATATATGGTATCATTACAAGCATAAAATCTGGTACCTGTTAGCCTGTAAAATTCCAGTTAGTCTTCCGTACTTAAAATAAAATGATTTTTTTATCATATCTCTGAATTAATTTGGCAACATTAATTCATTGGTACGATAAAAATCCTTTCATTCTTGATCCAGTTCTAAAATGAGAGACTAACTAAAATTGTACAGACTCTCAGGTGCCACATTTTATGATCGTATTAATACTATATATCAGTTTATAAAACTTTTCTTGGATAAAAAATGCCTATTTTTTGAGGAATATGGAGACTTTAGTTTTGATGTGTGTTGCGACTGCATATATTTTGAGTTGACATAGTTTATTCCTGGAACACGAGAGGCCGTGCTAACGTTTTATTGTCGGCTCGTAGTCAAAGGTAAGATGCTCCAAAGAGGAAACATCAAAATCAGGGACGGTATGTGTTTCATGACTGGTCAAACAGTTTGTGTTTTGGAGCGAAAAGCGGGTCGCCTAGCTTCCCCGTACCCCGTGTGGATGGAAAACTGGACAAAGGTCGCGAAATAAGTTACGCTGTTCGTGGTCATAGTTCTGACTTTTTTTCTTCTAGGTGATCTCAGTAATCTCGTGTTCTGTTGATTATATATATTTTCATTATCTAAGTACTAAACATACGGCATAATCAGTACAAATTCAAATGTCAGTTTAATAATGTATAGCGGTATCTGATATTATTCCAAGAGTGTAGGTGGTTGGGAGGAGGGGAGCACTTGCTGGTCAGCTTGTAACTAATAGGTGAACAAAACAAAAGCGACGAGAAAGGTATTTTTTTTTCAAGCTGGACAGTGTGCAGCGCTGTCTTTATTTAGGACAGGGAAGGTGGTATTTTAGTGGGAAAAGGATATGTTTTCATGTCTGCTAAAACGCTGTGATAAGGGGGTAAATCTCTGAGGGTTTATAAAATCTGGCGACCTTGTGTACAATGAGGAGCAAATACCCGAAGCAACCTCGGTAAGTAGGTTTACCGTTCTCCCAACTTTTCGGAATTTAGACACACCTTTGACGCATATTATTGAGTTGAAGCTTATGACTATCTTTTCTAATATCTGTAGGACAAGATATGATTTTTTCTCTTCTCAATCAAAAATAACGAATGACATGCAATCCTTTAGATTATAGATTATATGACCCGAAAATGGTGACGCGACCACTCATGGGCCCGAGCATGGGCCGGCCCATCATCTAAGCGGTCAGTGAAATCCAAGATATCAGACTGGCGAATACGCAGACTGATCTGAGCCATCGCTGCCCGCATATGACTCGAATTTAAGGTACTTTTTCACAGTCCTTTGTGTGAATATGTAATATGATACTCGTGTAATAAACATTGTGTGTAAAATCAGGTTGTATTTTTTTTTTCATTCATAGACTGAATCTGTTTTTAGAGACGTTAAGATCAATACAAATGAATCACCAATACACATTCACAGACAAGAATATGTAAGCCTGCATAAACAGTGATAAAGCTATTTGGAGAAAGCAGCAATTAAGAACCAGTAAGTGGGTTCATAATTTTGTTTGAGTTATATACTACGAATATGTCTTATGTATTCTTTTTTTTTTTTTTTTTTTTGTAAAAATATGTATGTCAATGACTTTAGCTCAAAATCTAGTTGACAACAGGTTAGACGTGCGATAGTTTTAGTTTTTAACTCGTTCTTGTCACCTGGGTTGTATTCCGTTCCTATGCTTTTACCAAAATCTCAGAGAAAGGGCCTTTAATAATTTTCATTTCAGACCACTATTTTTGCAAACACTGAGATTTTGCATGTAGCATTTTATGATAATAGTATTTCCGCACTGTTGAAACTTTTGAAAATTTTGTCTGTTTCACAGAAAGCACAGAATGGCGGACAAAATGCGAAATCTCAAGACCAAGCAGAAGAAATCTCAAGCAAAGCGTCTTGCTTACATGGAGATGATTCAAGATGCTCTTACTAATCTAAACCAAGCGAGGGGCTCTGCAAGACAAACTATATTAAAGTACATATGTGACAAATACGCAATTAAAGACAAAGAGACCGCTAAAGGCTGCTTGAATACTGCTCTAAATACTGGTGTCAAGAAAGGTTTATTAAAACAAGTCAAAGGAAAAGGAGCTTATGCTGTTTTCAAACTTGGAGAGAAAAACAAAACACCGGTTACAAAAACCAGTAAACGCAAAGAACCTGTACAGAAGAATATTGGATTAGGTAGTACGGCAACAAAGTCTGACGAAAAGACAACACCAGGTCCAAGGAAACGATCACTGATAAAAGGAAGAAAATTAGAGGAAGAGAAGATCACGAAGGAAGACGTATGTGAGGAAGCGGCACTGGGCAATGAAGAAACGGGTTTAGAACGACCTGCCAGTCCACAGACTCAGGAAAGGAGACCCTTTCAAGAGAAGTAAGCTTTCTGATTTCATCTAGCAATTAAAATTACATATAGGAACAGGGATAACGTGTAGTTTTTCAAATAAAGCTTCCATTTGACTTGCCATAAAGTATTTTTGTAAAAATATAAAAACAATTACCAAAATATCGAATACTGGCTGTAGTCCATCTATAAAACATTAGGATATGCTCTCCTTCTCTCTCTTCCTCTCTCTCTCTCTCTCTCTCTCTCTCTCTCTCTCACGCACACAAACACACATTTATATACCTAACGTCCATGTTTTTTTCATTTCATAATTTCATAAGCCATAGAGAGTATAAACGAGGCCAGTAAATGTACCGTTCAGACTGTGGAAGCCGTACATGTCTCCCCGTAATCACTATAGTATAGTATAATTTATACTTTCTAGTCATTTGTGATCACGGAGCCTATTACGGGATTTTAGAAAATTTATGAGAGTCACTGATGAGGACAAACTGACCGAAACTAGCTAGTCTGGCCCAGAAAATTTGACATGTCAGTCTATTTTTTATTTAATGTGTGTTCATTGCTGTCAAGGATTATTCCTTTTAGAGTCTATTTACGAGGGTCATTTGGAAAGTCCTGAAACTCGCGGGGTGCGGGGTTTGAAGCTTCTCCACGACAACGCCCCAGTCCACTGCTCAACCGTGGTGCAGGACTATTTGAAAACACAAGGATTTAAAACTTTACTACATCCCGCATACAGTCCAGATCTAGCACCATGTGACTTCTGGTTGAACCCTGTTATCAAAAAGTGCCTTAGTGGTCGCAAATTCAAAACCCGCACAGCTGTCGGAAGAGCGTTATTTCAATGCACAGACAGTATACCTAAATGTGACTATAAAAGCGCTCTCAAAAACTAGATTAAACGCTTGAAAAAATGTGTAGAGGTCAAAGGTGAAAGGAGCTGGACTAGTCGAATTTGGAATGGTGAGTGTAGCGGCCATAACGCGTCACAAGTTTCAGGACTTTCCAAACATCCCTCGTATCTTCACTATAGCAAGTGTTAGTGCTGTGTGGCGACTGTAAAATGTCTTCTCATACTTTACTCAAGTGCAGTTTATAATTTCTGGTCCTTTATTTTTGTGATCATTACATAAAGCCCATATCGGGATTTTAGAAACTTTATGAAGATCACTGGTTAGAATATATATATATATATATATATATATATATATATATATATATATATATATATATATATATATATATATATATATATATATATATATAGTAAAACCTCAATGGCTCGAACA
The DNA here is from genome assembly GCA_964016985.1 of Anodontia alba. Classification (NCBI taxonomy): domain Eukaryota; kingdom Metazoa; phylum Mollusca; class Bivalvia; order Lucinida; family Lucinidae; genus Anodontia; species Anodontia alba. The sequence continues at coordinate 20,214,556 of OZ024838.1, forward strand.
CCGTTGGCTCGTTTACCATGGTTAGTTCGAACTTATTTCTCGTTTGTGGTCCCTACGAAATTCTTCTGATAACTCCAGAAAACAAATATTTAGGAAATTTTCATATTTTATGATGAAATTGTATGTTGTGTGTACTCATTAGAATCTCATCTTCGAGGCGATTCTAATGAATACACTCAACACACCATTATTGTATTATTGTATAGAAGATGGAAAAGATTTTCCAAAATTATCGCCATTTGGTTCCTGATCTGGCGCTATGATTAACCCTCAGTGGCTCGAACTACCCATGTCTCGAATAAATTTCCATATTGAGAGTTAATCATTAACAGTGCAATGATTTGTTTACCTGAGGCCTTTCGGCTTTCGCCTTCCTCAGAGGTTTTCTATTTTAAGAATAGAAAACCTCTGAAGAAGGCGAAAGCCGAAAGGCTTCAGGTAAACAAATCATCGCACTGTTAATGATTAACTCTCAACATATAGTTTAACGCCTATCATTTCAGCATCTTTTCTGGATCCAGTGCTACCAAAAAGATTTTTTGTTAGATGTTATGCTCCTTCTCCCAACTTATATATATATATATATATATATAATATATATATATATATAATATATATATATATATATTATATATATATATATATATATATATATATATATAATCTTTCTCTATTTTCAGTTTCACAAATCTGACAGATATTCAGATTACTCGAAGTGATCCTATATATGTTAGACTACCTGATGATGAAATAGATTGTGAAATTAGAGGTTTAGACAGCACTCCAGACGGTAGACTCTTGGTCGCCGATTGCAAAAATAAAAAGATCAAAATGTTTGACCAGGAAGGGCGATTTCTGGTCTCGCATTTATTTCCCAAGCTTTTTGGAGATAAAATTCATATATCTGTAGTTAATAATGAGGAAGTCATTGTACATATAACAGAAAATGCAGGGAGGGTACTATATATACTGGATATAAGAGACAACGAACTATCAATTAAAGAAGAAATACAACAGGAGACTATAGGCTGGGTATTATCAATGGCCGCTTTTCAAGATAAAGTCGTTGATGTTCAGGCGGGTATTTTTGGCAACACCGTTAAATTAATTGACAGAAGAGGACAGGTCCATTGGTCAATCAGCAGACAAGGCTTATTTGATCTTCCTCAGTTCTGTAGAAGTTTTCAGATATATAACAAGCTAGTCATTATTGTAATTGACAGCATGAAGAAAACAATAACTAAATTAGATGGGGAAACAGGCGACATTCTTAATATTTGTGACGATGATGATGCACTATTTGGGGTCAGTGCAGATAATAACAGAGGTATTTTATACGTGTGTAAAAGGAATAAGCGACAAGTATGTGCTTGGTCTGCTGACCTGAGCAATCACAGAACACTTCTAACTCACAGTGATGGACTGTGTGACTTTCCAAGGTGTCTCACATTCAGCTCCGCGAACAGTCAGCTGCTTATATCAAGTGAAGTAGGTAATAATGGAAGCAACTATGTAGATCGGTATCAATTAGCATACACATAACTTATTAAAGTGTACCTGGAGCTATTTATGTTGTCGACATACTAGTGACGTCAGGTGAAAAGACATCTACGAACAGTGTGGGCTCATATAAATCTGCGTATACCACATAAATTTCAGCATGGTCTTTGTTTTTCGTATATATAGTTAGCAGAGTACAATAGTTCAGTATACGGACAGCGAGGTCCCTGATTAGGCCACATGGATGTGCAAGCTGGTCTGAGCGTTAGTGTTACGCACAAGGCGACCAGGGCGCACCGTGGGTAACTGTACTTATGCACAGAAACTCTAACAATGTTAGATTTACAATTTTTGTTTGTTTACACATTACGAAAACACGCCTATTCAAATATATAGAAAATTTAACCTCCAGAAACTGAAAATTTTCAGATAAAAAAACACTGAAATTTTTCATATTTCTGCTCAAAATATAGATTGTGAGTACCCGTTAGAACCGCCTCGGCGAGGCGGTTCTAACGAGTACCCACAATCTATGTTTTTGAGCAAAAATAAGAAAAATATTATATACCCCTGTAAACCCCAGTTTTACTATATAAAAGCGGGGTTTAAGGGGGTCAAAATTACATAGGCGTGTTTTCGTGATGATATACATATACAACATACAATTACATTTACGAATCAACGTAACGATACATGAACAATCACAAACTTGATTTAACCCGGGTTGGTTAATCTAAATATTTAATCACCAGTACAGCTCCAACCAAGTGTGGTGAACACTGCACCAATGCGAAAAGAATGCTGACTACCGTTTTTTAATATATATAGTCTCACTACATGTAACTGAGTTGTGGTTAGTTATTGTAACTAATTGTTTGGGCCCAATCCAATATTTTGGTTCTTGACTAAACAACCGCCATCTAGATTTATAACCTTCTTTAATTTAGGTTTTATTAAAAACTAATTCTTCACATACTGAGCTCTGGCTCAGTTCTAATATATTCTATATTCTTCTCATACTATCACGTAATGAACGATTATAGTTCTTCGGAACTTCGCCCGAGGCCTTGAATACTTTGTAGTTCAAAGACACCCACTGCTGTCTTCAGTATTGGAGTCTACAATATATTTAAAGGCTTCAGCCTCTGAAGGTCTGAAGGGCTGAAAAGAAAGAAAACAAAACATAACTACACATATGACGAAGTTTGCTATTATTCCATACAATTGACAATGACGCCCTACGTCACCGGACAGTGTGAAGTCATTGGTGTCGCGACTGAATCCCCGACGTCGTGATTGTCTATCACCGGCGTCGACGCGATTCGTCCGCGACCTATGTCCTAAATTAATGTCGGCGCGGCCGACAGCTATCTTCTGTCAGCTATCGGCAGCGTCGCCTATCGACGTCCACACCTTAAGACAAATTACCAAAGTTTCAATGCCCTGATAAAATAATAGTAAACTTAAATAACAAGGCCTTGACATTTGAAATGTACACAGTTTTAAAGCAACAAGGGCTTAAACATTTCAGCCACCCTGCCTGCGATCAGGACATTTCCTCTTACAACACCAGGGTCATGACATTCCAATGTCTTTGGCAAACTCATAGGGCCATGACATTCCGATTGTTAACCTTATTTATCCTTGTACCAAATACATTAGGGCCATGGCATTCGATTGTCCACTGACAACAAACAGGGCCACGACCTTCCAATCGTCGACCCCCTCTGCAATCAGGACATAATAATCTCGAAAGTCAGGGCCTAACATTTGAAATGTCAGCCCATAAATGTCACTCCATAATAAATGCCAACCCCTTGATATATATTTGAAATAAAATGAATATCGATGTTAGCTTGACTTACAATTCTTACTAAATTCTGCTTAAATCTAAGTACCTGGACTTCAGCAGACGACAAATATTTACATAGTCAATAATCTCAGCAGACGACAAATATTTACGCGATCAATAATCTCACCTGAAAAAAAAAAATGTCCACTAGTGCTTGCAAATTATGTTGTGTTGAGGTTTTAAGGCCTGATCAATTCAAAGGGGTCATGTTGAACGCTGTCCGTGTTCCTAAACACACGTCCTCTGGACAGGCTTAATCCTCTAAGCGGCTATTTACCAGTATTGTGTGCATTCTTTCGCCGAAAATGACTGCCCTTATAGCGTACAATATCTGTCATACGTGTATGCCTTCATGTCGCGAATCTAATGAGTATCGCGATTGCTCCGATGTGCGCGTCGGCAAGTCGCGGTCCTGCACTGTTCTCTGTATCCCCTACACTTTGCGCCTGCTAAAAAGAAACCTTGTTCAGACTGAACATACTGCACAATCCGCTCAGTGTTTTTCATAGATATTCCTTTCACGCAAACCGGAGATACCTACCAGACCGAATTTTCGCTTGCTAGAAAGAGACCCTGATCAGACTGAACATACTGCACAGTCTGCTCAGCGTCCTTCCTATCCACCTTATGCACGCAAACTGGGAAAATTACCACTAGAATGAAAAAAATTAGCGCAGCCGGTCTAGTATACATGAAAATCCTATGTAACAAAATGCAGAACTGGATCACCCTGCGTCCACTATACAGACGCAGCAATCAACAATCTGTAGATTTTAATTTAATTCAGACTCGACACATTTCTGGCCTTTCAGACCTTGCACAGAAAACCTATAAATTGATGACAATGACGACAATATAAAATATCACTCACCGAAATGACTCCTCTGAAGACTGCGGTCCTCTGACGCGCGGTAGTTTGTTTGTGTTGAGGTTTTACGGCCCAGTCAAGCAAATGGGGTCATGTCGAGCGCGGTCAGTTTACCTAACCACACGTTTACTGGGCAGGCTTAGTCCTCAAAGCTGTTAACCAGTATTGTGCACATCCTTTCGCCAGAAACTAACAACTGCCCTTCTTGAATCAGCGGAAGGGAGAGAATGACCGTAGAAAATATTTCATGATCAATCTCCACGAAAGAATGTTGCCGACCTCGGCGGGGGTTGAACCCGCGACCTCCTGGTCTCCAGTCGGACGGGGCATCCAACTGTGCCACCGAGGCCGGCTGACGCGCGGTAGTGTCCTCGCCTTTATTTATATACGTCCAGGTAGCCACGTATTATCTTACACGTATAGTGCACGGGTAAACCGTGACTATACAGTAGTGTCCTACCTGTTGGACAGTATAATTGTGTAATACGTAGGGTTAGACAAAAAATTGCCTTATGTAAGTAAATAGGTACCCTACGTCGGGAAAAAATGCGTTGAAGATTGTGTGCCGTAACAGTTTGCTGTCTGCATATTACCTTTATAGATTTTTGTAACGTGTGCTGTGTATTGTGATTATGACCTTCCCTGGGTATTTTCATATTTGGGCTGCGCCAAATGAAAAGGTGTCATACAAGATGCACACAATGTGTAGATTCAGATTTACCTCGCGCATGCGCAGTATCATCCGGGTATTTCGTCTCAGTTGATACAGTCCATACTGAGTTTCCAATGATTCTGTATGTGGACAGTGAAGGCCCTGATCAGACTGCACAAGCTGTCCACATATGCTCTGAAACATACAGGAAAGGACGAGAGACCGCAGCTCTCTGTTATGAATCATTTTTTTGGCCATTGTAGACTGTCTGCCCTTGTCCCTGGGCTATATATGTATAAAATCACAAGACTTCATTATCTTGTTTGTGGTTTCTTTCTGTTCAGTATCATATTTCATACTTGTTTTGTATGCATATGTACATTTTTGTATAATATTTTGAGGGCCTCGTGGAAGATTAGCTATATTATATGCTAAATGCTGTTACCCTCGTTAAATAAAGTCTATACTTACTTATACTTACTATATCGCCATTGACCCTTTTCCTTTGTTCCATCACAATGTTTGTAAATACCGTATTCGACCTAATTACCGCACATACCCCTATAAGCACACCGTCAAATAATTCCGTAGTCTTCAGATTACAGCAAGTGTATTTTCTATTTCTTTATAAAGACACGACTTGTCGATGCAATTCAAATGAGTACCCACAACATATGCTTTTATAAAGAAAATCAGAAAAATCCATAAGTATCTTCAGACAAGTCTTTAATGAGTACCCACAATCTGTGTTTTTGAGCAGAAATAAGAAAAATAATGTTTACCCCTGTAAATCCCAGCTTTACTATATAAAAGTGTGGTTTAAGGGGGTCAGCATTATATAGGTATGTTTTCGTGATGATTTCCTGGGTATCTTCGCATATATTTTCTAGAAAATAAATAAACAAATGAATAACTCTGACAAGAACATGTTGTACCCTTCTCAATGGGGGCTATGCAAAAGGAAAAAAATTGCCTCCTCTGAGAGTAAGTTTTTACTTTTTTCAAACGTAGATCCCACTTTTTATTTTAGTTTTCAAATTTTCAAATGTTAGGAAGGCAACATAATTAAGTCATCCTTTTGTAAAATGGTGACAAAAGCTTTAGTATTAAACCTCCTAACCCATAGTTTCTAAATTATATGCTTCGGAAAAAATCACTTTAAACTCGAACTAGAAATGTGTTAAAACTACTATTTCCCAAACTATATGCTTTTCCCTACAAAATGCAAAACCTGAAAAGGGCATAACTCTAAAAAAATTAAGGTCGGGTATGAAAGCCACGGCCGAGCTGCCGAGCCGAGCCGAAAAAGCCGAGCCTGATATAGTGTTTTCTTTAATTTGTTCAAACAAGTTCAAGATATTTATTTCTTTTAATTTCATATTATCATATATGTAAAATGCTGTATTCACAATTAAAATTTGTATAATTACTTGCTTATTTATGACGTAATATCCAATTTTCCATTCAACAGGGGTATGAAAGCCACGGCCGCGCAAGATATATATTTTGGCCATTTCGTGAACAAATGGCGATATTTTATAATCTGAGTATTGGTCAGAGTTTGCAAAAAGATATTCAAAATAACTTTGAATCATTATAACATGCAGAAACTGTTTATGTTTCCCATAATTCTTCTTTTTATCCAAATAACAAGGATCGGCAGGGTCTAAATATAGAACAGGGAAAACTAAATGAAAATAACCGAAATGGAAAGCAAGACCATTGAAAGGGCCTCAACTTAACAATTACATCTAATACGAGTATGATGACCGGCATTATTGTGAAAAAACTATCAAATTTGTTATAGATGTGGAGTCACAAATGATTTTATTATTAGATCACCTAAGCTTTAGGCCCTTTCAACCGTTTCGGTTATTTTCGTTTAGTTTATGTCTATTCTATTTTTAGATTCTGCCGAGCGTCGTTATTTCGAGGAAAACGAAGAAAAGTGGGATATATAAACCGTTTCTGTATGTAATAATGATTCAAATTTATTTCAAATACCTTTTTACAACCTCTGTCAAATGCTCAGATTATAAAACATCGCCATTTGTTCACAAACTGGCCAAACAAATCCCTTTCGCGGCCGTGGCTTTCATACCCCTGTTGAATGGAAAATTGGATATAAAATCATAAATAAGCAAGTAATTATACAAATTTTAATTGTGAGTACAGCATTTTATATTTATGGTAATATAAGATTAAAAGAAATAAGTATCATGGACGCGTTTGAACAAATACAAGAAAACACTATAGCAGGCTCGGCTTTTTCGGCTCGGCTCGGCAGCTCGGCCGTGGCTTTCATACCCGACCAAAAATTAATCCTATGTGTTTTAAAATTTTAGCAGATGGTCTGCTCCTCAGCATCATTGAATCTGTTAACTATCTAAGCCCTAGCTCAAATACTTTCGGAGATATCTTGTACACAAAGTAAAGTGTGATGAACAAATGAATGAACAAAGCAAAAGCAATATTGCTCGCTAAACTTACTCAAAGCTGAGGGACATAAAAAGAGGAAGGCCAACCTCTGATACCTGATGCAGGAAGAGCAGTTATTACTGTAGCACTGACCTTGCAGGAGACAAATCCCTGGTGTTTGTGTGTGTGTGTGTGGGGGGGGGGGGGGGATTTTTGTCATTTGGCAGGCACTTTGGGGTCACTTTCTAAACTTTTTTGTCTGACCTTTTTATCAAAATGCTGGGTATTTTGGTGGTATTGTAAGAATCGGGGTTAGAACCTTCTGATGAACTGATAGTTTAGTGAGACCAAAGTATCAGCAACTGATAGTTGTGTGAAAGCAAGGGGAATATTTTTTATTTATTTTTTTTTTTTTGGGGGGGGGGGGGGGGGGGGGGGCGGGTATTTGTTTTGGTAAACACTAAATGCTGGGGACCAGCCTATTTAGCAGGCAAAATTGAGTCCCCCAACACACACACTGGAGACAAATACAAATGTTGTACTTCCAATTTTATTTTAACAGGGCAAAAAAAAGGAAACCAATCTCTTTAAGATGCCTCATTTAATATTTAACATTCTCTTGGGCAAAATTAGCAGATAACAAACCAACAATCTATTTTTCCCAGAAACTAGGGTTTGACATTTCATGCAGACTGCTACATTTAGAGAAATTTTGCATGAAAAATAATTGAAAAGTATTTTAAAATATCATCTGCTTTTATTAAAGACCAGCAAGCTAAGGTTAACAGGTATAAAGAACAAAAAGCAATAAAGTATTTCATTCTTATTTCATGTGATTCTTGATGAAAAAATTCATGTACACGTAAAAGGTAATAAATATACAATAAAATACCATCACAAATTGCTTTGGAAAAACAAAACAAAAAACAGATTACAAAATATCAGAATGGAATGTGAAAAAAGATCAAATAATTTTAGAAGACTTCCCATCTCAGAGATCTAGATATGTATACTTTTTCAGCAAAATTATCTCCATGAAAATGTATATTGTGGGTACTCACTAGCTGCAATACATGAAAGTACTTCTAATGAGATCCCACAATCTATATTCCCATGACCACATTATGAAAACACCCCTATTCAAATATATAGAAAATTTCACCTTCAAAAGCTGAAAATTTTCAGACAAAAAAACTGATATTTTTCATATTTCTGTTTAAAACCTAGATTGTGTGTATTCGTTAGATCCACCTTGGCGAGGCAGTTCTAACGAGTACCCACAATCTATGTTTTTTAGCAGAAATAAGAAAAATAATGTATACCCTGTCAACCTCAGTTTTACTATACAAAAGTGGTGTTTAAGGGGGTCAAAATTATATAGGCATGTTTACATGACCAGATAATCTGGATATATCCCTCTTACCGTATTTATCTAAATACTGGGACACCTTATCTCCTCAACATACTTGTTCTATAATTTATAAAAGTCTGTTCCTCTACCTGTTGATATGTTAAAAATATTACTAGATCAGTGGCAAACAGATAGACCCTGATCAGATGCCACATTCTGATCAGTGGCAAACAGACAGATCCTGATCAGATGCCACATATTGTGGCATCTGATCTGGGTCTAGACTGTTTGCTCAGGCCTGTCTGTCCCAATACTTGGGGTTATTACGGTATTTAGAGATCTATATTTTCACAACAGAATGCCACACACAGTACAGCAGTAAACTGTACTTACCCCGAGTAGTCAGACACCTTATCTCCTTGTCCTAAAACTTAAACAACATACATGAAGTGGCATATAAGGAGAGGGCTATGAAGTAAAGTCTTAGATGGTTAATGATACCCCTGTTCTGATTGGTTAAAATTTTGTCTGCCGGCAAGCAGCATTCTAATCTTAAATAAACAATTAATGTCATTCTGTTATGCTCATGATTATTGCCAGATGCACAAAAGTGATGCTAGTGAAAAAGGGTTGGTTTGCGTGAAAAGGGACTTTTCTGCCATGTGTGACCAAACTGTAACCATCAAAAGAGTTGTGATTCATTCAAGATGATATTACTGTCTCCAAGCAGAGACATATAATTCATCAAACTGAATTACATGCATCAATCTGCATAAACAGGCTGATCAAAGCGTGACATATATTGAAAAAGGGCAAAAGGTACATTTTATGGATGTTTGCGAACTGATAGGGACCCAAAGTATATAACAGCCATGAATGACAGATTAATGTTTCTTCTGAAAACAAATCATTGCAGATAGCTACTTTCACAGCATATTACTGTTACCTTAAAAGCCAATGAACAGGTTTCAGAAGGTATTCACACTAACCAGGTGGTCTCTTAGGTTATTTAGAGACTTGGTAGCCCTTTTCTTATATGCCACTTGCAAACATGTATATAGGCTGCATCAGAAGTATCAGCACAGTTTGAGCGCACAATGAGGACCAAGTTCATGTTCCTTTCGTTTGATCAGGGTCTGCATTGTTTGCCATTCTGTCAGCAGTTTTTAGACAAATCAGCAGATAGTCAAATTAAACTTTAAATTTTATGGCATAAGGTCAAAGAGACACAAAGTCTCTGGGTCTCTGAGGACGGAATGGAAATATTGGTACTCAAGACAGAAGTCACTTATATTCAAGTTCACACATAATCAGTTTGGCTTATACTCAAGTTCTTAAATAGTCAGTCTGACAGGATGAATTTTATGGTAACTTAATGTTTAAGCTGAACATAATTGCAGGAAAACCTGAATTTTCTTATCATTTTTATCAAATTTTCATATGTTATAAACAAAAGTGGTATAACACTGATGTCATAAAACATCTGCATACTTAGCGGTTAATCCAATCACGGCTGACCACTTTGCTTACCTCCTTAATTGCACGCGGGTGGGTTGAGGTTCAGACTATATGATGGCCCCGACTTAAAACTATTCATAAGATAGTATGGGCGGCAACTTTCTATTGTCTGTTTCTCAGCTCACAGGGGTTCAACTGGTGGTTTTCTTTTACTTCAGTATTTCAGTGGTGTTGTTTGACAACCCAGGGATCTCCAAATGTCTCAACATGTTTCTGTTGAGTCCTCATCTTTGTTTCATTATAGGCTTATCTGTGAGCTGTCTGTTGCCCGAAATGATTCATGGACGAGTTAGAAGACCTCCACATGGACCGAAGAAATGTATGTTTTACCACTATGGAAGGTGAGGGTTAGGATCCCATAAAGCTAGCTTTAGCCCCCCCCCCCCCCCGCCCCCCTACCCCCTACCCCCCTACCCCACCCCAGTAATTCATTACTGACCATTCCAAGGTTTTTCTTTTAATAATTATGGAAGTTGATTATATATTCAGTTAAGTTTGGGTAACATAATTCCCACCTCTTTGGGAAAGAGTTGCCAACTCTGCTTGCCATCAATTCATTTTGTGGCTGCTTAAATGTATTTGTTTTTCTTCCCCTTTGATGTTGGGGGCTTGATGTTGGCTGATTGTAACAGTTCCTTAGTTCACTTATGTACTTTTATACTTAACTTCACACATAATCAGTGAGACAGGCTTACACTCAAGTTCAAACATAATCAGATGGAAAAGGCTTATATTCAAGTTCACACATGATCAGTTAGAAGGTCACACATAATCAGTTAGACAGGTTTGTACTCTAGTTAACAGTCAGACAGGCTTCCCAAGTTCACACATAATCAGGAAGCCTCTATGCTAGCCAATCTTATATGTAAGATTCAGGAAGATCTGATAAAAAGTGAAGGTTATACTGATAACAAGGTCCAAACTAGGCATTTTCAGGAAGCAAGGGGAGGTAACTCTAAAATAAATAAAATGAGCTGGACAGTTTTCAAATTCGTCCAAGACTTCGTTCATGTGCATCTTATCTACAAGTTCCAGGATAAGCTGATCAAAAAAGAACAAGTTATGCTGGTGATAAAGTCAAATATAGGCTTTTTCAACAATCAAGGGGATGTAGTTCAAAACAAGTGATGCTATCTGGCCAGGTTTGGAACTAATCAGAGATTCCCTCCCTGTCCACCTTATCTGCAAGTTTCAGAAAGATCTGATAAAAACTGCTCAGCGTTAAAATGCACCTACTGACATATGCCACATCAAGACGAAAGGAGTCTAATTTACATAGCTACTGATAGGACCCAACAAAAAAGTATGGATTTTAGTGTAATTATGGTAAACACTTAGACAGTATCATAACTCTAAATGGGCCAAGTTAAGCAAAAAAATGTCTTTAAAAATGTACAATATTCGTAGATTCAGATCATCCTGCGCATATGGTAAGTACCATCTGGATCTTTGCTCTCCATACATTCTGTTATATCCAATGACTGTTAGCAGACAGTGAAGTCCTGATCAGACTTTGCTGATGCACAGGCTGGTTTGGGCCTTCCCTGTCCGCATTTGCCCGAAGACACATTTTCGCATGATGCTGTCAAAATAAGAGGGACAGTCAATAAATATTTTTCTTATTTCTCCATGACAAGGTATATTGCGAATACTCATTAGAAGCTCTTTGGAAACATGCTTCAAATTAGTACCCATAAAATATGTTTTTAGTTGAAACATATCTTTTTTCAATGCTTTGTTGTATACATACAACCAATAACACATTCCACAGAATTAGAACAACTGTATAAATCAGTCTAGGTCTGAAAGTTTTGCAGTAAGGTACCATCACAGTTCAGTTTCTCTGTGCAATATGTTAGTATGTGTATATTTTTTTGTCCTTGCTCAACTAGTGAAAGCTTTATTATGAGTGAAAGGGTCTTAACAACTCAGTTTAGTTGGGGAAATTCCTAAAGTGGTAATTGGCAAACAGTGCAGACCCAGATCAGATGCCGCAATATGTGGTATCTAATCAGGGTCTATACCGTTTGCATTGAATACAGGAATTTCTTTAAAACATTGTAATATTAAAACTAACCAGACACCCTGCTATTGAAAATAGACTGTTCCAAAGAGTTGTGGTAGAAGAGTCCACTTGATGTAAATGGGTTCATTTGTATCTCTAGATAAGGTGCATTCAACCAAAAAGTATTGATATTGTTCTTATTTTATGTGTCATGTGAAAACACAGATGTTGTACACTCTTTCGTTGATATAAGGGCAGTCATTTTCGGCGAAAGAATGCACACAATACTGGTAAATAGCCGCTTAGAGGTTTAAGCCTGTCCAGAGGACGTGTGTTTAGGAACACGGACAGCGTTCAACAAGACCCCTTTAAATTGATTAGGCCTTAAAACCTCAACACAACGTAATTTGCAAGCTCTAGTGGACACATTTTTTTTCAGGTGAGATAATTGATTATGTAAATACTTGTCGTCTGCTGAGATTATTGATTATGTAAATGTTTGTCGTCTGCTGAAGTCCAGGTACTTGGATTTAAGCAGAATCTAGTAAGAACTGTAAGTCAAGCTACCATCGATATTCATTTTATTTCAAGTATATATCAAGAGGTTGGCATTTATTATGGAGTGACATTTATGGGCTGACATTTCAGATGTTAGGCCCTGGTTTTTCGAGATTGTTATGTCCTGATTGCAGAGGGGGTCGACGATTGGAAGGTCGTGGCCCTGTTTGTCGTCAGTGGACAATCGAAATGCCATGGCCCTAATGTATTTGGTATAAGGATAAATAAGGTTGACAATCGGAATGGCATGGCCTTGTGAGTTAGCCAAAGACATTGGAATGTCATGACCCTGGTGTTGTAAGAGGAAATGTCCTGATCGCAGGCAGAGTGGCTGAAATGTTTAAGCCCTTGTTGCTTTTAAACAGTGTACATTTCAAATGTCAAGGCCCTGTTATTTAAGTTAACTATTATTTTATCAGGGCATTGAAACTTTGGTAATTTGTCTTAAGGTGTGGACGTCGATAGGCGACGCTGCCGATAGCTGACAGAAAATATCTGTCGACCGCGCCGACATTAATTTAAGACATAGGTCGCGGACGAATCGCGTCGACGCCGGTGATAGACAATCACGACGTCAGGGATTCAGTCGCGACGCCAATGACTTCACACCATCCGGTGACTAGGGCGCCATTGTCAATTCAAGGCCACGGGTGAAGTTCCGAAGAACTATAATCGTTCATACGTGATAGTAAGAGAAGAATATAGAATATATTAGAACTGAGCCAGAGCTCAGTAAGTGAAGAATAAGTTTTTAATACAATCTAAGTTAAAGAAGATTATAAATCTAGATGGCGGTTGTTTAGTCAAGAACCAAAATATTGGACTGGGCCCAAACAATTAGTTAAAATAACTAACCACAACTCAGTTACATGTAGTGAGTCTATATATTAAGAAACGGTAGTCAGCATTCTCTTCGCATTGGTGCAGTGCTCACCACACTTGGTTGGAGTTGTACTGGTGATTAAATATTTAGATTAACCAACCCAGGTTAAATCAAGTTATAAGCCGGTACAGTTGCTAACCGTGTTGTGTCCGACTGTAGCCAACGCGAAGAGTGATTGTTCATGTATCGTTACGTAGATTAAAGTGTAATTGTATGCTGTATATGTATGTGTAAACAAAAAGAGTTGTAAAATCTAACATTGTTAGAGTTTCTGTGTATAAATACAGTTACCCACGGTGCGCCCTGGTCGCCTTGTGCGTAACACAAACGCTCAGACCAGCTTGCACATCTATGTGGCCTCGGTGTCCGTATACTGAACTATTGTACTCTGCTAACTATATATACGAAAAACAAAGACCATGCTGAAATTTATGTGGTGTGCGCAGATTTATATGAGCCCACACTGTTCGTAGATGTCTCTTCGCCTGACGTCACTAGTATGTCGACAACATTAATAGCTCCAGTTACACTTTAATACGTTATGTGTATGCTAATTGATACCAATCTACATAGTTGCTTCCCGGCACTATCATCCACTGGAAGCTCTACCAGCCCACATACCTGCCCTCCCTACCCTGACACAGTTTAGTACAGCTGTCTGTCAGGTAGTCCATTCAACACCTTAGATACCAGAAACTTTTTTTTATCTTTTAACTATATTAACACTCTTGATCGCACTGTACAAACTCATTTCACCTATTTTTCTCTCCCCCACCCCCTTTATTCAACTAACCCCCTATAGCACTTGGTTTTACCGGAATCCCATCTGAAGTCCTCTTCGGGGGTTAAGGTGTTACGGCAGATAGATAGATAGATAGATAGATTATTACCTACTTCACTTGATATAAGCAACTGACTGTTCGCGGAGCTGAATGCGAGACATCTAAGAAAGTCACACAGTCCATCATTGTGAGTCAGTAGTGTTCTGTGATTGCTCAGATCAGCAGACCAAGCACATACTTGTCGCTTATTCCTTTTACACACGTATAGAATACCTCTGTTATTATCTGCACTGACCCCAAATAGTGCATCATCTTCGTCACAAATATTAAGAATGTCGCCTGTTTCCCCATCTAATTTAGTTATTGTTTTCTTCATGCTGTCAGTTACAATAATGACTACTTTGTTATTTATCAGAAAACTTCTAAAGAACTGAGGAAGATCAAATAAGCCTTGTCTGCTACTTGACCAAAGGACCTGTCCTCTTCTGTCAATTAATTTAACGGTGTTGCCAAAAAGGTCTGCCTGAACAACAACGACTTTATCTTGAAAAGCAGACATTGACAATACCGAGCCTTTATTCTCATGTGTATTTCTTCTTTAATTGATAGTTCGTTGCCTCTTATATCCAGTATATACAGTACCCTCCCTTCATTTTCTGTTATATGTACAATGACTTCCTCGTTATTAACTACACCTCCGAAAAGCTTGGAAAATAAATGCGAGACCAGAAATCACCCTTCCTGTCAAACATTTTGATCTTTTTATTTTTGCAATCGGCAACCAAAAGTCTACCGTCTGGAGTGCTGTCTAAACCTCTTATTTCACAGTCTTTTTCATCATCAGGTAGTCTAACATATATAGGACCATTTCTAGTAATCTGAATATCTGTCAGATTTGTGAAACTGAAAATAGAGAAGGATTTTATATATATATATATATATATATATATATATATATATATATATATATATATATATATATATATATATATATATATATATATATATAGTCGAACTTCAATGGCTCGAAAATCTTTGGGACCATGGAAATTTGTTCGAGATATGGGTAGTTCGAGCCACTGAGGGTTAATCATGGCGCCAGGTCAGGAACCAAATAGCGATAATTTAGGGAAATCTTTTCCATCCTCTATACAATAATAGTGTGTTGAGTGTACTCATTAGAATCGCCCCGAAGATGCGATTCTAATCAGTACACACAACATACAATTTCATCATAAATTTAGAAAATTTCCTAAATATTTGTTTTCTGGACTACAAACGAGAAACGAGTTCGAACTAACCATGGTAAACGAGCTATCGGTGCCCGCGCCATTGAGGTTTTACTGTAATATATATATATATATATATATATATATATATATATATATATATATATATATATATCAGTGATCTTTGTAAAGTTTCTAAAATCCCGATATGGGCTTAATGATCACAAAAATATGGAAGAGTCCTAGTGCCAGGTGAAAAAGTCCTACGTAGGAGATAATGTCCTAGCTCTTACGTAGGAGATAATAAGTCCTCCGTAGGGGATAATAAGTCCTACGTAGGAGATAATAAGTCCTACGTAGGAGTTAGTAACTCCTACTAGAAGATAAAAGTCCTACTACTACGTAGGAGATAAGAAGTCCTATGTAGGAGATAGTAAGCCCTACGTAAGTTAGTAACACCTACATAGGAGATAATAAGTCCTGCGTAGAAGATAGTAACTCCTACGTAGGAGATAATAAGTCCTACGTAGGGGATAATAAGTCCTACGTAGGAGTTAGTAACTCCTACGTAGGAGATAGTAACTCCTACGTGGGAGTTAGTATTTAGTTATAGATAATGCGATTTGGAAATGAAGATCAATAGTTTACCTATTTTGCCTTACAATCATTTTTCAGTTAATCACTCAAACTTAAGAAATTTTATTGATATGACAGATTAAAGAATTGCTGTTATCTGTCTCAGATAAAGGACACTTGTGTCAGATTATGAAAAAGGGAGATTGTGTATTATTCAAATACGAAAAACCCAGATCAGACAGCACATCTGCACATTCTGATCAGGATTTTCACTGTTTATCAATGTATTCTACAGTAAGCGATGTTTCTTTAAGTACACAATTAAAGATGCCGATTCTTAGATCATTGTCCTTTTCAAATGTTGTTGTTCATTTGATGTTTTTACCACTTTGTTGTTATTGCATGGGTTATAGATCAAACTATAACATTGTCCAGTGGCCTGAGACTTCTGGTTCTCAGCTGTACGATGTCAAGTGGATAAATGAAACCAGGAAGTACAGGTCCCTGGAGAAGGTTGTATTTAACCGGTTCACACTTCATGGAAATACACAATGATGTTATTAAACTTGTGCTTATATATTTTATATATGTTTGAACAATATTCTTAATATAAAACAATGCACTAAGAAAAAAAATGTACAGTTGATATTTTGTAGAACTTTGAGGTATCTATATGTATACAATTAAAATAAGAAACAATGATGGTTAAATCTTTTCAAATAAAAATAGACTTTATGAATTATGCGACCACTGTAGACCCAGATTAGTCTGTGCATCCGCTTTATGATCACATGCTTCATTACCAGCGAATACAGCTTGCACATTCTATCAGCGAAAAAAAATGTATGCACATGCTGATCTGGAACTACAATTGTTGCACATATTTTTAAATCCTGTTTTTTATTATTTGAAGAGACTCTTGTTATTTCTTTGTTGGGTAGTTGGTACATACGGATAAAATGTCGTTTTCCTTAGATTATTACTGTTACTATCCCAGGTTTCTAGGCAGAGAGGCCTGTGCTTACAGTGAAGACCCAGATCAAATGGCACATAACACATTGTGAAATCAGGGTATACAGGGTTTCACACTTAGCCAGTAAAGTTTAGAAAAATCAGTGGGCACTATAATGGCCTTGTAAAAATATAGGGCAAGTGTAGTAAAGGATCATCTGATATCCCAGGTTTGTTTTTGAAACAATTACCTTTAGGCCAATGTTTGAAAAGGTGTGAACAATTTATTGAATCTGACAAAGGTGGTTTGAGAAGAAAGTGGTTTACAGTATTTAACCTAAGTATTCTGATAGACACATCTTAATAAACAGCAGTCGCAGCCCCTGATCAGACATTACATTACAGAGTATCTTATCAAGGTCTGCACACTGTTTGCCACTCAAATAGCACGTATAAACTTTGTCAGCAGGTAGTAACACGGACTTAACCAAATTTCAGTATGATAGGGATTTAAGGTGATATATATATATTATACCCCTAAATACACATGCAGAAAAAAAATGTTAAAGTCCACGTAGCTATTTTAAAAACAAAACGTTTTGAACATGACCAACATAATAATATTTATTCTGTGGAATTCAGATGAACAGATAAATAAATAAATAAATAAATAAATAATAATAATAATAATAATAATAATAATAGCATTAATAATAATAATAATAGTGGTAATGATAATGAGAATAATGTCATTATTATCACTATGTTTCTTTTATCATTATTATCACTATGTTTAATTTCTTAGAAAATAATTTTATGAGATAAAATTACAACAGCATATGATTTTCCGAATAAAGATATACAGCTTGATTACTATTATAATTATTTCTGAAAATAATATCAATAATATTGTTATAATTATCATTTTGTTTTAAAGTAATTTCTTAAATATTATAAATAATCAATTAAATATATATATTTTATGGTATGAAATATGACCAAAATATGATTGTTTTCCTCCGCATTGTAATGCAGTTACTAACACCTTTGTAGGAGAAAGTAAGTCCTACGTAGGACTTATTGTCTCCTACGTAGGTGTTAGTAACTCCTACGTAGGACTTATTACCTCCCACTAACTCCTACGTAGGACTTTTTATCTCCTACGTAGGAGTTACTATCTCCTGCGTAGAACTTAATAACTCCTACGTAGGAGTTACTAACTCCTACGTAGGACGTATTATCTCCTATGTAGGACTTATTATCTCCTAAGTAAGAGTTACTATCTCCTACGTAGGAATTACTATCTCCTACGTAGGACTTATTATCTGCTACGTAGGAGTTACTATTTCCTACATAGGACTTACAGATTTTTTTCACCTGCCACTAGGACGCTTCCATACAAAAATAACGGACCAGAAATTATAAACTGCACTTGAGTAAAGTATGAGAAGACATTTTACAGCCGCGACACAGCACTAACACTTGCTATAGTGAAGATAATTAGACTCTAAAAGGAATAATCCTTTACAGCAATGAACACACATTAAATAAAAAATAGGCTGACATGTCAGACTTGCGAATGCAAAAGCTGATCTGAGCCATCACTGTCCGCATGTGACTAGAGTGTAAGATCCAGTTTTACAGTCCTTTATGTGTATATGTAATATGATACTCGTGTAATAAACATTGTGTGTAGAATCAGATTGTATTTCTTCATTCATAGACTGAATCTGTTTTTAGAAACGTTAAGATCAATACAGATTATCACGAATAACAAATTCATAGGCAAGAATATGTAAGTCTGGGTCAGCCGGCATAAACAGTGATAAACAGTGATAAAGATATTTGGAGAAAGCTGCAATTAAGAACCAGTAAGTGTGTTAATAATTTTGTTTGAATTATACACAAGTATGTCCTTATTTTATTTATTTTTTTATTTTTTTTTTTATTTTTTGTTTTGTAAATATGTATATATCAATGACATTAAAATCTAGCTGGCAACTGGTTAGACGTGCGATAGTTTTAGTTTTTAACTCGTTTGTGTCACCTGGGTTGAATTCCGTTCCTCTACTTTTACCAAAATCTCAGAGAGAGGGCCTTTGTTTCATTTCAGACCACTTTTTTTTTGCCAAAAAATGAGATTTTGCATTTAGCCTTTTAAGATAATAGTATTTCCGCACTGTTGAAACTTTTGTCTGGTTTACAGAAAGCACAGAATGGCGGACAAAACGCGAAATCTGAAGACCCAGCAGCAGAAGTCTCAAGCAAAACATCCTGCTTATATGGAGATGATTCAAGATGCTCTTACTAATCTAAAACAAGCGAGGGGCTCTGCAAGACAGACCATATTAAAGTACATATGTGACAAATACGCAATTAAAGACAAAGAGACCGCTAAAGGCCGCATGAATACTGCTCTAAATACTGGTGTCAAGAAAGGTTTATTAAAACAAATCAAAGGAAGAGGAGCTTATGCTGTTTTCAAACTTGGCGAGAAAAACAAAACACCGGTTACAAAAACCAGTAAACGCAAAGAACCTGTACAGAAGAACGTTGGATTAGGTAGTACGGCAACAAAGTCTGACAAAAAGACAACACCAGGTCCAAGGAAAAGATCACTGAAAAACGGAAGAAAATTAGAGGAAGAGAAGATCATGAAGGAAGACGTATGTGAGGAAGCAGCACTGGACAAAGAAGAGACAAGTTTAGAACGACCTGTCAGCCAACCGACTCAGGAAAGGAGGGCCTTTCAAGAGAAGTAAGCTTTATGATTCCATCTAGTAAAATTACATATAGGAACATGGATAATGTGTAGTTTTTCAAATAAAGCTTTCCATTTGATTTGTAATAAAGTATTTTTATAAAAATGTAAAAATATAAAAGCAGTTACAAAAATATCGAAAACTCGCTGTGGTCAATCTATAAAACGTTAGGATATGCTCTCTCTCTCTCTCTCTCTCTCTCTCTCTCTCTCTCTCTCTCTCTCACGCACAAAAACACACATTTATATACCTAACGTCCATGTTTCTTAGCGATATTGTCTTCACCGTCATCATAAGCGGTTCTATCAACGTCTTTCCTGTTCATAAGCATAGGATTTAGAATCTAATTAGGCATGATTCATCAATATATTTCTCAGTACCTAATCATGTATAATTTTATAAGTCACAGTGATTACAAACAAGGCCAGTAAAGGTCCCGTTCAGAATGTGGAGACCGTACACGTCTCCCCGTAATCACTATAGTATAATTTACACAATCTAGTCATTTGTGATCAATGAGCCTATTACGGAATTTTAGAAAATTTATGAGGGTCACTGATGAGGACAAACTGACCGAAACTAGCAAGTCTGGCCCAGAAAATTTGACATGTCAGCCTATTTTTGATTTAATGTGTTTTCATTGCTGTCAAGGATTATTCCTTTTAGAGTCTATTTATCTTCACTATAGCAAGTGTTAGTGCTGTGTGGCGGCTGTAAAATATCTTCTCATACTTTACTCAAGTGCAGTTTATAATTTCTGGTCCTTTATTTTTGTGATCATTAAGCCCATATCGGGATTTTAGAAACTTTATAAAGATCACTGATATATATATATATATATATATATATATATATATATATATATATATATATATATATATATATATATATATATATATATATATACAGTAAAACCTCAATGACTCGAACACAGATGGCTCGTTTACCATGGTTAGTTCGAACTCGTTTCTCGTTTGTAGTCCCTACGAAATTCTTCCGATAACCCCAGAAAACAAATATTTAGGAAACTTTCTTATTTTATGATGAAATTGTATGTTGTGTGTACTCATTAGAATTGAATCTTCGAGGCGATTCTAATGAGTACACTCAACACACTATTATTGAATAGAAAATGGAAAAGATTTCCCTAAATTATCTCCATTTGGTTCCTGACCTGGCGCCATGATTAACCCTCAGTGGCTCGAACTACCCATGTCTCGAACAAATTTCCATGGAGATGTTCGAGCCATTGAAGTTCGACTGTATATATATATATATATATATATATATATATATATATATATATATATATATATATATATATATATATATATATATATATCTTTCTCTATTTTCAGTTTCACAAATCTGACAGATATTCAGATTACTAGAAATGATCCTGTATATGTTAGACTATCTGATGATGAAAAAGATTGTGAAATAAGAGGTTTAGACAGCACTCCGGACGGTAGACTTTTGGTCGCCGATAGCAAAAATAAAAAGATCAAAATGTTTGACCAGGAAGGACGATTTCTGGCCTCGCATTTATTTTCCAAGCTTTTCGGAGGTGAAACTCATATATCTGTAGTTAATAACGAGGAAGTCATTGTACATATAACAGAAAATGCAGGTAGGGTGCTATATATACTGGATATAAGAGGCAATGAACTATCAATTAAAGACGAAATACAACATGAGAATAATGGTATGGTATTGTCAATGGCTGCTTTTCAAGATAAAGTCGTTGTTGTTCAGGCGGACTTTTTTGGCATCGCCGTTAAATTAGTTGACAGAAGAGGACAGGTCCATTGGTCAATCAGCAGACAAGGCTTATTTGATCTTCCTCAGTTCTGTAGAAGTTTTCAGATAAATAACAAACTAGTCATTATTGTAACTGACAGCAGGAAGAAAACAATAACTAAATTAGATGGGGAAACAGGCGATATTCTTAATATTTGTGACGATGATGATGCACTATTTGGGGTCAGTGCAGACAATAACAGAGGTATCTTATACGTGTGTAAAAGGAATAATCGACAAGTATGTGCTTGGTCTGCTGACCTGAGCAATCACAGAACATTACTAACTCACAGTGATGGACTGTGTGACTTTCCTAGATGTCTCACATTCAGCTCCGCGAACAGTCAGTTGCTTATATCAAGTGAAATAGGTAATAATGGAAGCAACTATGTAGATCGGTATCAATTAGCATACACATAATGTATTAAAGTGTAACTGGGGCTGTTAATTTGTCCACATACTAATGGCGTCAGGCGAAGAGACATCTACGAACAGTGAGGGCTCATATAAATCTGCGCACACCACATTAATTTCAGCATGGTCTTTGTTTTTCGTATATATAGTTAGCAGAGTTTTCCAACGGCATTCCAAAAGACTGAACCGCTTCCATACAGGCTGTCTTAGAAAACTTCTAAAGATCAAGTGGCAAGACAGGATTCAAAACACAGTTCTAAGTCCTGAAAAGGGTAGGGATGCAAAGTGTACATACTCTTCTGAAATTGGCACAGTTAAGATGGACAGGTCATATCACCAGAATGTCTGATGAACGTTTGCCAAAGAAAATCCTCTATGGAGAACTACAAGCTGGAAAACGCTCCCATGGTGGTCAGAAGAAGCGATACAAGGACACCCTCCAAGCCTCCCATAAAGCTTCAACATACCAACAGAGTAGTGGGAACAGATTGCACAGGATCGAACAAAGTGGCGAGGCTTCATAAGAAGGGGCGCTGGTGAATACGAAGCAAACAGAATCAGTGCCGAACAGAACCGTGCACAGCGGAAAGCCAGAGCTAATGCATCACCAATAGAGCCTTCTTCCTCAGAACTCTCTTGTTCTATCTGCAACAGGCAGTTTAGAGCTAAGATTGATCGGCATCGTCAAGTCCCGGTCCTGCACTCTTCTCTGTATCCCCTACACTTTGCGCCTGCTACAAAGAGACCCTGTTCAGACTGAACATACTGCACAATCCGCTGAGTGTTTTTCATAGATATTCCTTTCACGCAAACCGGAGATACCTACCATGCAGACCGAATTTTAGCTTGCTAGAAAGAAACCCTGATCAGACGGAACATACTGCACAGTCTGCTCAGCGTCCTTCCTATCCACCTTATGCACGCAAACTTGGAAAATTACCACTAGAATGAAAAAAATTAGCGCAACCGGTCTAGTATACATGAAAATCCTATATAACAAAATGCAGACGCAGCAATCAACAATTTTGTTTTAATTTAATTCAGACTCGACACATTTCTGGCCTTTCAGACCTTGCACAGAAAACCTATAAATTGATGACAATGACGACAATATAAAATATCACTCACCGAAATGACTCCTCTGAAGACTGCGGTCCTCTGACGCGCGGTGGTTCAGTTCAGTTTTCAGATTTTTAACGCTGCCAGGCAACCGAGTCACATAGAGGCAGCGCCAGTTAAATCTGGATTAGCTTTACTGGACTACTGGGTTGGCTTGAAACGGTGTCTAGTTATAATTCATAACTAGGTCAGCTCGCCCAGACACGGAGTGCATGCACGTCTAGACCTCGTGCGTGTGCAGACCTCGTGCGATAGTAGTCCAGCCTGTAAGTTGCAGAATTCTGACGGTCGGTCGAAAAGTTTGAGCTTTTAATCTCGTACCTAATGCGTCTCAATTTCGACTGCAGAATGCATTAGGTACACAGCTCTAGTCGAGAGTAAGGTGCAACGAGCGGTGGTGTCCTCGCCTTTATTTATATACGTCCAGGTAGCCACGTATTATCTTACACGTATAGTGCACGGGTAAACCGTGGCTATACAGTACAGTTCTACCTCTTGGACAGTAAAACTGTGTAATACGTAGGGTTAGACAAAAATGACCTTATGTAAGTAAATAGGTAACCTACGTCGGAAAAAATGCGTTGAAGATTGTGTGCCGTAACAGTTTGCTGTCAGCATATTACCTTCATAGATTTTTGCAACGTGTGTTGTGTATTGTGAATGTGATCTTCCCTGGGTATTTTCATATTGTGACTGCGCCAAATGAAAAAGGTGTCATAGAAGATGCGCAAAATGTGTATTCAGATTCACCTCGCGCATGCGCAGTCTCATCCGGGTATTCCGTCTCAGTTGATACAGTTCATACTGAGTTTCCAATGATTCTGTATGTGGACAGTGAAGGCCCTGATCAGACTGCGCAAGCTGATCTGGGCCTTCGCTGTCCACATATGCTCTGAAACATACACGAAAGGATGAGACTGTAGCTCTTTGTTATGAATCATTTTTTGGCCATTGGAGACTGTCTGCCCTTGTCCCTGGGCTATATATGTATAAAATCATGATTTCATGGTCTTGTTTGTGGTTTCTTTCTGTTCAGCTTCATATTGCATACTTGTTTTGTATGCATATGTACATTTTTGTATAATATTTTGAAGGCCTCATGGAAGCTGTATTATATGCTAAATGCTGTTACCCTCGTTAAATAAAGTCTATACTTACTTACTTACTATATCGCCATTGAGCCTTTTCCTTTGTTCCATCACAATGTTTGTAAATACCGTATTCGACCTAATTACCGCACATACCCCTATAAGCACACCGTCAAATAATTCCGTAGTCTTTAGATTACAGCAAGTATATTTTCTCTATTTCTTTATAAAGACATATGTTGTGGGTACTCATTTGAATTGCATCGACTTGTCGATGCAATTTCAAATGAGTACCCACAACATATGCTTTTATTAAGAAAATCAGAAAAATCGCATAAGTATCTTCAGACAAGTCTTTTGCTGATCTTTCTTTAGTGTATCCATAGTATACGTCGATACATATTTTAAAAGTTTTCCCAGTAGTTTTGATAAAAATAATCTAACGCATAGTGCGGTAATTATATATATATATATATATATATATATATATATATATATATATATATATATATATATATATTTATAGGTCGAATGTGGTATGTGTTTTACAGTGATGTTTCACAGACTAGGGAACCTCTAAACAGACGAAACGAGTTTGTAATTTGGTCATTCCATATAGGATATTTACTCTTTTGATGTGAATATCATAAATATTGTCATCGAGTGTAATGAAAACATCGGTATTTTCACGAGTGCGAAGCACGAGTGAAAATTTGAATGTTTTCATTACACTAGATGAAAAGTTTTATGGTATCCACTGAAAAAGAGTAAATTTTCTTTTTAATTTATTGTTTACACGCAAATGCGCGTTTCTGACGTCATAATTAACGTCACCAAACAAAACATGAACGCCATGGCGTTGATGTTCAGTGCTTAACCTGTGAAACGCTGGAGAGACAAAAACAAAAAGTTTTGGCAAATCAAAATAAACTTGATACCAAAATGTTCCTTACATTCTTACTAAGAAAATGCATACCAACACTTGGTACTTTAGTTAAGAAACAAAGAAGTTAGAGGTGTTCAAATATCTGAAGTGGAGGTTACATCCACTTCTGAAACAATGAAGAAAACCGAAGTCGTCCAATGCGAGCAGTGAAAATATAAATCGTATCAGTCACTAGTGAAATGATACGATATCAATTCACAAGTGATTGATACCACTTTTATTTTCACCAGATATACAATGATTTCACCGCCAACAATAAAATAAAAGATTGTTCTTCTGCTGCAGTTCTTGTTTGTTTGTGTATCTGTGGTTTCGTATGTGGCATTTGTTTTATCATTGTTGTTCTTCAACCTCCTTTTTGTGCCCCGGGAAGGCTGTGTGCCGAGATCGAGTCATTTCCTGGATAGCTTCACAAATATTTCCTAGAAAGTAGTTGTGATCATGGTATCCAAGCCATAATCCAAACTCATAAATCCTTAAACGAATGATGAATCAGAATGTTCAGACCAACAGAAATGAATCCCAGAATAAAGGGTGTAATTAGGCGTCCGCGGATAGTAAGCATTGCTTGGTAAGCAAGCTTCGCCCACCATACCCATAGGCCTGAACGAAGGAAATGTAGGTAGAAGAGCATGTCCGGGATTTTGGAAGTCTGCTTATGGCTCGTCATTGACAAAACATCAGAAACAATTCTGGAAACTGCAATAAAAGTACAATAAATAGACATGGAAATAACTCTTGACAATAACATGTTTGTACCCCTCTCAATGTGGGCTATTCTAAACGAAAAAAAAAAAGGTTTCCTTTGAGAGTAAGTTTTTACTTTTTTTTTCAAAATTAGATCCCACTTTTGATTTTAGTTTTCAAATGCTAGGGAGGCAACATGTCATCTCTTTGTAAAATGGGTTTGTGAATCAGTGGTTTTGTTTGTGGCATATTCGTTTTGTCATTGTTGTTCTTCACTTCTCCCTTTTTTGTGCCTCGGGAAGGCTGTGCCTCGTGATTGTGTCCATTACGAAAACATGCCAATTCAAATATATTGAAGATTTGACCACTGAAAACTCAAAGTTTTCAGACAAAAAATCTGATATTTTTCATATTTCTGCTCAAAACATAAATTGTGGGTACTTGTTAGAACTGCCTCGCAAAGGCGGTTCTAACGAGTACCCACAATCTGTGTTTTTGAGCAGAAATAAGAAAAATAATGTTTACCTCTGTAAACCCCAGCTTTACTGTATAAAAGTGGGGTTTAAGGGGTCAGCATTATATAGGTATGTTTTCGTGATGATTTCCTGGGTATCTTCGCACATATTTTCTAGAAGAGTCCAATAACTAAACAAGTGAATAACTCAGACAAGAACATGTTGTACCTCTCTCTTTGGGGGTTATGCTAAAGGAAAAAAAATGCTTCCTCTGAGAGTAAGTTTTCTCTTTTTTCAAAAGTAGATCCAACTGTTTATTTTAGTTTTCAAACTTTCAAATGTTAGAAAAGCAACATAAGTCATCCCTTTTTAAAATGGTGACAAAAGCTTTAGTATTAAACTCCTAATCCATAGTTTCTAAATTATATGCTTCGGAAAAATTCACTTTAAACTCGAACTAGAAATATGTTAAAACTACTATTTCCCCAACTATATGCTTCTTCCATACAAAATGCAAAACCTGAAAAGGGGCATAACTCTAAAAAAGTTAATCCCACGTGTTTTAAAATTTTAGCAGATATCTACTCCTCAGCACCATTGAATCTGTCAACTATCAAAGCCCTAGCTCAAATACTTTTTCTGAGATATCTTGTATACAAAGTTAAGTGTGATGAACAAATGAATGAACAAAGCAAAAGCAATATTACTCGCTAAACTTACTCAAAGCTGAGGGACATAGAAAGGCCAACCTCTGATACCTGATGCAGGAAGAGCAGTTATTACTGTAGCCTTGACCTTGCAGGAGACAAATCCCTGGTGTGTGTGGTACTCAGAAATTTTGGCCATTTAGCAGGTATTTTGGGGGTCACTTTCAAAACTTTTTTTTGTCTGACCTTTTTATCAAAATGCTGGGTTTTGGTGGGTATTGTAAGAATCGGGGTTAGAACCTTCTGATGAACTGATAGTTTAGTGAGACCAAAGTATCAGCAACTGATAGTTGTGTGAAAGTAAGGGAAATTTGTGTGTGTGTGTGGAGGGGGGATAGGGGTATGCTAGCTAATATCTGCAGATTTTTTTGGGGTGGGGGGCCATGGCCGATATACCAGATTTTTTGGGTATGGCTGATATACTGTATATTTGTTTTGGTAAACACTAAATGCAGGGGCCCAGCTTATGTACCAGGCAAAATTGAGAGCCCCCCCCCCACCCCCCCCCTTCCACACACACACACACACACACACACACACACTCACTGGAGACAAATACAGGCAAGTGTACTTCCAATTTTATTTCAACCTGGCAAAAACGGAAACCAATCTTGTTAAGGTGCCTCATTTAATATTTAACATTCTTTGGGCAAAATTAGCAGTTAACAAACCAACAATATATTTTGTTTTCTTATTTTTCCCAGAATCTAGGTTTTGACATTTCATGCAAACTGCTTCATTTAGAAAAAATTTGCATGAAAAATAATTGAAAAGTATTTAAAAATATCATCTGGTTTTATTAAAACCAGCAAAGTAAGGTTAACAGGTATAAAGGACAAAAAGCAATAGAGTATTTCATTTTTATTTCATGTGATTCTTGATGAAAAAATTCATGTACACCTAAAAGGTAATAAATATACAATAAAATACCATCAAAAAGTGATTTGGAAAAAAAAAATAAATAAAAACCATTACAAAATATCAGAATGAAATGTGAAAAAGATCAAATAATTTTAGAAGACTTCCCATCTCAGAGATCTAGATATATAAACTATCTCCATGAAAATGTACATTGTGGGTACTCACTGACTGCACTACATGGAAGTATTTCTAATGAGATCCTACTATCTATGTTCCTATGACCACATTAAGAAAACACGCCTATTCAAATATATAGAAAATTCCACCTTCAAAAGCTGAAAATTTTCAGACAAAAAACTGATATTTTTCATATTTCTGCTCAAAACATAGATTGTGGGTATTCGTTAGAATCGCCTTGGCGAGGCAGTTCTAACGAGTACCCACAATCTATGTTTTTTAGAAGAAATAAGAAAAAATAATGTATACCCCTGTCAACCTCTGTTTTACTGAATAAAGAAGGGGTTAAGGGAGTCAAAATTATATAGGCATGTTTACATGACCAGATAATCTGGATATATTCCTCTTACCGTATTTATCTAAATACTGGGACACCTTATCTCCTCAACATACTTGTCCTATCAATTTATAAAAGTCTGTTCCGCTACCTGTTGATGTGTTAAAAACACTACTAGGCAAGTGGCAAACAGAGTAGATCCAAATCAGACGCCACATTCTGTGGCATCTGATCTGGGTCTAGACTGTTTGCTCAGGCCTGTCTGTCCCAATACTTAGGGTCATTACGGTATTTAGAGATCTTCAGCTTCAAAACAGAATGCCACACACAGTACCACAGCAGTAAACTGTACCTACCCAGAACAATCAGATACCTTATCTCCTTGTCCTAAAACTTAAACAACATAGGCTGCATCAGAAGTATCAGAACAGCTTGAACACACACTGAGGACCTAGTTCATACTGTTCCTTTAGTTTGTTCGGGGTCTGCATTGTTTGCCATTCTGTCAGCAGTTTTTAGACAAATCAGCAGATAGTCAAATTAAACTTTAAAATTTACGACATAAGGTCAAGGAGACACAATGTCTCTGGTATCTCTATGGACGGAATGGAAATATTGGCACTCAAGACAGAAGTCAGACTTCTGCTCAAGTTCACACATAATCAGTTTGGCTTATACTCAAGTTCTTAAATAGTCAGTCTGACAGGGTTAATTTTATGGTGACTTAGTGTATAAGTTAAGCAAAATTGTAGGAAAACCTGAATTTTCTGATATTTTTTTGTCTAATTTTCAAATGTTATAAACGAAAGGGGTATAACATTGACATATTAAAAAAGTTTGCATGCTTAGGGGTTAATCCAATCACGATTGACCACTTTGCTTACCCCCTTAACATCACGTAAACATACCTATGTAATTTTGACCCCCTTAAACCCCACTTTTATATAGTAAAACTGGGGTTTACAGGGGGTATGCATTATTTTTCTTATTTCTGCTCAAAAACATAGATTGTGGGTACTCGTTAGAACCGCCTCATCGAGGCAGTTCTAACGAGTACCCACAATCTATGTTTTGAGCCGAAATGTGAAAAATATCAGAACTTTTTATCTAACAATTTTCATTTTTTGGTGGTATAATTTTCAGTATATTTGAATAGGCATGTTTTCGTAATGATTGCATGCCGGTGGGTTGGGGTTCAGACTCATTGATGGCCCTGACTTAAACTATTCATAAGATGGTTTGGGCCTGAACTTTTGATGTATGTGGGTCTGATTGTATCAGTTCCTGAGTTCATTTTTTTTTCTTTTATGCTAAACTTCACACACAATCAGTGAGACAGACTTACACTCAAGTTCAAACATAATCAGTTAGACAGGCTTATACTCAAGTTCACACATGTTCAGTTAGAAGTTCACACATAATCAGTTAGACAGGCTTATACTCAAGTTAACACATAATTGCAGTCAGACAGGCTTCACAAGTTCATACATAACCAGGAAGCCTCTATGCTAGCCAATCTTATATGAAAGATTCAGAAAGATCTGATAAAAATTGAAGGTTATGCTGACAACAAGGTCCAAACTAGGCATTTTCAGGAAGCAAGGGGAGGTAACTCTAAAATAAATAAAATGAGCTGGACAGTTTTCAAATTCGTCCAAGACTTCATTCATGTGCATCTTATCTGCAAGTTCCAGGATAAGCTGATCAAAAAAGAACAAGTTATGCTGGTGATAAAGTCAAATATAGGCTTTTTCAACAATCAAGGAGATGTAGTTCAAGCAAGTGATGCTACATGTATCTGGCCAGATTTTGAACTCACCAGAGATTCCCTCCCCATCCACCTTATCTGCAAGTTTCAGAAAGATCTGATAAAAACTGCTAACCGTTAAAATGCACCTACTGACATATGCCACATCAAGACGAAAGGAGTCTAATTTACATAGCTACGGATAAGACTCAACAAAAAAGTATGGATTTTAGTGTAATTATGATAAACACTTAGACAGTATCATAACTCTAAATGGGCCACGTTAAGCAAAAAAGTCTTTAAAAATGTACAATATTCGTAGATTCAGATCATCCTGCGCATATGTTAAGTACCATCTGGGTCTTTGCTCTCCATACATTCTGTTATATCCAATGACTGTTAGCAGACAGTGAAGGCCTGATCAGACTGCTGAAGCACATGCTAGTCTGGGCCTTCACTGTCCGCATTTGCCCGAAGATTTTTTGCATGACATTTTTTGCATGACGCTGTCCAAATAAGAGGGACATTCATATAAATATTTTTCTTATTTCTCCATGACAAGGTATATTGCGAATATGACAGTTTCGGTTCTCATTGAGAAAATGAGCACAAAATGTGCCGACTAAGCCAAAGAATTCTTTTGATCATATCCACAGAAAGAATTTTCCCTTACTTCGACATTTTCGGTTCTCATCGAGAACCGAAACTGTCACAGTAAGTAAAAATCCATTTTTGACATGATCAAAACATTTCATTAAATTAATATGATATTCTTGCCTGAGGAAGCTGTTCATTGAAAATGTGAAGACAATCAGTTTTGACCAGACTACTAGGATGTGCAGGAAGGTGTGAGTCTGGATATTTCACAATCTTCTTGCCCCTAACCATGAACTTGCCCATAGCAAGACTAACCTTCCTGCCACAAGCCAATGATGGCAGAGCCAACCCGCCGGAAGTTTCAGCCGGAGAGCATGCACAAAAATCTTTTTTCTTCAAAATCCATTTCTTTACTGAATTGCTCAAATTCTGAATGACAGAATTTTCATATTAACACTTAGCATGCTGGGCAACAGTTTCAGCATACAACATTTTGAAATATTTTTCTTATTTTTCCTAGAAAATAGGATCTGACACTTTATGCAAATTGTCTCAAAATGTTGTCTGCTGAATTTGCCCATAGCATGGTACGAGTTAAGCACACACTATTAATTATTCTCCATTTTCTAGTTTGACAGGTAGCTCATAAGTTGAAAGAGACAGTAACCAAAACTTTCAAAACTTTAAAAAAAAAACCAAACATTCTCAGCAGAAATCCATAAAGCCATCCAACATAAATACAAACTCCATCACACAGAAAAATTCTGGACCAGCCTTTCAGATAGATGAATCTGTCATTACCGTATTAACCATTGACGTGCTATGCAAAATTGTAGCAGATGACATTCTAATTTATTTTTATATTATACTAAGCAGACGATTCACATGAAATGTCAAGCCTTTTTTCTATGAAAAATACAAAACAAAAAAAACCCCAAAAAATCAAAATGTCATCTGCTGCAGTTGTGATAAGACTTGGCATTTCATATAAATTTTCTGCTCAACACACAATTCACATGAAATGTCATGCCTTATTTTCTCTGAAAAATATAACAATCAAAAAAAAAAAAAAAAAAAAAAAAATCAAAATGTTGTCTGCTGCAGTTGTGAATAGCCCTTTAAGGGTTAATTTAGGGACCAGCCCTATTATAATACAGATAATTATGAGTAGAATATTGTAATGATATATATGTACATCCACCCCGATCAGTAGCTACTGTAATACACACACACTACTGTGCCGCTCTGTGCCCGCCGGAGCCACTCCAGAACTCAGCTTCTTTTTCTTCTTCTGAACCTTTGTTAACTGCTCCTGGAAACAGAAAAAAACAACAACAAAAAAGTTTATCTTTGTTGTCAGGATTCATACTGGAAATTTTAATTATGAAGACTTCATGATTATAATACATGAAATGTTCCATTGGATTGCTCAAATATCTCCCTTACACCTTTCTTGTCTTGGATTGTGATGTTTCACTGATGAGGTAGAGGCTTTAAGCCTCCCAGTAGTTTGTATACAGATCAGAATTAAGAGTGAGATTTCTTGCCAGTAAATCTGGTTTAAGCCTCCCAGTAGTTTTTCTACTGATTAGAATAAGACTAGAAAAGTGTCCATAGGACATGGATGTCCCCGCCAAAATGCCATTCAGAAAAAGGTTAGATATGTAATTGTGACAGGTACAGCATGAAGTTATTATGAAAGTTGATATGGCCCACACAGGGTTTACTATATTGAACTTAGTCAAGGGCAGATAATTTATAAACCAAATGAGCAAGAGTTGTCTTCCATGTTCATTACACATCGCCTCAATGTCATGCATGCATCTGTAAATTTTCATAAAAATATTCCATACGGTTTAGAAGTTATGGCCCACACACAGTTTACTATATGGAACTAAGTCAAGGGCAGATAATTCAAAAACCAAACAAGTAAGAGTTGTCTTCCTTGTTCATGACACATTGCCTCAAAGTCATGCATGCACCTGTAAAGTTTCGTAAATATATTCCATACGGTTTAGGAGTTATGGCCTGGACACGATTTACAATATGGATCTAAGTCAAGGGCAGATAATTCAAAAACCAAACAAGCACGAGTTGTCTTCCTTGTTATGCATGCACCTGTAAAGTTTCATAAATATATTCCATACGGTTTAGGAGCTATGGCCTGGACACAGTTTACTATATGGAATTAAGTCAAGGCAAATAATTCAAAAACCAAACAAGCAAGATTTGTCTTCCTTGTACGACTCATCGTCTCAATGTCATGCATGCACCTGTAAAGTTTCATAAATATATTCTATATGGTTTAGGAGTTATGACTCGGACACAGTTTACTATATGGAACTAAGTCAAGGGCAGATAATTCAAAAAACCAAACAAGCAAGAGTTGTCTTCCTTGTTCATGACACATCCTCTCAATGTCATGCATGCACCTATGAAGTTTCATAAATATATTCCATACGGTTAAGGAGTTATGGCCCACACACAGTTTACTATATGGAACTAAGTCAAGGGCAGATAATTCAAAAACCAAACAAGCAAGAGTTGTCTTCCTTGTTCATGACACATCGTCTCAATGTCATGCATGCACCTGTAAAGTTTCATAAATATATTCCATACGGTTTAGGAGTTATGGCCTGGACATGGTTTACTATATGGAACTAAGTCAAGGGCAGATAATTCAAAAACCAAACAAGCAAGAGTTGTCTTCCTTGTTCATGACATGGTGTCTCAATGTCATGCATGCAACTGTAAAGTTTCATTAATATATTCCATACGGTTTAGGAGTTATGGCCCTGACACGAAATGGGACGGACGTACATACGTTTGTTCCCCTGAAATATTTTTGAATTTTCCCTTGTTCCCCAAAATCAAAATCTTAATTTTCTATGTTCCCTGCTCCCCGAAATTACCTTTGTTCTCCTGTTCCCTTCATTTTTAGACTTGTGTTCTCCCGTTCCCCTGAAATAAATTACATTATTCCTTTGTTCCCCAGAACCCCTGGGAGGGTCTCATTAGAAGTGAGGTCCCTCTCAAGTAAATCTGGTTTAAGCCTCTCAGTAGTTCTACTGATCAGAATTAAGAGTGAGGTTTCTCGCAAGTAAATCTGTTTAAGCCTGCCAGCAGTTTTTCTACTGATCAAAACTAAGAGTGAGGTTTCTCGCAAGCAAATCTGGTTTAAGCCTGCCAGTAGTTTTTCTACTGATCAGAATTAAGAGTGAGGTTTCTAGCAAGCAAATCTGGTTTAAGCCTCCCAGTAGTTTTTCTATTGATCAGAATTAAGAGTGAAGTTTCTCGCAAGTAAATCTGGTTTAAGCCTCCCAGCAGTTTTTCTACTGATCAGAATTAAGAGTGAGGTTTCTTGAAAGCAAATCTGGTTTAAACCTCCCAGTAGAAGAGTGAGGTTTCTCGCAAGTAAATCTGGTTTAAGCCTCCCAGTAGTTTTTTCTACTGATCTGAATTAAGAGTGAGGTTTCTCGCAAGCAAATCTGTTTAAGCCTCCCAGCAGTTTTTCTACTGATCAGAACTAAGAGTGAGGTTTCTCGCAAGTAATTCTAGTTTAAGCCTCAATAAATCATGACAAAAGTTCTACCGAAGGTGCTTTGCGAACATAAGAACATATCGGTGAGGTGCTTCATCTTCAGTCCTAACAGCAAAGTAATTTTCTTCTCAGTACTATGTGATTCAAACCACACATGATAACACTTACAGTATAATATTGATATAGATATCTATTTATATATTTTAATTACATTACAGTTGTATATATTTTAATAACATTACAGTTCTTATCAAGTAGATTTGATCTTACCTAATTGCTCAATTCATGTCTTATAATTTTTTAAGTTTTTAGTCTTATTAGTCTATAGTCTTTTAAGTTCTAATATTTATTTTAGTTTTAAAATACATTAATTATTTTCTTAAAATGCTAGGTGATACTTTTGTAAATTGAATATTTTTAATCAATTTTGTAATAATGTTTCTATTGTGTATGTATTTTGATTAATCATCTAAACATCAAATCAAATCAAATCTCTCTTTTAATGAGTACCCACAACATATATTTTCATAGAGATATAATAAAAAAAATTACCAATATATTTTGATCAAAACAATTAAGCCTCTTATATAGAGATATGTGGTACAGTGTAATATCACTGTGCTGTGTTTATTCACATGACTGTGGTAACAAGTGTATTGTGGCTACAGAACAAAGGAAATGAAACCAAAGCAAACTGCCACATTCACTGCCTGTACTAACCTCTGTTACATGTTCCTGTAAACAAAAGATAAAAGCACTATTAAGCTTTACCACTCTCTAGGCTAATTCAGCAGATGACAAATTAATGATATTTTTTTATTTTTTTTATTGGAGACAATTTGCATAAAATGTCAAAACCTGTTTTCTGGGAAAAATAAGAGAAAAATATTTCAGTACGTTGTCTGCTGAAAATTTTTCTCAGAGTGCTAAGCGTTAAACCTCTGTTACCTGTGTCTGTAAACAAAAAGATAAAATTTCTATTAAACCTTTATTACCTGCTCCTGTAAACAAAAGATTTAAGTTCTATTAAACCTCAGTTACCTGTTCCTGTAAACAAAAGAAAAAAAACTATTAAACCTTTATTACTTGTGCCTGTTACTAAGGGCAAACAAGAAATAAAAATTCTATTAAACTGTTGTTACCCATTCCTGTAAACAAATGACAGAAGTTCTATTAAACCTTTGTTACATGTGCCTGTAAACAAATGATAAAAGTACTATTAAACCTATGTTACCTGTTCCTGTAAACAAAAGATAGAAGTACTATCAAACCTTTGTTACCTGCTCCCGTAAACAAAAGATAAGTTCTACTAAACCTTTGATACCTGTTCCTGTAAACAAAAGACAAAAGTACAATTAAACCTTTGTTACCTGCCCCCTTAAACAAAAGACGAAAGTACTATTAAATCTTTATTACCTGCTCCCATTAACAAAAGATAAAAGTTCTATTAAACTTTTGTTACCTGTTCCTGTCAATAAAAGTACCATTAAACCTTTGCTATCTGTTCCTGTAAACAAAAGATAAAAGTTTTATACTCCTGTAAACAAAAGATAACTGTTCTATTTAACCACCATCACCTATGCTTGTAAACAAAGATAAGTGCTACTAAAACTCTGTTAACCGGTTCCTGCAAATAAAAGATAAAATTACCATTAAACCTTTGTTATCTGTTCCTGTAAACAAAATATAAAAGTTCTATATTCCTGTAAACAAAAGATAAAAGTTCTATAAAACCTTTGTCACCTGTTCTTGTAAACAAAAGACAAAAAATTCTATTAACCTCTGTTACCTGTTCCTGTAATAAAAGTACTATTAAACATTTGTTACCTGCTCGCGTAAACATAAGATAAGTTCTACTAAACCTTTGACACCTGTTCCTGTATCCAAAAGATAGTGGTACTATTAAACCTTAGTTACCTGCCCCGTAAAAAAAAAAAGATAAAAGTTCTATTAAACCTTTGTTACCTGTTCCTGTAAAACAATGACCTATTCTTGTAAACAAAAGATAAAAAGTTCTATTATACCTCTGTTTGTTTGTTTGTTTGTGTTGAGATTTTATGGCCCAGTCAACCCATTGGGGTCATGTCGATCCCAGTCAGTTTACCTAACCACACATTTACTGGGCAGGCTTAGTCCCCTAAGGGGTTAACCAGTATTGTGCACATTCTTTCGCCAGAAACTGACAACTGCCCTTCTTGAATCAGATAAAGGGAGAGAATGACTTATACCTCTGTTACTAGTTCCTGTAAACAAAAAATAAAAGTACTATTAAACCTTTGTCATCTGTTCTGTAAACAAAAGACCTGAGGACCAATGGTCCTGTAGGTCACCCAAGACTATACATTGGTAAGTACTACTAAACCTTTGATACCTGTTCCTGTAAACAAAAGATAAAAGTACTAGTAAACCTTAGTTACCTGCCCCATAAACAAAAGATAAAAGTACTATAAAATCTGTGTTACCTGCTCCAGTACTAGTAAGCCTTAGTTACCTGCCCCGTAAACAAAAGATAAAAGTACTATAAAATCTGTGTTACCTGCTCCAGTAAACAAAAGATAAAAGTTCTGTTAAACCTTTGTTACCTGTTCCTGTAAACAATGACCTATTCTGGCAAACAAAAGATATAAAAGTTCTATTATACCTCTGTTACTAGTTCCTGTAAACAAAAGATAAATGTACTATTAAACCTTTATCACCTGTTCCTGTAAACAAAAGACCTGATCTTGTAGGTCACTCAAGACTCCTACAGTAACCTGGTATGGAATTTAGCTTTAATTATTTTTTGATTTGGCAAAACAGAAACTTCATGTAAAATATGGCTTTGATAAAGTGATATACCAATATCAAAGGCCTGTGCCTTTTAGTTTCACACAAAAAGATTTTTTAGAGTTTTCCCTAAAGAGTCTATGTAAAACAAGTGACCCCTGGAGTGGGGTTATTTTGACCCCAGGGCTATAATGTGAACAATCTTGGCAAAGGTCCATGGGATAAAACAAAGTATTAAATGTCAAAAGCCCTAGGGCTTAATTTCATACAAGAAGATTTTTAAAATTTTTCCCCATACAAGTCTATGTAAGACAAGGGGCCTCCGGAAGGGAGTCATTTTCATCACAAGGCCATAATTTGAACAATCTCTGTAAAGGCCCTCTAGCTGAAGCTAAGTACCAAATATTAAAGGTCTGGTCCTTCTAGTTTTCAGACAAGAAGATTTTTAAAGCTTTTCCTTTAAATGAGACTATGTAGAACAATAAACCCCTGGGGTGGGGCCATTTTTGAACCCAGGGCTCTAATCTGAACAATCTTCGTAGAGGTCCACTAGATGAAGCTAAACACCAAAATATCAAAGGCCTGGGCTGTCCAGTTACACAAAAGGAGCTTT
Source organism: Anodontia alba (assembly GCA_964016985.1). NCBI lineage: Eukaryota > Metazoa > Mollusca > Bivalvia > Lucinida > Lucinidae > Anodontia > Anodontia alba. The sequence goes on from OZ024838.1 coordinate 20,252,316, forward strand.
TTAAAGGTTTTTCATATATGGGTCTATGTAAACTAAGTAAACCCCTGGGCAGAGCCATTTTTGATCCTGAGGCTTTAATCTGAATAATCAAATATCAAAGGTCTGGGTCTTCTAGTTTCAGACAAGATATTTTAAGTTTTTCCCTACTTGAGTCTATATAAAAGAAATGACCCCTGGGATGGGGCCATTTTTGACCCCAGGGCTATAATTTGAAAAATCTTGGAAGCGGTCCACAAAATAAAGCAGCATACAAAATATCAAAGTCCTGGGCCTTCTTGTTTCAGACAATAATTTTTTTAAGTTTTGCCTGTGGGAGTCTTTGTAAAAAATTGCCTTAGCTGAACCTATGATTCTTTTGCTGATCTCAAAAACGACTCACCTGTAGGGATGAGACAATCTTCTGATGATCTTTAAGTTGTGAGTTTTGTGTCTGTAATTGTTGTTGTAGTAACTGTATTTGTTCTTGTAGAGACTTTTCTCGCTCCTGGAATCATAGCAGGAACACAGTTGCTGTTTAACAGCCACTTTAACATTTTATGTCACTTCGAAATGATCATCACGAAAACATGCCTATATAATTCTGACCCCCTCAAAACCCACTTTTATATAGTAAAACTGGGGTTTACAGGGGTATACATTATTTTTCTTATTTCTGATCAAAAACATAGATTGTGGGTACTTGTTAGAACCGCCTCAATGAGGCGGTTCTAACGAGTACCCATAATCTAAGTTTTAAGCAGAAATATGAAAAATATCAGAATTTTTTATCTGAAAAATTGTCATGTTTTGGTGGTAAAAATTTTCAGTGTATTTGAATAGGCGTGTTTTCGTAATGTGAAATCATGATAATGAAAGGCTCTGTGCAAGGAAGCTCCATACAGTCAAGAGCTGAATTCTGCCTTCAGTCGGATCTGAACCAAGGAACTCTTGATCCCAAGTTGGAAGTGCTAACCACTCAGCCACCTGGACACTTCAACACAAATGCAGATAATAAAACCACCATAATTATTTACCCTAAGTATTCAGACTGACACTGGCAAACAGATACTGCAATATACAGCATTTTATCAGGGTCTACACTGTCATTCATCCATCAATCATCTACAGGTAATAAAAACATCTACAGGTTATAAAATGGACTATTATTGTAGACACTTCTATGGGTAGTAAATTGGACTTCTAAAATGAAAGTATCTTGTATACTATTGCTAAAAGTTTAGGATAAGTATGGTAAGGAGTTCACAGAAGTTCTAGGCCAATGAGTTATCCAGAAATATATTTTTCTTATTTATATCATCATCATAATCAGATTTTTGATTAACATGCAGGTACAGGGGCAACATCCACATCAGTGGGCCCCCTTCCAGATAGCTGGCTTGCTGCATGCACGGCAGATCTCACACCAGATCTCCAGGTATGTCTATCATGAGGGTTGATAGCCGACAGCTTCCATTCTCTGCAATTCTTCTCTGTCAGCAGCTTCCATGTCATCTTGGGCCTCCCAGGCCCACACTTTACATCAACCTGTATGTCAAAGGTTGTCTTGACTGCTCCAATGGAGCGTTCCACATGTCCATACCAGCGGAGCCTTCTCTCCTTCAGAATGAGATCCAGACCCTCAATGTCAAGGCATGCAAGTAGCTCATTAGACCTGGTGGTGACAATGTCTTGTGGCCTGACATCGCAGATCTGTCTGATCATTGCCCTGTCATTTCCCTGCAGATGCTGGAGGTTTGGCTTTGTCAATGGCCAAGTCTCACTGGCATGGAGCATTGTGCTCCACAAACAAGGGCCGTACACACAGCCACGTGTCTTGAAAGAGAGGTGGCGTGAAGAGAGAACTGGTAGCAGTTCCTTGAACTTCTTCCAGGCGGTTTTCACACGTGTTGTGGTTGAAAGTTCACAGCCACCTGCTGCTGAGAGCATGTCTTCTAAGTAGCAAAAGGAGCTACCACCTCCAGCTTATTTCTTTACAAAAACTATATTGTGTGTAATCATTAAAGTGTTTCAGTGCAGCATTTCTAATGAGCACCAACAGTGTTTTCAGGGAGAAATAAGAAAATTTATCATATGACGTCGCTGTTATTCAGTGGATAACGTCATGTCGTAAAAATCGTATGAATTCACGTTATACAACACTTTGGCGGGAACTAGTAATGTCATGATGACGTCCATGTCAACCATGCAGTTTCTGTTGAACAATTGTTAACTTTAAAGGCGATAAAATCCAATTTAAAATGGTCATATGATTAACAGAATCTTACACTCTTGGTCATTTCATATGAAATTTATGAAACTCGCCAAAAAGGCGAGTTTCATAAATTTCATATGAAATGACCACATGTGTAAAAGCCTCTATATATCAACAATTTTCAAATGAAAAAGTGTCTTATCTGGAGCTATGAACTGATAGATACTGTACCATGGTGAATTATTTTACTTATTTCTTCACCAAATCATATATTGTGGATACTGATCAGAAGTGCCTCAAGATTTGTTTGTGCTGAGGTTTTACGGCCCAGTCAACCCAATGGGGTCATGTCGAGCGCGGTCAGTTTACCTAACCACACGTTTACTGGGCAGGCTTAGTCCTCTAAGCGGTTAACCAGTATTGTGCACATTCGTTTGCCAGAAACTGACAACTGCCCTTCTTGAATCAGCGGAAGGGAGAGAATGACCATAGAAAATATTTCATGATCAATCTCCACGAAAGAATGTTGCCGACCTTGGCGGGGGTTGAACCCGCGACCTCCTGGTCTCCAGTCAGACGGCGCATCCAACTGAGTAACCGAGTGCCTCAAGATTTTTTTTCATCAGAAATAATGAAAATATCAACATCTTTCTGTTGAAAAAAGTCTTCCTTGGGTGCAAATGTCACTAGGAATGTTTTCTAATATTGTGGCTCACATGGTGAACTCCACTTTACATACATGTATCAAGTTTATCAGGCACTTGATATATAGTAAAATTCTGCTAATAAGACCACCTGTGGGACTGCTAAAAGTGGTCTTATTAGTGGGGTGGTCTCATTATTGAATGTAGAATAATAAGAAAGAAACCAGTTTGGACTGGCCAAAGCTGCTCTTAATAAAGTGGTCTTAATTTGGAGTGGTCTTAATGGCAGAGTTTTTCTGTACATAACAGTTTTCCATACTCTATAAGGGAGACAATTTTTGCGACTTCCTGTGAGCTCTCCTGCTCACCAAACTATTAGTGAGCAACTATTCTGATACATGCCATATTGACTAGAAATAAAAACTGATGAACTCAGTAGTCTAGATATGTTTCAAACTGTTAAATGTTTGCATATAAAATCCAAGAGTAAATAAATACTTCAGTAAACAACAATTCAGTAAAAAGAATGACAAGAGGAATGATTCATCTCAAACAGGTTGGTGTGCAAACTTACTAGAGCTTTCTGTTCTGCCTCAAGTCGTAACTGTTCTTGTTGTCTCATATGTTCCTGCTCCAGTTCTTGTAAACGTTTCTCAATCATGTTCTTCTCTTCTCTTGTCATTTTCAGCTCTCCCTAAACATGTAAATAAGCAGGTATAACACCAGATAAGGTGGTAATATGAGAAAATTTGCATTTACTTTTTCATCAAAACAAACCTTATGGTTACTATTCTAATCGCCCCACTGAGGCAATGAGCAACATTAGCTACGTTTTGCTGAAGCTACCCATTAATCTTTAAAGTGCTACTCAAACCCTCAGCAGATTGTTTGATTTTGTTTTGTATTTAACAGAGGAAATAAAGCTTGATAATTCACATAAATCATCTGCCTAGCAGATGATTCACATGCAATGCCAAGTCTTATTTTCTCTGAAAAGTAATAAAAAGAATAAACTGTTGTCTGCTACCTTTTTGCTTAGTGCTTTAAGGGTTTAAGTCTGATTCTACAAAATGTCATAGGTGAGTGGTTAGAGTATTCGACTGCAGTGCTATATGTTGTGGGTTCAAGCCTCTCTCAGATGATCAACTCTAAACTTTCTCTGTTCACCAGTGAATGGTGCACCCTTCATGGGAAGGTAAAGGCATTGAAAAGAGGACTGGGCTCGACTTCCATATGCTGTTGCTCAAGACACAGTGGGTTCTAACATATTAAATGCATAAGGCTATGGGATACCTTTATCTTTTATCTACAGCTAAATACACATACAGTAAAACCTCAATAACTCGAACGCTGATAGCTCGTTTACCATGACTAATTCAAACTCGTTTTTGAGTCCCTACGAAATTCTTCCTACAGCTCAAGAAAACAAATATTTACAGATATTTTAGGAATCTTTTTCTATTTTATCATGAAAACATATGTTGTGTGTACTCATTATAATTGCCTCATTGAGGCTATTCTAATGAGTACACTCAACATACCATTATTTTATAGAAAATCGAGAAGACATCCATATATTATTCCCATTTGTCTCCCAACCTGATGCTGTGATTAACCCTCAGTGGCTCGAACTACCCATGTCTTGAACAAGTTTTTATGGTACAAAAGTTGTTCAAGCCCTTGAGGTTCGACTGTAAATACTTACAATCAATGCTTCCTCTCTTCTCTTTACAGTGACATCAGATACAAATCCCCTTGCCGCAAGCTGTTCTTTTAACAGTACATCATGCCTGGAGAATAAAGGTATCTAAATAATCTATTGGAAAAAAAAAATTGTTTGAGAAATGCCCTATTCAACCTAATTAGTGCTTAGATTTTTAAAAAATACTGGGGGAAACTTGCGGTAAAATATGTATTAAGGGTACACATTAAGAAAAAGATCTGCAAAGGACTTATCAAATGATGCTTATGTGATGTTTTTGTGTGTGTTTTTTTTCTGATTTTCTTTATAAAAGCATATGCTGTGAGTACTCATTTGAACTGCATCGACTTGTCAATGGAATTCAAATGGGTACCCACAACATATGCCTTTATAAAGAAGTAGACAAAAGGTACACTGGCTGTAAACTGAAGACTATGAAATCGCTTGACTGTGTGTTTATAGGGGTATGTGCAGTAATTAGGTAGACAATGTAAAGATAACCTGGGCTTTGATGATCTGTAAAATTGTAATATTGGGCTTTGAAGCTCTGTAAAATGCTTGGAAGCCACCATTTCTGTGAGTAAGTGATGTCATAACCACCTAATTAACCTTTACCACTTTCTGGGCAGATTCAGCAGATGACAAAGTAGTGATATTTTTCAAAAAAAAAACAACAAAAAACAAAAAAAAACCCAAAAACAGGATGTAATATTTCATGCAAATTGGAGACAATTTGCATGAAATTTTAAATCCTGTTTTCTGTGGAGACAATTTGCAGGAAGTTGAGTCGAGGTTTTATGGTCCAGTCAACCCATTATATTCATGCTGAGCTGGTCAGTTTACTTAACCATGCTTTTTCGGGGCAGGCTTAGTCCCCTAAGCAGTTAACCAGTATTTGTACACATTCTTTTGCCAGAAACTGACAACTGCCCTTCTTAAATCAGTATAAGGGAGAGAATGTCCATCAAAAACATTTCATGATCAAATGTTACGAAAGAATTCCCAGACTTGACAGGGATCGAACATGCAACCTCCTGGTCACCAGTTGGATGCGCATCCGACTGAATCACTGATTTTGATCAAATTTGTGCAAAGATACAATGAATTTAGTGGGCCTTTCCAATTAACAGGATAATTTTTGTTATTTTGACACAAATACCGTATTCAAACTAATTACCGCACATACCTTAAACTCACACAGTCAAGTAATTTCGTAGGCTCCAGACTGCAGTCCGTGTAATATTACCTACTTCTTTATAATAGCACATGTTGTGGGTACTCATTTGAATTGCCTTGACAAGTCGAGGCAATTCAAATGAGTACCCACAACATATGCTTTTATAAACTTGTCGAGGTAATTCAAATTAGTACGCATAATATAAGCTTTTATAAAGAAAATCAGAATACATATCACATAAGCATCATTAAGAACACCCCTTATAAAGTCCTTTGCTCACATTCCTTGAAAGTGTGCCCTTATTAGGAAGATACTTTACTACAGGGGTTTCCAGAAATTTTGAAAAACCTAAGCGCACAATGCGGTAATTAGGTCGAATACAGTAGATCTTGTGAGTAGTCACCTGAAGCACAGGTTATCTTTTGAGTACCATAGTTCCAGATAAGAGGGGGTATCTGGATATTATTTCTCTTATTATGCCTCCGCCATGGGAAGAATAGTGGAAAGGGCATATAGTGTTACCCCTGTCTGTCCATCTGTCTCCATCGGAATTCTTGATGGTGTTAACAATTTTCATGAAGTTTTTCAGGCATTAGCAATTTGCGTTTAAGTTTTTCAGGCAGCAGCATCAGTGTCCTTTGAACACATTTCTAGTTTCTCCATGAAAACATATATTGTGGGTACTCATCAGAAGCACCTCCTTGAGGCATTTTCTAATGAATTTCACAACATATGTTTTTGTGGAGAAATAAGAAAAATCGGTATTTTTTGGTGAAAAATGGGTCTTATCTGGAGCTATGTGAGTACTCTCTTCTGAGTACTCCAATTGTCTGGAGCTGGGTTTCATAGTAACCCTTAACCCATTTATATTAAGTGGATTCTTCTATCTTAACTCTTTGGACTGGGGTGTCTGGTTAGTTTTTATTATTACCATGGTTTACAGAAATTCCTGTACTTAATGCAAACAGTGTAGACCCTGATCAGATGCCACGTTCTGTGGCATCTGAAGTGGATCTACATTGTTTGCCAATGTCCCTTTTATAGGACACCAGGGCATAAATGGGTTAAAGTGCCAAGCAAAAGTATAGCAGATGACATTTAATGTTTTAATTATTATCAAATTTGGCACCTGATCTAGATCTACACTGTTTGCTCAGGCCTGTCTAAATACTTAGAGTAAATATGATATTTAAAGTCTGTTACCCTGGGTATGCTCTAGGTTGTTGTCGAAGTCTGTTAGGTCCTCTTGAATAGTTGGCTGCACTTTTGGCTCTGTAACCATACTGAGAACTCTGCCTACGGGCCGACACTTTCTTACTAGCATCTACATCAGATCTTGATTTACCTTCACTACAAAAAAAAAAAAAATGAAAAATTGTCAATAAACATGGCTTTTTAGATACCCCTTCCTCCTCAAGGTATGAAACAGAAAGCAAAATATCATGGAAGACAGATGAACGGACAGACAACATAAAACAGTAAACACCAGCCCCACACCCTCACCAACAGTTTGCGGAGGATAAACAGAACTGAACTCCTTGTCAGAAAACCAAATTTTTTTGGGGTATATAGGTCACAAGTTATGTAAGTACACACAAAATAATTCAAAAACAAATAAAAACTAAAAATGTGTGTTTGTAAAACAGTATGCCCCCAACTGAATGTTAGTCCCTACAAATGCTGAAGTTTAACAGGGGCATAACACTCATAAATATAATCCATTTTTTACCCCAAAGTAAATCAGATGATCTATTCCTCAGCCCCAAAACCCCACCAAGTTTTAAGGCTCTAGCTCAGTAAGATATCAAGATGATAAGCTGCGGTTTTATGGCCCAGTCAACCCATTAGGGTCATGTCAAGGTGGTCAGTTTACCTAACCACACCTTTCCTGGGCAGGCTTAGTCCTTTAAGCTGTTAACCAGCACTTGTGCACATTTTTACGACAGAAACTGCTATCTGCCCATCTTGAATCAGCAGAAAGGAGACAAAGACCATGGAAAATATTTTATGATCAATCTCCATGAAAGAATGTTGCTGGATGCAGAGGGAATCAAACCTGTGACCTGATTACTAGTCAGATGCGCATTCGACTGAGCCACCGAGTCTGGCTTAAGGTCACTACTGACACCTGGCTCTTATTTTTTTCACAACAATAAATTTTTTTCATATTTTATAATTCAGTTTTGTGTTATATTCTGACTATTTTATGTCAATAAAATAGCCATGTTACCATCTGGTTTACCAGTTATGGCTCTTTAAAGAACCCTACTATGTTTACTACTATGGCCATTTTGGTAAAATTTTACTAACATGCTAAAATTCATTATTAGTTCATTAATATAAGGTAAAATCCCTTTTTTACTGTAAGTGATTTACCACAAAGAAATAACCAGAGCAAAACACACAAAGGTTTCACCGAACACACGTGTATATTTTTTATTTCTCATTTTCAAACAAGAAAATTCACACAAAATCACATCAACTTTAACAAGCATGTACTGAAGATACTAATATGTAACATACTTCCTAACAACAGATTTCCTTTAAACTTTTTCAACAGATCATACTATGTATAAGTTGTATTCTGACGGAGTATGAAGGTGAGCCACCATGTCGTTTGAGTGGTATTAAACTTTATTTACCCCTACCCTCTAAATCATAAAAATGCAATTATAAAGAAAATGATAATTATTAAGAATATAACTTTCATAAAGATTCTCTTAATTTGCATATTCTGTGACCAGTCGTTGCTTTAACAATATTAAGCATATTAGCTACTCTTGTACACAGTAAGGAACATGTGACCTGAAAAATTTCTGATAATACAATAGGACGTTACCCCACCCACCTCATCACATGCAGTAATTTCTAAAGATAGTTATGAAAATAGGATACAAAATTTTACAAAATTTCACATACAACATCCATACGCAGTATGACTCAAAAGATTTCTTGTTGACCAAATTAATTTTAAACTTCTGTTGTCATGGCAACCAAAACAAAAAATAAACATAATAGAAAATTACCATAAAAAAAGGACTTTTTAGTCATACTATTCAATACGTTCAACAAAATGTAACCAAAACGTTTCCATAAGTATTTCTCAATAAAATGTAAGAATTTTCTGCAAAAGACCCGCCCATTTGATTGTTGTCATGAAAACCAAAAGACAAATAATTTGGAAATAAAAGATCAGGATCATTAAATGTTTTAGCGACGGTTTTTCTGTACCTTCAGAAGCTTTGTTTTTTGTTTGTTTGTTTGTTGTTTTTTTTTCCTTCTTTTTTTTCTGCGGTTAACACTCGCATTGGAACATAAATACATCATAGCTAGCATCTTGACTACTTCTGTACACAATTAGGTGCATAAGTGACCTGATTTTTGTTTTTAAATGCAATTGGCAGTTAGTCAAACTGCTACATCATACACAGAGTAATTTCTAACGATAACCATAAAATATGAAACAAAATTTTACAAAAAAAAAACAACTCATGTACAATATCCATACGCAGTAAGAAATGAAAAGTTACTTTTGACAAAATTAATTTCAAACTTCTGTTGCCATGGCAACAGGAATATGCCTTAAATATAATGGCTTATTACCAGTTCTTGATAAAATATAAAAATTGTGTAAAAAAAGATCCGTCCATTTCATTGTCGTCATTGAAACCAAAAGAGTAATAAAAATTTGGGAAAATAAAGGAACAGGGTCAATAAGCATTTTTGTCTCAACTTTACTGTAAATTCATAAGCAAGGCCCTCCCAGAGGGGGTACCTGTTCCCTTGTTCCCCTGAAAAATCGGCAGTTTCCCTTGTTCCCCCAAATCAAAATCTCGATTATCTATGTTCCTTGTTCCCAAAAACTGCCTTTGTTCCCTTGTTCCCTTCAGTTTTAGACTTGTGTGAAATAAATGGCCTTATTCCCCTATTCCCCAAACCCCTGGGAGGGCCTCATAAGTGTTGATTTAGCTTCCTATTCAACAAAATTACCCCGCTGAGGCCCTCCTCAGAAAACTGCCTGCTTACGTCATTACATGTAACTGTGACGTAATCGGTGAAGTGTTACAAAAGATAACAATGTCAACATGCTGAATTTCAACAAGTTCTAATGAAGATTTTCAACCTTTCGATTTGTCTTTTTCTTGCAAAGTGATAAACAAAGGATTTAATGTCCTACCCATGTATATCATAGTATACTTGAGTGCTTGATCAGCCTCTTCAATTTGGGACCGAAAAACTGAAGGTAAATCATTTTATTTCCTGTCTGAATTTTTTCTGTCCTCTTTTATTGTTGCAGTTTTTTTGCAATAAATCGACACTATCAGGGAATAAAGCTCTTTTGAAAGGTCTAGAAAGGGTTAGGCTAGCTAGAGCACATTGCATTTTATCCGGGTATAATATATAGACCTTACGTTAAATTACATTTAAGAAGATTTTATTTTTTATCATAAACACTTTTACGCAAATAAGTATATGCTAAAAAGAATGCAGCTCACCCCTCGGCCTGAGACAGACAGCTCGTGTAATATTCTATTTCCCTACTTTCATACTAGATGACTTGATGAACCCCCCTTACTCTTGAACCTGCCTCCTTGCCTCAGTCTTTCGGACATTTTGAGTGTAATCCAATTATTATGTAGAAAAGCAGATAAAGTCGCATCATAAAAATATAAAATTTATCAAAATTAAATATAAAAAAAAAAAATCGAGAGAAGCATGTTCAAATATCACTAAAACAAATCCTTGGTTTTCTGTGTTCACAGTCTCGATTCGTCGTGTGACACTTCCCGCGAAAAAAACGTAAATAATTTTTGTGTGTTTGTTTATACCGAATGTTCAGAGCTGAGCATCCGTCGTTAGAATCATTTCAACGTTAGAATATTTTTTTTCGTTCCCTTTATTTGGTCAGATGAAAAGATATTTTATCAGTTTTGGTTTCACTACTGATAGTATATGCACAGTTGACGGGTCATACTACGGGGAAACGGATTTAATTAACACTAGAAATTATATACTCCGGTCTAGAAAAATTGCTCCTCTATTTTAATCGAAAACCACCCTAATTATCTCCCTTGTCATTCAAGAGTTGCGGTTATTAGTACCAGTAGTGACCTTAAGTTATTGAGATATCTTGTTGACAAGATTAAAGCAAGAAGAAACAGACAGACAGACAAAAAACAGATGAATGACCCAATAGAAATATTCTCCAACTTCTCCCAAGTTCGGGGCATAAAAATAAGAATGCATGTAGTAGACAGATCGCAAACAAGGTAGATCCTGACCTGGGTTTACACTGCTTGATTAAGTACCATAATTATGGTAAATATACAGAAATATATAGAAACTTTGACACCTTTCTGTTCTTATTCTAAAATCTGAACAAGCCAGTGTATCTTATTAATGGCAGGCTGTGCAAACAGCACAAACCCTGATTTAACTGCTCTTAAAAGAGCAGTCTGATCTGGGTCTACAATGTTTTCTCAGGCATATCTGTCAAATTTTTTTGAGGTAGATATAGAAATTCTGTATCAAACTGCTTGGAGCAGTATGATCTGGGTTTACACTGTTTGAATATTTATGGTAAATATGACAATTCTGTCTACATATGTACGATAATTATGGTGGAGAAACTAACCTGGGAAGACTGAGATCTTTACAGCTACTGTCTGACTGCATGTTATCTATCTCACTCTCTGTAGTACTGTTAGAAAATGATCTTGGTCGAACATCCCGTGGGGACACCTTAAAATAGAAAATAAACTCCCAAATATTGAACCAAGAATGGTAAATGTCTTAAAAGTTTGCACACCAAAGTTTCTAACAAATGTCATATTCAGTACAGACCCAGATCAGACTGCTCCTGAAGGTGCAATCTGATCAGGGTCTACACTGTTTGGCATTCCACTGAGTATTTTAAGAAACAGCTGCATAAAAACCAAAACTGGGGCCAAAAAGTTATGAATAAAGTGTTTGAAATTCTAGGACATTTACAGTAAGTACAAAGGTACCTGATCTTAAATGCCATGTAAAAAGTTAAGAACAGTTTAAATCATATTTCCTGTTTAATTGTCATGTTTATATAGCTATAGGTAAGAGGGCTTCCTGGACAAACATTATGCTAATTTCTCCATAAAATTGACTGAGTTGACGTTTTATGGCATAATCAACCCATTAAGGTCATGTTGAGCCTGTCAGTTTACCTGACCACACTTTTTTCCTTGGCAAGCTTATTCTGCTTAAGCGGTTAACCAGTACTTGTTGCACATTCTTTTGCCAGAAACTGACAACTGCCCTTCTTGCATCAATGGAAGGGAGAGAATGACCGTAGAAAATATTTCATGATCAATCTCCACTAAAGAATGTTGCCGGACCTGGTGGATCAAACCTGCGACCTCCTGAGCACCAGTCTGACACACATTTGACTGAGCTACCGTGGCTGGCTTTTCCATAAAAGCACATGTTGTTGGGACTCATTAGAAATGGCTCAGTGTAAACAACTGACCATATCTAGAGCTGTGATGCTTTACGCTTAGCACTCTGGGTGAAATTTTCAGCAGACAATACAATGAAATATTTTTCTTATTTTGTCCAGAAAACAGGCTTTGACATTTCATGCAAATTGTCTCCAATATAGAAATTTGCATGAAAAGTCAAATCCTGTTTTATAGAAAAAATAAGAAAAATATCACCAATTTGTTATCTGCTGAATTAGGCAAGAGAATGGTAAAGGTTAAAAATGCAAGTTTAGCAGCTATATTTTTACAGATGAAATCTGACATTTGGAATATCTGAAATCTAAGAGACTCATAAGTAAAAGTGAATATGGAGATACCCAGGTTAGGTTATAATAAAAGAACACAGCTCTTCCAAGGCACCTGATAAGGGTTAAATAATATCATTTATTACATTTTTAGCAGTGATTTACTAAGATTTCTCAGAGAATTATAATCGATAATTCACAGTGCAAATTATTACATTTCGAACGTTTTGACATCATAATTGCTAGGCGACGTTGCTGACGTTGTTGGTAACAACAATAACAATAGTTGACGTTTCGCGGAAAATCTGATAAAATCATGGCGATCAGACTGCAATTTTCATGTCCAGTTGGCGTTTTTGAGGGAAGACCTGCAACACAAATAAAAAGTATGATTTTCCTGATAATCCAGTTCAACTTTCGTGACATTGTTGTGTCTGTATTTCAAGCACAGGATGATTTTTGCATTAAAGTGAAAACAAGATGGCGACTGATTTTCAAACTAAACCATGCCTCCTGAAATTCATGCACTGATTGGAACTATTTTGGTAGGAAATCATAACGGCTGAATGTGAAAATTCAAAGGTAAAATATGAATGAAAATGTAATAAAGAGTTTATTTGGCTGTTTTGATTGAATACGGAGAAATAATTCACGCGTGTTCTAAGGCTTTCGTGTAAAAAAACTTGTTCGCTTCGCTCACTCGTTTTTTACACGCAAGCCTTAGAACATTAGTGAATTATTTCTCCATAATCAATCAAAACAAACAAATAAACTCTATATAAACTGCACTTCACTGAAACCAGGACAAACAAATGAGAAAAAAACTGTCTTGAAATGGTCAACAGCACAAGACACATTTGGGCCACATCAAGAGAAAAAGTGATTTGCAAGATATGCAGATTCAGATCATTCTGCACATGCACAAACTATCATTCTGGCCTTTGCTCACCATTCATAAATTCTATACCATAGTATCCAAAGATTCTGTTTGCAGACAATGAAGGCCCTGATCAGACTGCATGGATGCGCAGGCTGATCTAAGCATTTGCTCTGCGTATATGCCAGAAGACATGTTTTTGCATCGCGTGAACCATTTAAAAACATTTTTACAATTAACACACTGAATGTTACAAGATAACATTTTAAAATACCTTCCTTATTTTCCTGCTAAGAAGAGAATTTGCATGAAATCTTTTTTGGAAAAAACTGAAAAATATCAATCAACTGTCATCAACAAGTTTAACCCTTGTCATGCTGAATAAATTAAGATGCCACACCTATTTCTAATGGTCAGCAAATCAGATTACTTGATCCAGGTTAGATACAAATTCACATGTGACAAACAGTGCAGATCCTGATCAGTTGGCTTCTGAAGAAGCCAACTGATCTGAATCTACTCTGTTTGCAAAGACAGGGCATATCTGTGTTCAGCAGGACCAGTGTTAATCATGGATTTTTTTTGAAAGATTAATAACTTATTTCCTAACCTGCTGAAGTGTTGAAGAAGTCAATTCTTGCTTGATTCCTCGTGGGCTTGGCTTCTTTTCTGGCAGTAATTTACATGGTGTTAAATCTCGATTTATCTGTATACTAGACATAGAGCTGTCAACAGTGCCACGTTTTAGATCAGAGTCGGACTGGTCACTTGTGTTGTCAGCTTCATTTCCATCATTAACTTCCATCTCTGACAAGGCCAGTTCTTGCTGAATCCATGTAGGAATCTAAAAATAAGACATATTTCTGTCAGATAATGATAAATTCTGATTTAATGTCACATCAACCCAGGGTCATTTGTGTCAGATTTTGTGAGATTGTGCAATAAGGGAAATGGATTCATTTCAAGGTAACAATGTTGACCAGAACCTATCAACCTCCCTTCTTACTTGGGGACACTTTTAAAGGGAAGAATTTAGGGAGCCAATTCTTTCCTTTAAGAGTAGTCCCCATATTTGAAAGGATACAAGTAGTAAAGAATTAAATCCCTCTTTGCTAAAGTTGTCTCACTTTACAAATATGTAGCAAAATGTTCGAGTGTAGTGAGATCCCTTAATTTACTTATAAAGACGACAACAACAAATGTCTGTTACCTTTACAGTAACTGGCAAAAATAAACTTTTATTCAAATTCATGTTTAATCAAAGTAGGTGGGACCTGCTGGAAATGATGGGTTTGAGTTGGAATGTACAAATTTCTTTGGTTGCCATTTAAAACTATCTAGTTTTTTTTCATTCCAAAAGTACTGATATTTCTTTATTTCTCCAAAAAAACATATGTTGTGGTACTTCTAATGAGTACCCACAGCGTATGTTTTCATGCAGAAATAAGAAAAAGTAGTGATTTTTTTTTTATTTTTCAATATAAACTTATGTTGTGGTACTCATTAGAAGCACCTTGCCAAGGTGCATCTAATGAGTACCCACAACACAAGTGATAAAAAAAATAAAAATTATCATGGTACCCTATTACTTGGAGCTAGGGTTAAAACCATACCTGTGTATCCATTTCTGAGGCCTCTGATGAATACTCGTCCCCACCCTCCCTACTGGATGCCGATGTAACATTATCACTGGCTGGAACTGGAAGAGTTGAACCACTGTAGCGTTTCCTGTCAAAGACATAGCAAATGATGATGGTTTGGTATTTTACGTCCCTTTCAACATTATTAAAATCATATTGAGATGATGGAAGAGTAATAATGAAAGGCTCAGTGTAATTAAGTGCATGAGCTGAATTCTGCCTCCATTGGGATTTGAACCCAGGACCTCATGAGCTAACCATTTTGCCAATCAATTACTGCCGCAGGCATACCAGAGTTCTTGATAAGCTTAAAGCTTCAATTATTTTTTAAATTTATTTTTCATTTCTCCACCAACACATAATGTTGTGGTACATATTAGAACTGCCTCAGGGAGGCAGTTCCAATGTGTACAACAACATAAGTTTTAATGGTGAAACATAATGATACAAACTGGCACCCACAGATTTCAATACTAAACAAAATCATCATTAATCTAAAATTATCTTTTTCGCTTACTATGTAACTTTTTGCATTTTACAGACTGCTAAGGAGTTGGTAGCAGGCCCCTGTAGCCTGGTAGATAGGAGAGTTGACTCTGAATCCATTGTGTTTCTCACCACTGTGGTTCGAGCCTTGCTAGGGTCACATGTGGGGAAGCCAAGTTCTGCTTATGGACGGTCAGGTGGTTTTTCCACAGGTTCTCTGGTTTTTGCCCATCTTTGATGAACGATTGGCTAGATATAAGTGAAATTCTTGAAAGGGCCGTAAAACCCAAATCAAAAAAAAAAAAAAAAAGGTTTTCTTGCAATGGTGTTAATTTCTGAATAAGGCCTTGGGGACTGTAAGCGGAGTTGCAGAAAAATGAAATCTGCTTTGGCATGGTTATAAGACAAGTTATTAAATAAATCAAGGGCATGTAATTCTTGCAATAATCAGTGTTTGAAGAGAATTCTCCAACCTTTATGCATATGATAAACCTATACCTTTCCTGTTGTGCAAGTTTCAAAGCACAATCATGAAAACTGCAGAACTGCACTATGCAATGTGAATATGGCAAATTTCTAAGTAAATGAAGGGTAATAAAAATTTGATCAAGGTTCTGTGACCTTAATGCCTGTATTCTTATTTTGCTGCAAGTTTCAAATCGTTATCTTGAAAATTGTAGGAGAAGTTGAGTAGTCACAATTCTTATTATGCCATGTGTATATGGCAAAATTTCTAAGTAAATCCAGGTTAAGAAACTCTAGCAATAAAACTTTGATCAGAGTTCTGTGACCTTCATGCACATGCCCAGCCTATAATCTTACTTTGCTGCAAGTTTCAAATATTTACCTTTAAAACAGTAGAAGAAGTGGCAGAGACATGAACCGTACTATGTCATGTCTATAAGACAAATTTACTAAGTAAATCAAGGTTTCATAACTCTACCAATAATATTTTGATCAGAGGTCTGTGACTTTTATCACATACTCAGTCTATATCCTTACTACGGTGCATGTTTCAAACAATTACCTTGAAAACTGTAGGAGGAGTTGCAGAGACACAAACCCTAATTTGCCATGTGTATAAGACAAATTTTCTAAGTAAATCAAGGGTAGGTAACTCAACCAATAACAATTCTATCAGAGTTTTGTAATCTTTATGCACATGCTCAGTCTGTATCCTTACTATGCTGCAAATTTCAAACCATTACCTTGAAAACTGTGGGAGGAGTTGTGGAGACACGAATCCTACTATGCCATGAGTATAAGACAAATGTACTAAGTAAATCAATGGTAGGTAACTCCCATCAATAACAATTCGATCAGAGTTTTGTTACCTTTATGCACATGCTCAGTCTATATCCTTACTATGGTGCAAGTTTCAAACCATTACTTTGAAAATGGTAGAGGAGTTGCAGAGACATGAACAGTACTATGAAGTGTGACGGATGAACACACAGACAGACTGACAGATGGACACAAAGACATATGATAGAGTATATGCCCTCCTTCACTTCGTGGCAAGAGAATAAAAACATCAATACTTTCTGGTTGATAAAAATGTCTTACTTATAACTATGTAAGATGTTACCTTATTCCTCTTTTCTTCCTACTCCTGCGTCTAGGGGGTGGGGCTGTTGTCTCCAACTGTACGAATATATTCTCTCCATGACAGAAGAATGATGTGAGGCTGAGGGACTCCTCTGCTGGCAAAATTCTGGGAGAATATATGTATATCATTAAATATGACAAATCAAATAATATGGTGTAACAAATACAAAAGGTCAATTCTTATGAGGTGTGTCTTATCCACAAGTGACCAAAATGATAATATAGAAACCAAATTAGTCTTTTCAAGATACTGACTAATGCCAGCATCTGTGCAGTCTGATCAGTCTTTGCTTGTTTACATGGAGAAGTAAGAAATGAACTTCATTGACGTTAATCACATTACCCCTATGAATGTTGAGTGTAGGTTATTGCATAATTTCCAGGGTGGTCAATTCAGCTGACTAATATTTGCCAGCATTTGCTGGTATTTACATGTATCTAATAGTTTATTAAATTTAAGCTGTTAAATAAGTTGATACTTGTGTTAAACTTGAGTATAAATATTAATCAACTGATAAGTATTATTGAAATTATCCCTATGAATGTTGAATGTAGGTTATTGTATAAATTCCAGGGTGGTCAATTCAATCAACCAGTATTTGCCAATTTTTTTCCATTATTTGCCAGTATTTACCAGTAAATACCGCTGGCATGGGAAATATTCATATTTGCCGGCATTTTGCCAACCTTGAAAAAAAACACAAAAAAACAACCTGACAACAACAAAAACGTCTTGTTTGGCGCTATCCATGTTAAAAAGCTATAGCCAGCCATTACGAAAACGCCTATTTAAATAATACTGACAATTTTACCACCAAAAAATGAAACTTTTTGGATAAAAAATTCTAATATTTTTATATATCTGCTCAAAACATAGATTGTGGGTACTTGTTAGAACTGCCTCGACGAGGCGGTTCTAACGAGTACCCACAATCTATGTTTTGTGCAGAAATAAGAAAAATAATGTATACCCTTGTAAACCCCAGTTTTACTATATAAAAGTGGGGTATAAGGGGGTCATAATTATATAGGCGTGTTTTCGTGATGAGTTTGGCATTTTTGCTACTCAAATAATTTTGTATAAAATGCCAAAAGGAATTATAGGAGACTTACTTCTTAATATCATTTTTTTTCAGATAAAATAAGGCAGACAATTTGCATGAAATTTTATTTTATTTGAAAAATTATAAAATAAAAATTCATAATGTCATCTGCTGCAGTTGTAAATGGTTGTTCAGAATATATATGTATATTGACCTGTTGATAAATGATCAAACTAACCTCATGAGATGATTCGGTGGGAAGATAATTTCAGAATCATCTTTACTTGGTTCTGCTTCTTTTTCCTTTGCTTCCCTGCTGCTAGCGCTTGTTGATCTTCGGGGAACACTACCTTAAAATACAAGCATTCCCAATGCCACTTATTGCCTGTTACTTCGGGGAACACTACCTTAAAATTACATTCCCAATTCCACCCATATTACATCTAATATAGCTCCAGATAAGGTGCTTTTGTTAACTAAAAAGTACAGATATTTGTTGGTTTGTTTTCTCCACAAAATAAGTTGTGGTACTCATTAGATGCACCTCTGTGAAGTCTGTTTTAGTGGAGAAGTAAGAACAAAATATTACTCTGATACCACCTTTTATCTGGAACTAAGATCTAATACACGTTTTAAGCTTAAGCACTTTTTTAGGCTGTCAGAAAATTAAATTTTTCTATATTTTTCACAGAAAATAGGACTTGATATCTCATTCACAAATGGAGACAATTTGAATGTAATGTCTAGTCACATTTGGCTGTAAAAAATGAGATTTTTTTAATATTGTCTGCTTTTATCTGCAATCAGCAAGGTTAATTTTAAGCAATCAACTTGGAACCTCTCTAATGTGCTTGCACATTTAGGTTCTGACCTTCTTACATGGGAGGTGTAATAAATAAATCAGTTTCCTAAACTATTTTTGCGGTTTTAATCTCAAGATGAAATGCTTCATCTATTCAGAATTCAGGCAAAGCACTCCCTCCTCCCCTATCCCCATTTCACCCCTCTACAGAGTAAAATGGGGGAATTAGTGGGTTAGAAATTAAAATTCCATGTTATGGACATTTCTAAATTTTTACTAACTATCACCAGATAAATTGCTCTTCCATTTTTTTTAATAATAAAAAAAAAGTGTCAATATTTTTCTATTTTCTTGATGAAAATATATGTGGGTACTCATTAAAAGTGCCTTGGTATATGTTTTTTGTGGAGAAATAAAATAAATGATTTTCTGGACTCTCCTCTATTCTGGAGCTATGCATATTACTGTTGGAAACTTTCATTGAAATGGTGCTCAACAAAACTTCACAATATCAGAGACAGCACAATGTATTACTATTTATTGCATATACTGAAAAGTTCCAAGTCCAGACAGGGTGACAGAGTCTGAGACAGCACTGCTATCGTCACTATTCCTATATATTTTGAGTGCTCATGAATATTGATAATTTAGTTAAAAAACATTCCTTCAGAACTTTTTTCTTACCAAATTACCACACTCTTTTGTGAAAGATTTTTTTTATATCAATTTAACACTATTTTCTATATCACCAAGGGTAAGGAGGGTCTACACCCTGATCAAAAACATCACTATTAACATATTATATATATCCTAAATACTTAGACACAATAACTCCTTACCATACTTGTCCTAAAATTTAGACTAGTCAATTTTACAACCTGTTGAGGTGTCTAAAAACTTCTGGATGTGCCACAGAGTACACACTGATTAGACACTGAGGTCTGCAGTGTCTGATCTGGGTCTACATTGTATGCTCAGGCCTGTCAGTCCAAATACTAAGGTTTAATATAGTAATACTTACTGAGAGGCCTAAATACTTGGACACCTTAACTCCTTACCATACTTGTACTAAATTTAAACTAGTCAATTTTACTACCTGCTGAGGTGTCTAAAAACTGCTGGATAAGACACAGAGTACACCCTGATTAGACTGATTAGACACTGAGGTCTGCAGTGTCTGATCTGGGTCTACATTGTCTGCTCAGGCCTGTCAATCCCAATACTTAGGTTTAATATAGTAATACATACTGAGAGGTCTAAATATTCAGACATCTTAACTTCTTACCATACTTGTACTAATATTTGTACGCCAATTTTACTACCTGTTAAAGTGTTGAAAAACTTCAGGGTGACAAACAGTGCAGACCCAGATCAGATGCTGCATTATGCAGCATCTGATCTGGGTCTGCACTGTTGCTCAGGCCTGTCTGTCTTAATACTTAGGGTTATTTTGGTATAACTGATTTTAGTCTAGAGACCCACATAAGGGTAATTGGCTAACAGTGCAGACCAGATCAGATGCTGTAGAATGCAGCATCTGATCAGGGTCTCCACTGTTTGCAAATAGTTTAACCATTTTTCTATAGGAATATCTAAATCTCATAGCCAGACATACTCAAAACTGTAATTTGATTCTTCCAATATATAGTGTGTGGGTGAGGGTAGTCAGTCTAAAATGGGTTTATATAGTAATACATACTGAGAGGTCTAAATCCTGATCTGGTGACAATATCTGAGGTGGCACTGTTATTTTCAGTGAAGCCACTATCAGTAAGTCCAGACACACTACTGTCAACACTGGTCTGGGAACCTGGAGGCTGCCTCACCAACTCATTCTCTTTATCAGGGATACCTGCACAATAAAACAACAACTCATTTTACATTGCGTTAACCCTGGCCCTGCTGAATCCGGATATGCCCTTCCTTTGCAAACAGGGTAGATGGAGAACAGTTGACTTCTTCAGAAGCCAACTGTTCTGGATCTGCACTGTTTATAATTCGGTATGTGAATTTGTATCAAAAACCTAGATCAAGTAATCTGAATGGCTGAAAATTATAAGTGGGCATGGCATCTTAATTTATTCAGGAGGGTAAGGGTTAAAATGGAACTTGTAAATAATTTAGACACCAGTAACTTTTTGAAAATAATCTTTTGGCTGCTATGCTGAATGGAAATGCCTGAATGTTTAATGGAAAAGAGATCATTTACCAATCATTTATTTTTAAGTTAATTTAATTTAATAATTGTGTATCACATAGGTTTAATAGAAAGGTTCCATAGAACCTGTGGGTATGCACAACTTTTATAAACTCAAAATTTGCCTTTCTGCATATTTAGATAGATCTCCAACTAGTCGAATGGACTCTATGGAATCATTCCATATTGAACTTACTTGTGAGACTATTGACACTAGATATACTAGTCTGTCTAGAGTGACTGGTGGCATTTCTTGGTGTCACCGACTCTACCCTTAAATCATCTCGGTTCACAAAACTGCCATTGGTACTGGACTTGCTCTCGGAGTCTTCGACATACGGCCCAGGGTCCTTGAACCGTAGTCCCCAGTATAGAAGTTCATTCTTGTGGGTACTGGCTACTGTATAGTGCTCTCCTGACTGAACTCTCTGTAAATATATATACAGTTAAACTTCAAAAGAGTTGCCACTCATTTTCTATTTTAAAATTCCCTGACTTTTCCATGACTTTTTACCATTTTCCAGACATTTTTGATGGCCTCCCACCTCACCTTACGGCTGTCCTCAGCCAATCATCCAAGAGAGCACTAACTTTCAGAGAATTAAACAATCATTTAACAAAAGAATGAGGGCAATTCTGTAAATTGCTGTTTCTGAAAATTAAGAAGACTACCATAGCCATCTCAGTTTTGAGAAAATTTTGAAATTCCCTGACTTTTCCCTGACTTTAGTCAGTTTTTTTCAAATTTCCCTGACTCAAACTAAAAATCCCCAACTTCTCCCTGACCCGGAAAATTTTTCATTTTCCGGACTTCTTTCCCTGACTGTGGCAACCTTGAAAGTTCAATGACTTGAACATTGATGGCTTGATTCCCACAAAAGCTCAAGAAAACAAATATTTAGGGAATGTTTTAGGGAAATTTTCTGATTTAATCATGGAAAAATGTATTGTGTGTACTCATCAGAATTGCCTTATCAAGGCAGTTCTAATGAGTACTCAATATACCATAATTGATTACATTACTGAGGACATTACCCAGTACACTCAACATACAGTCGAACCTCAATGGCTTGAACATCTTTGGGACCAAGGAAAATCGTTCAAGACATGGGTAGTTCGAGCCACGAGGGTTAATCATGGCACCAGTTCAGGAAGCAAATAGCGATAATTTAGGGAAATCTTTTTGATTTTCTACACAGTGATTGTATGTTGAGTGTACTCATTAGAATTGCCTCAAAGAGGCATTTCTAATGAGTACATACAACATATAATTTCATGATAAAATAAGAAAATTTCCATAAATATTTGTTTTCTTGAGCTATCAGAAGAAATTTGTAAGGACTCAAAAACAAGTTCGAATTAACCATTGTAAACAAGCCATCAGTGTTCGAGCCATCGAGGTTCGACTGTACCATTATTATATAGAAGATTGAAATGACATCCTTTAAGTATCCTCATTTATCTCCTGACCTGGGGCTATGATTAACCCTCAGTGGCTCAAACTACTCATGTCTAAAACAAACTTCCATGGTTCTAAAGCTGTTTGAGCCATTTTAGTTCAACGGTATATAACATCAACTTAACCAACTACAGCAGATGGTACTTTGATTTTCTTTCTTTTTTTTTTGTAAGTATTTTCAGAGAAATAAGTATCAAACAGACTTAACCAGAGGACCAGTGGACCTGTAGTTCACCTGAGACTATTTGTTCTGAGCAAACTTATAAAACATTTTTAAAGAAAAATGTCTAAGTTAAAAATGTGTAAAAAATGATTTAAGGATTCTGTAAAAAGCACATGCACATCTTCAAACCATGATTAAAACACCAGTAAAGTTTCAAAAGGATTGGTATAAAACTGTACGAGGAGTTGTGCTCACATGGTACCTACTACTGACTTGGAACCATGCAAAAAATGTCTAAGTTAAAAATGTGAAAAAAAGTGAAAAAAAAATAATTTAAGGATTCTGTAAAAAGCACATGCATATCTTCAGACCATGATGAAGACACCTGTAAAATTTCAAAAGGATTGGTTTAAAACTGTAGGAGGAGTTATGCTCACAAGGTCAAGGTACCTACTATAAACTCGGAACCACGCACCACGAATCACACACCACGGAAAGCCAAATACTATGTCCCCTCGCTTTTCTTCAAAAAGGCGGGGGACAATTAAACATGTGGGTATGGTAGCCAGTACAATTTGAAAAACCTTTAGTCTCCAAATCCTATAGTAACTTGGTATAAACTTTGAGACATGAGAAGCCGCAGAAAACCACCTGATCATCCATAAGCAGAACTTGGCTTTCCCACATGTGACCCAAGCGAGGCTCGAACCACAGCAGTGAGAAACCTAATGGATTAAGAGTCAACTCTCCTATCCACTAGGCTACGGAAACCCGCATTAATCAAAAGCCTGTGCCTTCTAGTTTCACACAAGATGATTTTTAAAGCTTTTCCTGGTGTGGGTCTATGTAAAACAAGTGACCCCTGTATCAGGGCCATTTTTGATCCCAAGGCTATAATGTGAACAATCTTGGTAAAGGTCCACTAAATTAAACTAAGTTCTGAATATAAAAGGCCTATGCCTTCTACTTCCACACAAGAAGAATTTCATTTTTTTTCCTCCTACAACTCTATGTAAGCCTCAATCTGCCTGAGCATGTGTGAAGTCTGATCTAAGTCTTCTCTATCTCCCTATAGCAAAAATACAAATGATGTGTCCCAGAAAGGCCACAACCACAATGCACAACCTTCCTGTAATTACTGGTATTACTCGGATATTTGGTTTCAACAAAAACTCACATTAACAGTGCTCTCCTCCGTGATAGATTTTACTTCCATGATGTTGTTTTGTGGTTTGGTATTGCCAATTCCCAGCTGACCTTCTATATTTCGACCAAATGTGTACACGTGACCTGGCTCAACTATAACTGCTGTATGCTTCAGACCCATAGATATGTCTAGCACCTTGTGACGAGACAGATTTCTTACTGAGGTCGGAACCTTCTGACCTTCAACCTCTGTCTGTAAACCAATAAAAAAGTAATAAATTGTAAACAGTTATTGATTATTCTTTTACATATATCACAAACCTCTTTATAACACTTTTTGGTGGCTCCAAAGTAAAATCCATAAATAGTCATTTTTCTATATAATCAATACAGTTCTGTCTGATTAAAAATGTATTGATTATATAGAAAAATGACCATCTATACATTTCTGTTTGGATATAACATTTTTGTGTCCATCTTTAACCCTTGTCCTGCTAAACCCGGATATACCCTGCCTTTGCAAACAGTGCAGATCCAGATCACTTCTGAAGAAGCCTGAAGAAGCCAACTGATCTGGATCTGCACTGTTTGTCATTAAGTATGTGAATTTGTATCAAATCCAGAATCAAGTAATCTGATTGGCAGAAAATTAGAAGTAGGTGTGACATCTTAATTTATTCAGCAGGACAAGGGTTAAACTGTATTATATCCAAAACCATGCTATAATGAACCATGTTATAAAGTGGTTCCTGTTTAATGTCTATGCAATATGTCATAAAAGAGCAATCCAATCAGGATCTACACTGTTCTCTATTCAGCAAGCACATTTCTACACACATTAACTGGTAGTTTGTTTGTGTTGAGGTTTTACGGCCCATTCAACCCAACAGGGTCATGTCGAGCGCGGTCAGTTTACCTAACCACACATTTACTGGGCAGGCTTAGTCCTCTAAGCGGTTAACCAGTATTGTGCACATTCTTTTGCCAGAAACTGACAACTGCCCTTCTTGAATCAGCGGAAGGGAGAGAATAACCGTAGAAAATATTTCATGATCAATCTCCACGAAAGAATGTTGCCGACCTCGGCGGGGGTTGAACCCGCGACCTCCTGGTCTCCAGTCGGACGTCGCATCCAACTGAGCCACCGAGGCCGGCACATTAACTGGTAGTCAAGTGGTCTTGTTCCACTCCTGTAAAAAAGTGGTCCTGTTCCACTCCTGTAAAAAAGTGGTCCTGTTCCACTCCTGTAAAAAAGTGGTCCTGTTCCACTCCTGTAAAAAAGTGGTCCTGTTCCACTCCTGTAAAAAGTATGGTAAGGAATTACTGAGACTGACTATTAACCCTTAAGGTTAGCAGCAAAATAGTAGCAAACACCATTCTAATTTTTATCTTTATTATTTTTAGAGAAAATAATACCTGGCATTTCATGTGAATTGTCTGCTGGGCAGACAATTCACAGGAAATGCCTTGTCTTCTTTTTTTTTCTGAAAAAATACATATAAAATACAAGAATTCCGCGGAAGGCGTCATCGCACCTGCTGGGGCAAAAGTCACAGGAGCCACAATCAGAACGTGGTTATTAAATAAGTTTATTTCATTCTTAGCAGTGCTTACTTGGAAAACTGGGTTGAAAAAAATGTAGACAAAGTGCCTAGTGGGGCACATATATTCCAGGCCAGTCCCATTCCCTCTAATGGCTATATCTTCAGCACTGACTTTTCGTATCATACAGCCCAATGATAATGGAACCTTGACATAAAATGTGTAAAAGTCACTGGAGCATGAAATATAGGTCAAGGTCACGGGTCAAGGTACCTGCTAATTCAGTACATCAAGGAGAAGCACAATGCAAGGTATGGTGGTTGTAGGCCTTATAGTTGAGGAGTTATCAAACATCAACGTAAAAAATGTGTCAAATATAGGTCAAGGTCACCGGGTCAAGGTACCTGCCAAGCCAGTGCAATGAGGTGAAGCATTATGCAAGGTTTAGTGGTTGTAGGTCTTATATTTGAGGAGATACCGAACATCAACATAAAATGTGTCAAAGTCACTGGAGTGCACAATATAGGTCAAGGTCACCAGGTCAAGGTACCTGCCGAGTCAGTACATCGAGAAGAAGTGCTATATAAGGTTTGGTGGTTGAAGGCCTTACAGTTGAGGACATATGGAAGGGTGACGTAAAAGGTGTAAAAGTCAATGGAGCGCGAAATATAGGTCAAGGTCACCCAGTGAAGGTACCTGCGGAGTCCGTACATTGAGGAGAAGCACTATGCAAGGTTTGATGGTTGTAGGCCTTCCAGTTGAGGAGATATTGAACGTTGACGTAAAATGTGTAAAAGGCACTGGAGCGCAAAATATAGGTCAAGGTCACCGGGTCAAGATACCTGCCGAGTCAGTACATCTAGGAGAAGCACTATGCAAGGTTTGGTGGCTAGAGGTCTTACACTTGAGGGGATCTGGAACATTGACGTAAATTATGTCAAAGTCACTGCAGCCAAAATATAGGTCAAGGTCACCAGGTCAAGGTATCTGCCAAGTCAGTACATTGAGAAGAAGCACTTTGCAAGGTTTGATCGTTGTAGGCCTTATAGTCGAGGAGATATCGAACGTCGACGCAAAATATGTCAAAGTCACTGGAGCGCAAAATATAGGTCAAGGTCACCGGGTCAAGGTACCTGCCAAGTCAGTACATCTAGGAGAAGCACTATGCAAGGTTTGGTAGTTGTTTGCCTTATAGTTGAGAAGATCTGGAATGTCAACGTGAATTGTGTCAAAGTCAATGGAGCGCAAAATATAGGTCAAGGTAACTGGGTCAACATACCTGCCAAGTCAGGAGGTCAGGGAGATGTTTCATGCAAGGTATGATGGTTGTTGTAGAAATGTAGTTGATTAGAATACTAACTTCGACGTAAATGTCGAACTTCGACATAACAGAACTGTTAACAGACAGACGGACAGATGAACGGACAGACGAATGGAAAAGCGGGCACCTATGTCGCAAAGTCGGGAGGTAAGGAAGATGTTTCATACAAGGTTTGATGGTTGTTTAGTTTTGTAGTTGATTAGAATACTAACTTTGACATAAATGTCGAACTTCGACATAACAGAACTGTTAACAGACGGACAGACGGACGGACGAACAGACAGACGAATGGAAAAGTGGGCACCTATGTCGCAAAGTCAGGAGGTCAGGGAGATGTTTCATGCAAGGTTTGATGGTTGTTTAGTCTTGTAGTTGATTAAAATACTAACTTTGACATAAATGTCGAACTTCGACATAAATGTTGACGGACGGACGGACGAATGGACAGACATACGGAAAAGTGGACGCCTATGTCGCAAAGTCAGGAGGTCAGGGAGATGTTTCATGCAAGGTTTGATGGTTGTTTAGTCTTGTAGTTGATTAGAATACTAACTTTGACATAAATGTCGAACGTCGACATAAATGTTGACAGACGGACGGACTGACGGACGGACGGACGGAAAATCGGACGCCTATATCGCACCCTGCTACAAGCAGGTGCGATAACAAGAAAAAAATCAAAATGTTGTCTGCTGCTGTTGTGAGTAGTATACGAGGGTCCTGCAAAAAGTTTTGTCACTGGGTTCAGGTTACTTCAGTGTTACGTTTTATCAAACATATTTTTATTACAAACCTTCAAAGTATTCCACCTTTACTGAAACACATTTTTGTAACCTTTTTACCCAGTCGCGAAAAGCAAATAAATAATCTTCTTTTGGTATCTGTTGAAGACACTGATAAATAGCGCTGCCAAGAGAACTTCTAGAAGTATACTTATTTCCAGAAAGCATTTTCTTAAGCCTTGGAAATAAAAAGAAGTCACAGGGACTCAGGTCAGGTGAATAAGGTGGATGGTTTAAAACTTTCACCTTTTCAGAAGCCAAAAACGACTTAACAACCTCACACTTATGAGAGGTGGCGTTGTCATGTAAAAGGTGGACTCCTGACCATCATTTGCTTGGTCCATGTTCCAATGTAACAAGTAAATTGGTCAGTGTATATGACTGCATCTATTTCAGTTTGAAATAACTTGGTCAGTTGGACAATTTGAACGAAATAAAGGGGTATCGTTAGCTATTCAACACACCATTCAAGTGCAGTGAAGCATTTTAAAATATACCTGGAATAAAACTAAAGAAGCCTATTAGTGACAGAACTTTTTGCAGGACCTTCGTAAAGGGTTAACATTTGACATAACTACAGTCTATGGGCATAATTACCCTATTCGACCTAATTACCGCGCTGTGTGCTTAGGATTTTCAAAATTACCGAAATTACCGTTGTACTAAAATATCCACCTGATAAGGACAATAAAGAAAGATAAGAAGATCGCTTCAAGAGATGATTATTTGATACGCATGCGATAGTTTTTTCTGATTTTCTTTATAAAAGCATCTGCTGTTGGTACTCATTTGAATTGCCTATACTAAGGCTTACTGACCCAATAACTCAGGATTATAATGGTAATAAGGCATCTATTCAGAATTCTTTTTTCCATGAATGACTAATATTTTAAATAAATGGGCTCTGTGTATCAACATGACTATTTCAGATAGCCATAAATGACCATAGCTACAGATAATGTTTTTTTATTTTTTTTTCAGCCAAAAATTGTCAATATTTTTTTTTATTTCTCTACAAAAATATATATTGTGGTACTCATTAAAAAGTGCATCATGTCTTTAAGACAAATTTTCTAAGTAAATCAAGGTTTCATAACTCTACCATTAATAATTTGATCAGAGCTCTGTCCATATCCTTACTATGGTGCAAGTTTCAAACCATTACCTTGAAAACTGTAGGAGGAGTAGCAGAGACACGAACCCAACTATGCCATGTGTATAAGACAATTTTCTAAGTAAATCAAGGGTAAATTACTCCACCAACAATAATTTGATCAGTTCTGTGATCTTTATGCACAAGCTCAGTCTATATGCTTACTATGGCACAAGTTTCAAACCATTACCATGAAAACCGTAGGAGGAGTTGCGGAGATCCTACTATGCCATGTGTATAAGCCAAATTTTCATAAGTAAATCAAGGGATGTAACTCCACCATTTGGATTATGGAGAAATAAGAAAAATACTTTCCTAATATCCCTCTTAACCCTTGTCCTGCTGAACCCAGATATACCCTGCCTTTGCAAACAGTGTAGATCCAGATCAGTTGGCTTCTGAAGAAGCCAACTGATCTGGATCTGCACTGTTTGACATTATGTGAATTTATAACAACAATCTGGACCAAGTAATCTGATTGGCTGAAAACTAGAAATGGGCATGGCATCTTAATTTATTTAGCAGGACAAGGGTTAAGAGGCCTAAAGCTACTAATTTTTTTGTGACATTTTGGTAAAAAAATGATACTTATTGCTAAATGACAATCTTACCCTTGTAAATATATTTCTCATAGCCATAATAAAGCCATGTCTGTTGTTTAGACCAAGTTTATTGTCCTTGTTACATCCACAAGCAAACACACTGCCAACATCGGTGAGAAACATTGTGCCATCTACGCCACAGAATACATCAGTGATCATAACAGGCTCTGAGAT
Source organism: Anodontia alba (assembly GCA_964016985.1). Classification (NCBI taxonomy): domain Eukaryota; kingdom Metazoa; phylum Mollusca; class Bivalvia; order Lucinida; family Lucinidae; genus Anodontia; species Anodontia alba. The sequence continues at coordinate 20,281,785 of OZ024838.1, forward strand.
CGTCACTCTCACTGGCTGACAGCTGCAAGTAGAATGGATCAGTTAACGGAAATACAATATTCTGACCCGTGCTTTGATTTTACATACTACCATAACTACCCATTAAATAGAACAATCATAATAGTATAGTTCTTGTGTGTTAGTATATGGTTGTTTATCTAGTAATTTAGGCCTAATATTTTCTTTCAACAGTTATTTTTTGAATGTTAATATACAAAGCAGATTGATTTTTCGTTCCCTTTGAAATGGAAAGAAATTGATCTAATGGTTGAATGAAACAAGTGGCATTTTTTCAAGCCCTAGTTATGAAATTCCATAAGAATTGCCTCAGGCAATTCTTATGGGATTCCATAACTAGGGCTTGAAAAAGTGAGTACTCTGAAAATATGCAGCCATTAAAAAGTAAGAAAATACTTAATCCTGATACTCTCCTACCTAAAACCATGCAATAACATAATTACTCACTGATCTTCTTCATTTCCAAGGCCCAGTTTTCCATCACCACCACTGCCCCAAGCGAAAACCTCGCCCTCAGAGCCAACAACCACCACATGCTCCTTACCACAGGCTACTGCTGTCACATCAACACTGAAAGCAAGGCAATAGAGTCATCTCAAACTCCAAAAGATCAGAATATATGGATTCAGGTAACAGTAGTTTGAAAGAAATTGAGTTTAAAAGTATGGAAAAACAAATCAATATTCTCTTTATGTAGTTTGAGCTAAGCAGTAGTTTGACTGATCACTATTTCAAATAACAAGAGTCAACTCTGTTTAGCTCAAATTTTGACAATTAAGGTGTGCCAAGCAAAACAAAAAAAAACTAGATCGGGCAGTCGATGGCACGCCATCGCAAATCCCCACGCTTCTGGCAGAAATTGCCCTTGTACCACACAGCATAGTTTTAAGCAACCAGGCAAAATTCTACTTGTATGTTATTCTACTTATCATTCCCTTCAATTTGATATGCCACATGACCATGTTGTGAGAAACTTAATTTTTGACCCCGCCCCACCCCCCAAGTCCCACCCCAAAGGGTGTTCCTGGGGTCACAAAGTAAATCCCGTTCAATATGTTTTACATCTATCACTACTGAGTATATGTGCACATTTTCGCATAAAAATCTTTAAAATTGACTTTGAAATTGGAAATTGTTAATATTTGACCTTTTTGACCCCTCCCCAGGCCCCTGGGGGGGGGGGGGGGGGCAAAAATAAACGTGCTCTTGCATGTCCCAGTTGTGTAAGCAAGCCACTCACCAAATTTGGTTGGATTCTGTCCAGCAGTTTGGAAGGAGATAACATAACGGATAGATGGACGGACAGACAGACGGAGGTGATAACAATATCCCCAACGCTTTTTCTAAAAAGCGTGGGGATAAAAACAAAAAAAAACAAAACAAAAAAAAACAACAAAAAAAAACAAAAAAACAACAACAAACAAACAACAACAAGAACAACAAGAGGACCATGATGGTCCTATATTGCTCACCTGAGCAAACAGCTTTGCATACTTACTGTAGAAGTTTCAGCCAAGTTCACTGCTCTAAGATTTTTGTATAAATTTTATAGCCCTACACCCCAGCGGCCATGTTTTTTTCATGCATCATGATGGCTTGAACTGAATATTGAAAGAGGGTCACCAAAGGAACAATTTTGCCGTTATATTGAAATTGGTCCAGTAGTTTCTGACAAAAAGATTTTTAAAATGTCTTATATAGATATATAGGGAAATTAAGCCCCACCCCCTAACGGCCATGTTTTTTGACAAATCATGACAGCTTGAACAAACTTGGTAGAGGGTCACCAAAGGAAAAATCCTGACAACTTATATTGAAATTGGTTCAGTGGTTTCTGACAAGAAGACTTTTAAAGTTTTCTATTTAGATATATAGGGAAAATAAGCCCCACCCCTAGCAACCATGTTTTTTGACTAATCATGATTGCTTGAACAATCTTGGTAGAGGGTCACCAAAGCAACATTCCTGCCAAGTAATATTGAAATCAGTCAGGTGGTTTCTGACAGAAGAATTTTAAAGTTTTCTATACAGATATATACGGAAAATAAGCCCCGCCCCCTGACGGCCATGTTTTTTAACGTATCATGCGGGTGCAATCTTGGTAGAAGGCCGCCAAAAAGCAACATTCCTGTCAAGTTACATCGAACTCAATCCAACGGATTCTTATGAGAAGATTTTTAAAGTTTTCTATATAGATATATAGGGAAAATATGCCCCGCCCCCTAGCGGCCATGCTTTTTGACGAATCATGATGGCTTGAACAATCTTGGTAGAGGGTCACCAAAGAAACATTCCTGCCAAGTTATATTGAAATCAGTCCATTGGTTTCTGACAAGAAGATTTTTAAATTTTTCTATATAGATATATTGGGAAAATAAGCCCCTCCCCCTGGCGGCCATGTTTTTTGACGAATCATGATAACTTGAACAATCTTGGTAGAGGGTCAACAAGGAAAGATTTCTACCAAGTTATAATGAAATCGGTTCAGTGGTTTCTGACAAGAAGATTTTTAAAGTTTTCTTTATAGATATATAGGGAAAATAAGCCCCACCCCTTAGCGGCCATGTTTTTTGACGAATCAAGACGGCTTGAACAATCTTGGTAGAGGGTCACCAAAGCTACATTCCTGTCAAGTTACATTGAACTCGAGCCAACGGTTTCTTACGAGAAGATTTTTAAAGTTTTCTTTATAGATATATAGGGAAAATATGCCCCGCCCCCTAGCAGCCATGTTCTCTGACGAATCATGACAACTTGAACAATCTTGGTAGAGGGTCACCAAAGCAACATTCCTGCCAAGTTATATTGAAATTGGTCTATTGGTTTCTGACAAGAAGATTTTTAAACTTTTCTATATAGATATATAGGGAAAATAAGCCCCGCCCCCTTGGCGGCCATGTTTTTTGACGAATCCAAATGGCTTGAACAATCTTGGTAGAGGATCACCAAACAAACATTTCTGCAAAATTATATTGAAATCAGTCCAGTGGTTTCAGACAAGAAGATTTTTAGTTTTCTATATAGATATATAGGGAAAATAAGCCCCGACCCTGGCGGCCATGTTTTTTGACGAATCCAAATGGTTTGAATAATCTTAGTAAAGGATCACCAAAGGAACATTTCTGCAAAATTATATAGAAATCGGTTCAGTGGTTTCTGACAAGAAGATTTTGAAAATTTTCTATATAGATTATATAGGGAAAATAAGCCCCGCCCCCTGGCGGCCATAATCTTTGATGAATCCAAATGGCTTGAACAATCTTGGTAGAGGATCACCAAAGCAACATTTCTGCAAAATTATATTGAAATGGGTCCAGTGGTTTCTGACAAGAAGATTTTGAAAGTTTTCTATGTAGATATATAGGGAAAATAAGCCCCGCCCCCTGGCGGCCATGTTTTTTCACGAATCCAAATGGCTTGAACAATCTTGGTAGAGAATCACCAAAGGAACATTTCTGCAAAATTATATTGAAATCGGACCAGTGGTTTCTGACAAGACGACTTTTAAAGTTTTCTATATAGATATATAGGGAAAATAAGCCCCGCCCCCCTGGCGGCCATGTTTTTTGAAGAATCCAAATGGCTTGAACAATCTTAGTAAAGGATCACCAAAGGAACATTTCTGCAAAATTATACAGAAATCCGTTCAGTGGTTCCTGACAGGAAGATTTTGAAAGTTTTCTATATAGATTATATAGGGAAAATAAGCCCCGCCCCCTAGCGGCCATGTTTTTTGGAGAATCCAAATGGCTTGAACAATGTTGGTAGAGGATCACCAAAGCAACATTTCTACAAAATTATATTGAAATTGGTCCAGTGGTTTCTGACAAGAAGATTTTGAAAGTTTTCTATGTAGATATATAGGGAAAAAAAGCCCCGCCCCCTGGCGGCCATGTTTTTTCACGAATCCAAATGGCTTGAACAATCTTGGTAGAGGATCACCAAAGGATCATTTCTGCAAAATTATATTGAAATCGGTCCAGTGGTTTCTGACAAGAAGATTTTTTAAGTTTTTAGTTAAAAAATCTATTTTTAGCTCCTGTGACCTAGATATGCAATGGACCGGAACCATTTGAACAATTTTGAAAGAGGACCAACCAAGGATCATTCCTGTGAAGTTTGGTCGAAATCCAATCAGTGGTTTAGGAGGAGATGTTGTTTAGGAGGAGATGTTGTTTAAAGATTGTGAACGGACGGATGGACAGACGGACGACGACGACGGACAGTGAGTGATCACAAAAGCTCACCTTGAGCCTTCGGCTCAGGTGAGCTAATAACGCCCTGCCACCACAATACCAATGCACATACCAAGTTTGGTAAAAATCCATTGACATTTAATCAAGTTATCATCCAGAAATGAAAATATGGACATGTGGCGGGAAGCTAACACTGTCGAAAATTGAGGAAATTTGTCCATTGGCAATCCCAAACCCATACATGCCATAAGCTGTGGACTAAAATCAGTGCAATAAGGCAAAATTTTAAGGGAGACTTGACAAAATTCTGTGAGATTTTCTTAATCATCAATCTGGAGCTCCCCAAATATAGTCTGAAGTTTGTTTTTGTTTTTTTTTTTCATGTAAGAAGCTTGTGAAAACCACAACAGTCTGTGATTTAAGTTTATTTCTTCATAAAATCTTCGTAAAATGGTCTGAAAATTCTGTGAGATTTGATTTCTTTTATGGGAATAGCTTCCAGATGGGCCAAATTCTGAGAGATTTTATCTCACAGTGTGAGATATGGCATGTATGCAAACCAAATGTCCACATTATCAATGCACATACCACATTTGGTGAAAATTGACTGAAATCTACTCAAGTTATTGTCTGAAAATGAAAATTGACTGAAATTTACTCAAGTTATCATCTGGAAACTATAATATGGATATGTAGTGGGCAGATAACTGTCAAAATTGAAGAAATTTGCCCATTAGCAATCCAAACAAGATCTCCACAATATCAATGTACTTACCAAGTTTAGTCAAAACCTATCATTACAGTCTACTCTCATTATCTCAAACTCCAAGGGAACATTTTGCGCATGTTCAAAGGACCTTTTCACTTGGCGCAGCCCAGACTTATGAGATTATGCAGAATGAACAGGATGATCCATAGCTCAGCTTAACAACCAGGGCCCAGTTGTTCAAAACTTAACGAAGTTGTTAGCTAACATGATGTTAAAATATCTATCTTGAAATATGGCAACATTGATATTTTTTGCTGAAAAAAAAGTGAGTAGCTTTTGCATTACGAAAGCTACTCACATTTTTGCAGCAAAAATATCAATGTATTTGAAAATACTTTAGCTACAACAGTTAATGAATTTGTCATTAACAAGCTTGTTAAGCTAATGATGCTTTGAACAACTGGGCCCAGACAATTTGTTTATCTATTTCTCCACAAAAACATATATTGAGGCATGTCTAATGAGTACCCATAACATATGTTTTAAAGGAGAAATAAGAAAAATTATCCCAGAATTATCATTTAATACTCCAACTTAACAAGTCCTATGAATACCTGAGCAATGATTCAATAAGTCTTGGTCTGTAGGCCGAACTCCAATCACCATGTCCAAGACATCCTTTGCTACCATCTCCACAAGTGAGAACAATACCTCGGTCACTCACAAATACACTGAACCCCTCTCCACAGCATGCCCTGTGTAAAATATGCATAGAAAAATCAAATGACTGCTTAAAGATATAAAAATAAAATGTGTCATTAATAAGAGACTTGGCAAAACCAAACCTAGTATACTGTCAATAAACAATAAATTGCCAGCAATTATTAGATACCCCGCTCAAGGTCCAAAATGTAATGGATGGACAGATGGACTGACAACGTGAAAACAACACTTTTAGCTGAAGCAAGTGATTTATCTTAAGTTAAGATTATTCGCTACTGAAATTTATCAAAGAACCAAGATATCAAACTGAGCCTGGCCTCTCTGCTCTGTTATAATGCAATAGTGAAGGTCTGGCCCTGCCCTTCACTATTTGCATTCAACAAATCAGCTTTCTGCTGAGGCAGCCTAGTTTTCTATTAATGCTTAGCATTCTGGGTAAAATTTTAAGCAGATGACATCTTGAAATATTTTTTCTTATTTTTTCCCAGAAAACAAGATTTGACATTTCATGCAAATTGTCTCCTATGGAGACAATTAGCATGAAATGTCAAACCCTGTTTTCTGGGAAATTTAAGAAAAATATCCATTTGCTATCTGTTGAATTAGCCGAGAGTGGTATTTTAAGGTTAAATAACTTGATGAAATACCAGAAAACCAAATGTATCATACCTTGTGATTGACTTCCCTGCTAAAGCCTTGACTAGTTCTGGTTTTGCTCGTGATTCAATATCCCCATGACCGAGCTGACCCTCATTACCATATCCCCAAGTGTACACCTGGCTCTCAGTTGTTACTACGATCACATGATCAGGACCTACTGCTGTCTACAAATCAGAATATATAAAAAATTATAATATTTATCCTAAGTATTGAGACAGACACACTTAAGCAAACAGTGTAGACCCTGATCAGATGCAACTGAATATGGAAACTGATCAGCATCTACACCGCCTGTTACTCACAGCCTTTCCAGCAGTATTTGGCAAGAAATCTGGGCTCATTCAAAAGATTAGGGCTATTAACCCCAAGCTTTAGGGCTAAAATTATGAGTTAGTGGATTTTGTTACAAAATTAGGTACATTAGTATAGTGTACATGTATATGCCCTTTTGAGGATTTCAGTAAGACTTGTGAACATTTGCATGCAGAGCAGTTAAATGTCCATCATCAAAATCAGCATATTCTTCTTAGTTGGGGAGCTTGAGGGAAGAGAGAGGCTTACAATTATATAGTGCAATTTGATTGGCCAGAAGCAATTTGAAAACAGGATTTATACTTCAATAAACCCAAAGAGCAGGAATTATGGAACTATTTTCTTCACAAAAATTTCTAAAATGAGCTACTTTATACACCAGCCAGTGCATGACAAAGCCTATAAAATGGCATCAACCCAGTCTAATCAGAGTCATTGCTGTCTGATGAAGAAACCTTGGGTCCTTAGCTACCAAAGGAGCACACAGCGAACACTCTGATCAGACTGGGTGGATGCCCAGGCTGATCTGAGTCTTTGCTTTGCTAGGTTTTGATATGTACTGGCTCACATATTTTCAACATAAATATGACCTAGTTGAAATTATAAGAAATGTATTAGAGTTTTGTGGATTTTACTGATGCCTAAATGCCAGCTACTCTTTCAGAAACTTACAATAAAGCTTTATTCAGTTTGTGTGATTAGCAAACTTCTACACATTGATAAAATCCATAAAAATGAATTTCATTTGTATAATACTGCTTCAATGACTGAACTTACCGTTCTGATCTTAATTTTTGGCATCAGTTCAATTGGTGTCAGATTGGCAGTAGCACTATCAAAGTAGTATAGTATGGACCTGGAAAAGACAGAATGGTTTATTACTGTATTCATAGTTACAGATAAAAGGAAGAAGCCATATAAATACCATATCTGTTCTGATAAATGCCCCCTCTCTAATAAATGGCCCCTCTCATTTTCTATGTAGAAAAGATCGCTAAATGCCATCCAAAATGGCCTTAAGGACCCACAAATATGTGTAGCTCGTTTTTGTCTCAAAAGCATCTTTTTAGGAATTCTGAATTTGCAGTGCACTAAGGACATTTATTAGATTAAATACAGTATTTTTCTATATAACTAAAATGGATTCTATTCATTTTTGAATTTGGAATGTTTCTAAAGGGTTTTAAATTTAAAAAGAAAAAAGTGTAAACAGACTGGCAATCAGCACAAATTCTGATGAGCTATCTCAATACAATACAACTCATCTGAATGCTCTAGGTCAGGAACTTTTCTTTCCAAAAAGAACTGATATTTTTCTTATTTCACCAGGAAACATGCTGTGGATTCTCATTAGAAGCACCTTGCAAGGGCACTTCTAATGACCCACAATGTATGTTTTTGTGAAGAAATAACAAAAAAACATATGTCTATATTATACTCCTCTTCTCTGGATTTATAACATCTGAATTTTCACTACATGTATTTGCAAATGTTCTTACGAGTATAAGCTATCCTGGGCTCATAGAACTAAACATTTATTGTCTATTGTTTATTACACTTGGAAAAAGGCCAATGAAGGCAAAAAAACATTGTGTAAACAAGTTTTCAAGATTTTGTTTTGTTTGAGTTGAGGTTTTACGGCCCAGTCAACCCAATGAGGTCATGTCAAGCGCAGTCAGTTTACCTAACCACACGTTTACTGGAAAGGCTTAGTCCTCTAAGCGGTTAACCAGTATTGTGCACATTCTTTCGCCAGAAACTGACAACTGCCCTTCTTGAATCAGCGGAAGGAAGAGAATGACTGTAGAAAATATTTCACGATCAATCTCCACGAAAGAATGTTGCCGACCTCGGCAGGGGTTGAACCCGTGACCACCTAGTCTCCAGTCGGACGGCGCATCCAACATTTTGGAGTTGTTCTCTGAACTGTTTTCATCAGGTCTAATTATATGAACATAAATATGAAGCAAAGGAAGAATAAAAACTCTGTGATAAATAAACTCTACATCAAAAACAAAGAACAAAAAAGTTAAGAAAGCAAAGCAGACTGTGAGCATAAAGCAAAAACTACAAAAAATACAAGAAAAGTGAATCACAAGTTCTGAAAGCCATCATGTAAATGCCACTGAAATTAGAAACAAACGTTTTAAAGAAGCAAAGCTGTCAGTCAATAAAGCAAAAGCTACAACTACTTTGAGTTGGGGCATAAAAAGACTCCATGAAATGATGTTGCATAAACTGTGAAAGTCATCATGTAAATGCAACTGAAATTAAGAATGAATATGTCAAGAAAGCAAAGCTGTCAGTGAATAAAGTGAAATCTACATGTACAAATAAATAACTCAATGGGAGGTGCTTTACAAAGTTTGAAACCATCATGTAATATGTTATTGAAACACATTTAACCCATTTCTTGCTGAACCCGGATTTACTCTGACTTTGCAAACAGTGTTAATCCAGATCAGTTGGCTTCTGAAGAAGCAAACTGATCTGGATCTGCACTGTTTGTCAGTAAGTATTTGAATTTATATTAACAATCTGGATCAAGTAATTAATTGGCTAAAAATTAGAAGTGAGCATGGCTTAATTTATTCAGCATGACAAGGGTTAAAACTCTAAGTACTGGGACAGACAGGCCTGGTCAAATATGGATAACTGCACTCAAAGAGGTCATGCAAAGATGTATGCATGTACTAAGTATCACTGGTTGTAGGAGCAATAGTTACTGAGAAACTGACCTAAACACAAACACTTCACAAGTACCAAATATCACTCTGTAGGATCAATAATTACTGAGAAACTGACCTAAATGGAAAAACTTAAGAAATCATCCAGACAAACATTTTGGGCAAGATTCATGATGACTGCTTCAAAAATGTAACCTCTAGAGTGTTAACAAGGTCTTCCTTTGATTTGGCCTGGTGAACTAGTTTTTGACTCCAAGTGACCAGTTTCAAACTTGACCTAGAAATCATCAAGACAAACATTTTGAACAAGATTCTTGATGATTGCTTCAAATATGTGACCGCTAGAGTGTTAACAAAGTTTTACAGAGATGTGCCCAAGTGACCTAGTTTTTGACCCCACATGACTCAGTTTCGAACTTGATCTGGAAATCATCAAGACAAACATTTTGAGCAAGATTCCTGACAATTGCTTCAAAAAGGTGACCACTAGAGTGTTAACAAGGTTTTCTGCTGATTATGCCCAGTGACCTAGTTTATGACCCCAAGTGAACCAGTTTCTATCTTGACCTAGAACTCATCAAGACAAATATTTTGAGCAAGATTCATGATGATTGCTTAAAAAATTTGACCGCTAGAGTGTTAACAAGGTTTTCCTTTGATTTAGTCTGGTGACCTAGTTTTTAACTCCAAGTGACCCAGTTTCAAACCTGACCTGGTATCATCAAGCCAAACAATTCCAGCAAGATTCATGATGATTGCTTGAAAAATGTGATCACTAGAGAGTTAACAAGAGTTTCCACTGAGGTGACCTAGTTTTTGATCCCACGTGACCCAGTTTTGAACCTGACCTAGAAAACATCAAGACAAACATGTTGAGCAAGATTCATGATTAACAAGGTTTTCTGCTGATTTGGCCTGGTGACCTAGTTTATGAACCCAACTGACCCAGTTTCAAACCTGACCTAGAAATCATCAAGGCAAACATTATGAGCAATATTCATGATGACTGCTTCAAAAATATGACCTCTAGAGTGTTAACAAGTTTTTCCTTTGATTTGACCTAATGACCTAGTTTTTGACCTCAAGTGACCCAGTATCAAACCTGACCTAGATTTCATAGGGGCAAACATTTTGGGAAAGTTTCATCAAGATTTGGTCAAAACTGTGACCTCTAGAGTGTTAACAAACTAATTGTTGACGATGGATGACAGACGACAACGGAAGACGGACAGAGGGTGATCACAATAGCTCACCTTGAGCTTTTGCTCAGGTGAGCTAAAAATTATTTCACATTAGACAGTGTGTATGGAAATGAATACAAAATATTGTGTGTAAAATCTGGGCTTCAGAACGGACTCACTCTGGGAAAACCAAACTTTTTCTCGCAGGCTAATAGTGACGACCTACATCAACCCACATAGACATTCAGGAGCAAAGATCTGGGCAAGGCTTCTTAAATACATAAAAAAAACAACAACAAAAAACAAGAGGCAATGGAATCTGAAATCATTCACCTGAGAACATCTGCTTTAAGTGCAAGACTTGATATACATATTTAAATGCCGTAGTCTTGGCACATAATGATTTATCCAATGCAATGTAGAGCTCAAGACATTACTGGACATCCAAGGAACAATTTAGTGAAGTTTGTTTGAAATTGGCCCAGTTATTAATGAAAGGTTTTTCCTTTTTTTTTTTTTTGGCTCTGGTGCTTTTGCACAGTTTAATAGTGTGCAAGGTCCCTATGAGTTAAAGAAAAATTGTTGAAGTTTTTTTCTATTTTTAGCATCAGTGGCCATTTTTTTAAGCAGAGCAGAATGGTTTGAGCAATTTTGGTAGAGGACTTCCCAAAGAACTATCCTATCAACCGCCCAGTGGTTACAGAGATGTTGTTTGAATTTTTTTTTCTATTTTCAGCTCTGGCAATCACTTTGTGCAGCTAAATGGAACAGTTTGAGCAGTTTGGTAGAGGATCTTCCCAGGAACAATCCTATCAAGTTTGGTTGAAATCTGCCAAGTGGTAATGGAGGAGATGTTATTTGAGTTTTTTTTTTTTATTTTTAGCTCTGGCTGCCATTTGTGCAGTGAAGCCAAACAATTTGAGCAATTTCTGTAGAGAACCTCCCAAAGAACAATCCTATCAAGTTTGTTTGGAATTGGCCAAGGGGTGATAGAGGAGATGCTGTTTGAAGTTTTTTTATATCTGTAGCTCTGGACACCATTTTGTGCACTGAAGTGGAATGGTTGGACAACACAAACAAGTTCCCCTTTAGACTACACAAATAGGTGAACAGCTATAACCTAGGTAAGACTATGAAAACAGGTAAACAACAAGAACCAGGTTAGACTATACAAATAGGTAGCAAAGACCCAGGTTAGACTACACAAATAGGTGAACAGGAAAGTCCCAAATTAGACTACACAAATAGTTGAACAGCAAAGTCCCAAGTTACACAAATACATGAACAGCTAAGACCTGAGTTAGACTACACAATAAGTGAACAGCTAAGACAAAAGTACTCTACACAAGTAGGTAAACAGCAAATTTAAAGTTCCAATTTAGACTACAAAAATGGGCAAACAACTAAGACCTAAGCATAGACCCAAGTTAGACTGCACAAACAGGTGATCAGGAAAGAACAGGGGATCAGGAAGGACCTAAGTTTGACTATACAAAGTGGTGAACAACTAAGACCCAAGTTAGCATACCAAAATAGATGAACATCTAGGTTAGACTACTCAAAAAGGTTAACAGTTGAATCCAGGCCAGACTACATAAATCACCAAACAATAGAGATTTAGGCCTGAATGTATAAATAAGTGACTAACAAAGGCCCTGACCAGACTACATAAATAGGAAATCAGGACAATAGCAAATGCCCAGGTCAGACTGCACAAACTGGTGAACATAAAAGACCCAGACCAATCTGCATAAATAGGTGAAAAACAAAGAACTACAGAAACAAAGCCCCAGGCAAGACTATAAAATTGTGATCAGCAAGTACACAGGCCAGACAGCACAAATATGTGAACAAAAAAAGATGTAAGCAAGACTTAAACCAGTGTACCACAAAACAGCAGGCCATACTGTACAAATAGGTGGACAACAAAAACACAGGCCAGACTGCAGAATGACCAGTCTGGCCTGGGTCTTGGCTAGTCATGTGCGGGAAAATGTTAATATTCCCAACAGATGGCCTCAGTCAAGTTATTCTGGAGAATATACTGACAATCATCTAATTTTTCCATGAAGTCTTATTTATAGGATCTCAATGGACTCCCTTGCTATGGCTCAAAAAAGATTTCAGGGCCCATTTATTCAAAACTAACGATGGCGTTAGTTAACGTATAATTAAAAGTTTGATCATTAAAAATGGCATAAGTGTAATTTTTTTGCTGAAAAACATGTGAGTAGCTACTCACATTTTTTTCAGCAAAAATACCAGTGAATTAGATATTGTACTTACTAGAACAGTTAACATTTTGACCACTAATGAGCTCGTTAAGCTAATGATGCTTTGAACAACTGGGCCCTGATCTTACATTTTCATGGAAAATAAGAATACTGAAACACCAAAATTGACCAAATGAATACTCTATTCAAGCATAGCTCCAGATAAGAGGGGGTATCCACATAATATTTTTCTTATTTCTCCATGAAAACATATGTTGTTGGTACTCATTAGAAGTGCCTCACTAAGGCACTTCTAATGAGTACCCACAACATATGTTTCCATGAAGAAATTAGAAAAATATCAATATTTTGTTTGAAAAAAAAAAAACACAACAACCTTATTTGTTTGGAGCTATTGTATAAGATAATGGAAATTCCTCTAAGAGAGAACACTCATGACAGTATGTTCTTCTCTCCCCTTTTTGATAGAAAAATACAGTCAAACTTCAATTGTGTGAACATGTTTTGTTCCAGACATGGATAATTTAAGCCACTGAAGGTTTGTCATAGTGCCAGGTCAGAAGCCGAATGGGGGTAATTTTGGGATGACTTTTCAATCTATGTAAAATAATTGTATGTTTAGTGTACTCATTAGAATTGCTCTAAGAGGCAATTCTAATGAGTACACACAACATACATTTTCATGATAAAATAACAAGAAAAATGCCTAATGGCATTATGGACAGATTTTTCCACTGAAGAATAAAGGTAACATCACTTTGAGAAAAAGGTTTACCAAAGGTAAACCTCCAAGGACTACTTATGCCAAACGCCCATCTGCCCTGACATCCCTATTTTAAAGGAGAGAATTTGTCTCTGAAAAAACCCATCCAAAATTTCCCTAAATATTTGTTTTCTTGAGCTATTGGGAGAATTTCCTATTGACTGAATATGAGTTTGAATCAGCCATGGAAAACGAGGTATCCATGTTTGAGTCATTGAAGTTTTACTGTAGTATAGAAGATGTCCAGGAAGAGCATCAATCCCAGAACACAGCCTACCAATGACACCAAGGCTATTCCAGTAGAAAGTCACTTGCTTTCCATGAGAGCAAATTCTTTTCATTAAGAACAGCCCTAGTGAGAGTTATCTCCCTTAATGGTGTATCCATGCCTCTTAATCCTTGTCCTGCTGAGCCTCGATATACCCTGCATTTGCAAACAGTGCAGATCCAGATCAGTTGGCTTCTTCAGTGTAGATCCAGATCAGTTGGCTTCTGAAGAAGCCAACTGATCTCGATCTGCACTGTTTGCCATTAAGTATGTAAACTGATATCAACAACCTGGATCAAGTAATCTGATTGGCTGAAAATTAGAAGTAGGTGTGGTAACTTAATTTATTCAGCATGACAAGCATTAATTGGCTCTTCTATAGACCTGTTCAGTTTGTGTATTATTCACAAAAGTGAATATCACTGTTACCTGTTATCAGATTTGCGACTGCAAAAATAAACAGAATATTTATCTTAGGAAAAACATTCAGCAAAAATCTATGGCATCAACATAAAGACTGCAAAAGCAAACTAAATATAAGATTTGCCCATAGAGACTGTAAACCTTATCAGCCAATGTAGTATGTTGTGTAAAACATTCACCAGATGACATTTGGAAATATTTTTCTTACATCCCTGAAAACAGTTGTTAGAATTCACTGCAAATTGTCTCATCAGAAAACAATTTGCATGAAATGTCAAAGCCTATGTATTTTGGGAAAAATAGGAAAAATATCATCACTCTGTCATCTGTTGAATCAGCCAGAGTGTGGTAAATGTTAAAAGCAAAATTACTGCTATAAACTCTTTCACTGCCACAGGCGATAATAATAGGCTTTTGCAAACAGCATAGATCCAGATGAGACGGCTCATATGAGCCGTCTCATCTGGATCTACACTGTTTGACATTCAGTCTTTCAACTTTACATATAAACTTCTTTTCAAGCGATAGTTTGTTAAAAAAAAAAAGCAGACGACAAATGTCGTCTGAAATTTGGCACCAAAAGAGTTAAAGCTTGAAATGGTCAAAACTTCAAAAGCATTTTTATACTTTGAATTTGGTGCAATCATTTGAAATCTGAACTCCTTACCACAATTCCAGTACACATAGAAACATCCAAACTTACATATAGAGGCATAGTGTGGCCTAGTGAATAGTACTCCCTACTTCTTATCACAATATCCTGGGTTCTAATCCCGCTGGAGGCAGAATTCAGCTCATAACTCTATGGTGCTTCATTGCACAGATCCTTATCATCACACTTCCTTCATCTTAATATGACTTTAACAATGTTGAAAGGGATGTAAAACACCAAATCATCATCATCATCATCATCATGATTTATCAACTGCACATATACTAAAATTTGAAAACTTGACTACTTAAGCCATTGAAGACTGGAGACCCTGAATTGGTAACTGGTAAACAGTGCAGATTCAGATTAGATGCCATTTTTTTTTAGGAAGATCTCCATCATCAGGGTTCTCACAATCGGGGACCAGAATGTCCAGGATGTGTAAATCAGGGTCCTTATGCCCAAAAATTCCCAAAGCCAAGTTCATCAGACAAGTTTTTTTTTCCCATGGGACTACTACTAATTATGATCAGATTATTTGACTGAAGGTAAAAGTCAGCTATGTGTTATTCATACGGTCGGTAGCATCTTAAGAGAACAGTAATAATTATTCGCCGCATATTTCTTTCACACCTGCAACAGTACTGTTATTTACTTGCTAAGCAAGCGGTAGTTAAACATGTGTGGCAGTTCACAGTTCAGCGATCTTTCACTGGTTGAGCAGTTAAAGCATGCAACTGACAC
The DNA here is from genome assembly GCA_964016985.1 of Anodontia alba. Taxonomy (NCBI): domain Eukaryota; kingdom Metazoa; phylum Mollusca; class Bivalvia; order Lucinida; family Lucinidae; genus Anodontia; species Anodontia alba. Next base: position 20,297,355 of record OZ024838.1, read on the forward strand.
CATTATTCGCTCCCTCCCCTTGTGTATTGCCTGTACCTACCAAATGATTCATCGAAATGCAAACACAGGTGTCATGATCTTCCATCCCTCGATGCTGGTAGTTTTTTTAGTTGTTGTTAATTTTTTTTTTTCTTTCGAAATCAAAATTTACGTATGCTGAATTTTTATCACTGATATCAGAGATGCATGCCTACCATTTTCTGTTGAAAGACCACAAGCCGCCACCAGCAAACTAGTACCTTAATTATCCCTTTGTGTGATATCAGTCTGCAATCAAAATGGATATTCCTGCTGGCCACTAAAACAGGATAGTTTCTAAGTCACACCGAATCTATCCCGTAAACCCTGTGTGGAGTCTAATGAGACTGCTCAGATGCACCCCGGATGAGGATACACAATTCTGGACTATTTGCATTTCTAGTACAAGTTATTATTTTCCATTGCTTCTGCACGAAGAATGCGTGTGCTCATAATGGTAGCCTGTACTCATAAGGGTAACAACATCTATATACGACAGCATGGCGAGAAAACGTTTAAGGCGAAAAAAGAACTATTACCATAGTGGATTAAAGAACATTTTCTTGTCAGAATGCATATGAAACAGACACATATTAAAAGTAGAACTATATTACCAGGATTTTTCTGCGGATCAAAGCAGTAGATCTAAATTTCAGCAAGTAAACAAATACCAGACAATTTTTTGTAGCGTGTATTGATCGCAGCACCGGGCAAATGTAAATACTGAAATGACATTTTGCAGGAAGCTCAACAGAGGTGTCCATAGTCATAATGTGAAGATATATTTCATAGATAAATTTGCGATAGCATATAACAGGGCCCAGTTGTTCAAAGCTAACGACGTCGTTAGATAACGATTTGTTAAAATTTACATCGAGTGATACGAAAATATGCTGAAATTTTTTGCTGAAAAAATGTGAGTAGCTTTTGCAGTGCAAAAGTTACTCACATTTTTTCAGCACAAAATATCAGAATACTGTATATTGAATTCGCTAAAACAGTTAACGAAATGACCCTTAACGCGCTCGTTAAGCTAACGACACTTTGAACAACTGGGCCCTGAGCTTTAACTGGTTTTGATTAAAATATGTTTCACTTAACATCCATAACACTCAAGATCACTTAGTACAGACAGCAATGAACTTATTAGGGGTGGGGATAGACTGAAACAAACCATCAAGCTAAGTATAAAAGCTACAGATGAAATGACTGGAAGAAAAACCTTACATGTACTACATTAAAACAGAAACCAAAATTTAATACAAAATTTTAAGTAAGTAACCTTTACTCTGGGGTCAAGGCAGGTGGTTTTGGGTCATAATAAAAGAAGCTGTTGCAACTATCATTATCAAAGCTGTAGATGGAAGCTGTCGCACAATATATTAAAAACTAAGTGCAAGAAAGATATCTTAATAACCAAAAGCTAAATTTATGCAAAATTTATGCAAACATTTTAACCCCTAAAGCGCCAGTTACAACTGCAGCAGACGACAATTGTTTATTTTATTTTTATTTTTCAGAGAGAAAACAAATCTTGATATTTCATGTGAATCATCTGCTTGGCAGACGATTCATATAAAATGACAAAAGACTTTTTTCTCTGAAAAATAAAAAAACAAAACAAATTCGAATGTTGTCAGCTACAAATTTTGCTTGGTGCTTTAAGGGTTACGTGTAATAGGAACTCTTGTAACAGGAGGTAACTCTGTCAAATTGCTTTTGTCTCCCTTCTGAAATGCTAAAACATATGCAAACAGCACAGGTTCAGGCATGCCTGTGCATCTGCGCAGAATCAACAGAACCTATGCTGTTTGCTCATATAAGCTGTATGCCTAGGGGAAACTTCTGCCAAATAACTAGACATGCAGCCTTTGTAAAGAGCTTGACATGTGCAATGAGTACCTCTCACATATGTTTTCATAGAAAAACATGAAAAACTATGTATCTGAATATAAATGTACTCTTTCTCAGTATGTAGAGTTGTAAGACTGGTAAATTTCATGTTGTGAACGATAATGATATGGGCCCAGTTGTTCAAAGCGTCATTAGCTTAACGAGCTCGTTAAGGGTCATTTCGTTAACTGTTTTAGCGGATTCAATATACAATTTTCTGAAATTTTTTGCTGAAAAAATGTGAGTAGCTTTTGCACTGCAAAAGCTACTCACATTTTTTCAGCAAAAAATTCCTGCATATTTGCGTATCACTAGATGTAAATTTTAACGAATCGTTAACTAACGACGTCATTAGCTTTGAACAACTGGGCCATGGTGTTTTACGTCTCCTACAACATTATTTAAGTCATATGGAGATGATGAAGATGTTATAATGAAAGACTGTGGTTTCTTATGACATATAGACATTTTTTTCAGTGAAATCAAATTCTATATTTTCCCTGTTTCAAAGTAAAAATACGATTTTCACATATTCACTGTTTTTTGTTTTTTTTGTTTTGTTTTTTCTTAAAATCAAAATCCGTGACAATTCTGGGTAAAAAAAATCACCCAAAGGTAAAAGATGTAGTATACTTGTCTGAAATTATGTGAAGAGGTCAACGTTCCTCGTTAGAACCGCTGACGTGACTTATTACACCGACGTAACTCTTTTTCTGCATGCGACATCAGTCAGACTATCACCTTTTGCAGCATTTTCTCTGTGTTTATTTCTTGCATTGTATTTTTTTTTTTTTTTCATTTATTTTGCCTTATTTTTCAGTGTAGCAATGAATTTTATTTCACTTATGAACACCAAAACATATACGAGGGATGTTCGAAATGAATTGCTTATTGTCCTCTAGCTCGATATCCACGTGGGGCACGATAAAAACCAATACATACCTGTATAGGGATATTCAATATCTACACAATGGTATATAAATGTACATGTTAGACTAAGTGTAAGACATAAAATTTGCCATTTGAATACATGCAGTCATTGACCACTGCAGTAAAAATGATTGGTAGAAGCGTCGACAAAAAAGATGAAATACAGGCTTACATCAAAGCTTGCTCAAAACTTGGTTGTTCTTTGAAGAAGCTGATGACTGAAATTTCTACTGCTTTTGGACCATCTTGTGTGTCTTATGACACAGTTCGGCGGTGGAAAAAGAAATTTGAGTCTGGTGTAGAGTCCATTAAAAATGCACCGAAATCAGGTAGGCCAAAATCTGCATCTCGTAAAAAAATCGTTTCCAAAATAAAGGAAATCATTGAGGGAGATGCCAGATTTACAGTTCGTGATATTGCACGAAAGGTAGGCATATCACTATCAACGGTTCACCTTATTTTGAAGAAGCACTTGAAAGTCAGAAAGATTTCTGCTAGATGGGTGCCACATCTGTTGACTGACGAGCAAAAGAGGCAATGGGTTAAAGTGGCCAAAAAAGCTGCTTCAAATGTTTCCAAAATATGACAAAAAGCAGTTTGCCAATGTCGTCACAGGTGATGAAACCTGGGTCCATTATTTTGAGCCCGTCAGAAAGGTTAGCAATAAGATTTGGGTCACTAAACACAGCAAACGCCCAATAATTGCCAAATGTTCTTTGAGTACAAAGAAGGTTTTGTATGCAATCTTCTTCTCAGGTGAAGGAGTCGCAATAAAAGTGCCAGTGGAAAAGGGCAAAAGCATCACCGGAAAGTACTACAAAGACGTAGTACTGAAGAAACTGAAAAAGTATTATCAGCAACGACGCCCTGCCACTGGTTTTAAACATGTCCGTCTTCTATATGACAATGCCCCAGCTCATACCTCCGCAATAGTTACGGCGTTTTTGAAGAAAGAAAAAGTAACTATTTTGCCTCACCCCCCGTATTCCCCAGACCTTGCCCCATGTGGTTTCTTTTTGTTTCCGAAATTGAAAGCATTCCTTGCTGGGCGGAAATACCAGTCCCGACAGGCACTTGGATCTGCCATTCATCAGTACCTTATTACTGTGCCCAAATCAGCGTACCGTGACGCCTTCAAGAAGTGGATACATCGGCTGAAACTTTGCATTTTTAGCCACAGGGAGTACTTCGAGGGCATGAAATGAGTACTTTTGGGCTAACTTGAAATTTGAAGTCTCCAGATAGAAATAAGCAATTCATTTCGAACATCCCTCGTATTTTCACTTGTGGCTATCGCCACTCATGAAAATGCTACATTTGGTATTCATTCAGTGAAACAAAATTTGATCTTACACTGAAAAAATCAAACATGCTCTATACAGTTGTAAGTTGAACTCTGCTCTAATAGGATTTGAACACTGGACCTTATAATCCATAGTCAGAAGCAATGACTGATCGGCTACCCGGAAAGTTCTTCATGCTATGTAATGAGGTCAGTTAGTAATACCATGGCATTATCAAACATGGTTGGCAGTTATGGCTAATATATATTTTTTTATTTTTGGTCAAATGTTATAAACATGCTTTAATACAAGAAAATACTTTAGTCGCAAAGGCCTTTGAAAGCAAAGAAAACATTTCTACAATATTTACCATAAGTATTCAGACAGACAAGCCTAAGCAAACAGTGTGGACCCTGATCAGATGCTGCAGAATGCAGCATCTGATCAGGGTCTACACTGTTTGCCACTTATCCTGCAGAATTTTAGACACATCAACAGGTATTAAAATGGACCTGTTCTGTTCAATGATAATGATGAAGGTTTGGTGTTTATGTCCCTTTCAACGTTATTTCAGTCATAGATAATGGAAGGGTGATAATGAACAGCTCTGTGCAATGAAGTGTCATACAGTCATGAGCTGATTTCCAACTCCAGCGGGATTTGAACCCTGGACCCAGTAATCCAAAATCAAAAGTGCTAACCACTCGGCTGCCAGGATACTTCTTATCCCGGGACCAGTTGTTCAAAGCATGGTTAGCTTAACGAGCTTGTTAGTGGTCAAAATGTTAACTGTTCTAGTAATTTGTTTGTGTTGAGGTTTTACGGCCCAGTCAACCCAATGGGGTCATGTTGAGCATGGTCAGTTTACCTAACCACACGTTTACTGGGCAGGCTTAGTCCTCTAAGCGGTTAACCAGTATTGTGCATATTCTTTCGCCAGAAATAACTGTTCTAGTAATTACAATATCTAATTCACAGGCATTTTTGCTGAAAAAATGTGAGTAGCTTTTGCAGCTACTAACATGTTTTCAGCAAAAAATATTAGCATATATGCCATAATTAATGATCAAAGATTTAACAATACGTTAACTAACAACATCGTTAGTTTTGAACAACTGGGCCCTGTATTTTGGACATACTGACAGGCAATAATACTGATCTGTTATGTTCAACTTTTAGGAGAAGTGTGGTATGGAGATTAGGTGTCCAAATACCTAGAGTAAATATGGTAAACATATTTTAAGGCTCTTGATAAAATACAGCTGAGATACATACAGATAATATATAGCTTTAGATATAACACAGCTTATTCTCAATACCAACCATAGCTTCAGACAGCCAGGGGTATCTGCATAATATTTTTCTTGTTTGTTTGTGTTGAGGTTTTATGGCCCAGTCAACCCAATGGGGTCATGTCGAGCATGGTCAGTTTACCTTACCACACGTTTACTGGGCAGGTTTAGTCCTCTAAGCGGTTAACCAGTATTGTGCACATTCTTTCACCAGAAACTGACAACTGCCCTTCTTGAATCAGCGGAAGGGAGAACAATGGCCTTTCTCCACAAAAACATATGTTGTGGGTACTCATTAGAAGTTCCTCAGTACTTTTAATGAGTACCCACAATGTATGTTTCCATGGAGAAGTAAGAGAAAACATCAGGGCCCAGTTGTTCAAAGCATCATTAGCTTAACAAGCTTGTTAGTGGTCAACATGTTAATTGTTCTAGTATTAAAAAGTACAATATCTAATTCACAGGTAATTTTGCTGAAAAAATGTGAGTAGCTTTTGCAAATGCAAAAGCTACTCACATTTTTCCAACAAAAATATTAGCATATTTGCCATATTTTATGATCAAAGTTTTAACGATTTGTTAAGTTACGACATCGTTAGTTTTGAACAACTGGGCCCAGTACTTATCGGCGGGAAAAAAGCACCTTATCTGGTGCTATGACCTACTTTAGCACACATTCTCTAAATCGTGTCAACTTTACAGAATTCCATGGAATGAGCTCACACACATAGCTTCAATTCAAATGTAATGTTTACATAACATTGGCCATGACAATTCCCAGGGTGTACTTTAAGGGGCAAGATTTAGAGTGTATAATTACATTCACAGGATGCAGGTCATTTCCAATCATGTGTGGAGTTTGTTAAGCATAAAGACTACTGTGCTTTCAACATCTTTCAGAAAGTCGTTTTTGGCTTGGCGCTTTACAAAGAAGAAGTAAATTTGCAAAATTTTGTCATGATTTATTGCAAAACTATTTGTCATTACTACCTATGCATAGAAGGTTTTATTCAAGACACTGTTTTTTTCAAAAAATCAAATATTTTTTACTTTTTCCCATAGTAAAAATGAATGCAAATCATGCAGAAATCTGTAGGGTAATTAACTTGGAGGCAGATTTTCAACAAGTTCTGTCTTGTTCAATTTTTCTGAAAGTTTCACAATATTGTTGTGAAACATCAATTATTCAAATTCAGCAAAGAAAAGTATAAAATATTTTCTTGGACAAAAATTCCAAAAAATCACTTTACTATACAAAATGTATAGGTCAGACCAATTTTTGGTCGTAAATTTAATTTTAGGGTAAACATTTGAGAACAAAACACAGAAACAGAAAAGACAAATGGTTTCTGATAATATACGGTGAATCAGAACAATATATTTTCATTTAAAATAAAACACCAAGCAAAATCCATCTTTCCAAGGGATGTTGAAAGGATAGTAGAGATATTATTACACCAGGTACAGACTAGTTTGTATGCTAATAAAGAATAAGAAAACATGTTTGTTTTGGGATTTTTTTATAAGAAAACTGAGACACGTGCAAATTTGTACTTTTTGATTGCCCTTAGCCTTTCCCCAAAACTGGCTGCATCCATGTCTTATCTAGTGCTCTACCCAGTCAGCATTCTACGTAAATCTATATCGGGCCGTCATGGGCCCTTCAGGGTAGCTGACGGGCCGATGACGGCCCGATATAGATTTACGTAGAATGCTAGCTGGGTAAACTCTTTCAAGATTTGTTTATATTAGATCACAAATTTCATCAAGCGCTGGGTCTTCAGTTTATAAAGTGAAACCTGTGTAAGAGAGCCACCTTTGATTGACTTTAGTGGTTGGTGTGGAAAGGTAGCTGTCTTATACAGGTACATGTCATGTAATTTTGCAAGCAAAATTACATGACGTGTACCTTTATAAGACAGACACCTTTTTTACATCAACCACTATTTAAAGTCAATCTCAAAGGTGGCTCTCTTACACAGGTTTCACTGTACACAGCTAAATGATAGTTATAACTAGCCAAATGCAAAAAGAAAGTAAGTAAGTTTAAACTGTCTTTTTAGGTGTGTTACTAGACAAACTTATAAATTGCAACAAATATATTTGGATAAGCTGATAAAAAATCAAAGATAATTCAGTTTCCAGCTTCCACAAAATTGAGACGAAATGGCAAGGAAAGATGTAGGTGTGGTTGGACAAAGTGAAATGCATCTATTCCCTGTAACATTTTATTGCTGGGATCTAAAACAATGACAAATAAAATGGATGTATAGAGAGCGGTCATACCTGGTTCTTTTCTTTGAACTGCCGCCATCTGTTGATGCGGTAAAATCTTCATCAACATCTGAAGACTCTTCATACTGAGTCATCAACTGCAATTTAATGCTTGAGATGCTAATTAAAATTTTCAGCAGATGACATTATGAAATATTTTTCTTATTTTTCCCCTTTTCAGCAGATGACATTTTGAAATATTTTTCTTATTTTTCCCATAAAATAGGCTTTAACATTACATGCAAATTGTCTCCTGAGGAGACAATTTGCATGAAATATTAAAGCCTATTTTCATCAGCAATTTGGTAATGTATGCTGGGTAACTGGGCAACAGCTATTTGCTTATTTTTCCCATAACAAAGGCTCTGACAATTCATGCAAATTGTCTCCTGAGAAGACAATTTGCATGAAATGTTAAAGCCTATTTTCAACAACAATTTAATGCTTGGTATGCTGGGTACTTCTAAGAAGTTTCCTGAAGAAATAAGAAAATCATTATGTGACTTCCTCCTCTTATCTGGAGCTATGATTTTTTTTATTTTTCCATCAAAATGTATGATGTGGAAACTCTTTAGAAGCTCCTCAGCGAGGTGCTTCTAAAGAGATGAAGTGCCTCTAAAGACTATGCATAGCATATGTTTTCACAGAGAAAGATGACAAAAATCAATGCTATTGGTTGGCCAAAGAGCCTTACCTGGCTATGAGACAATGCCCCTCTAATGATGACAGCTAGTTGGTTCTGACTTACTGATAACAAGCCAGTATGGCAGCTTTAGTTTGTGTTGAGGTTTTACAGCCCAGTCAACCCGATGGGGTCATATTGAGCATGGTCAGTTTACCTAACCACACTTTCTGGGCAAGCTTAGTCCTTAAAGGGATTTACCAGTATTGTGCACATTCTTTCCCTAGAAACTAACAACTGCCCATCTTGAATCAGCGGAAGGGAGAGAATGACCGTAGAAAATATTTCATGATCAATCTTCCAAAACAATGTTGCCGACCCGGCGGGGATCGAACCCACAACCTCCCGATCTTCAGTCGGATGCGCATCCAATTGAGCTAATGAAGCCGGCAAATATGGCAGCTCTAGATAAGAGTGGTATACAACTAACATTTTCTTATTTATCCATGAAAACATATGTTGTGGGTACTCATAAGAAGCACCTCAGCGAGAAATAAGAACTAGAATTCTGAGAATCAGAAGTGTCACAATCTTTAAGTGCCAACCATTTGATATGAAAAAAGAAAAAAAAAATTCTGTATTTGTCCTAATAATTGATCCTATCCCTTGACAGGTATTTTACAATAATATATCCTTCTGCAAACTTCCAATAAAATCAATGCATCTGAAAAGTTATTAAGTGGAAACCAGTATCAACACAAGAAAAAAGTAAAAAGCAAGAGTTGCCCATTCATATGACACTTCTACATGACCTGATGACACTTCTACATGTCCCTACCCAACTCAGGCTTTCGGCTTTACGGGACGTAAGTATATAACGAAGGAAGTGAGAGTTGTCTCTCTTACATGTGACATGGCTACAGGTACTCAATTATGTCTCTACCAAATATTATCTAAATATTTCAAATAATTAAGAAGTTATGGCGTGCACAACAATTTGGCTTAGAAATTCATTCAGGGGAAATAACCAGAAGAAGACCAAAGCAAGAGTTGTCCTTCTTGCATGCAACACTCTTACTTAACCTGACATATGTTTCTGCCAAGTAATGTCGAACTGTATGGAAACTATGGCCTGTACAAGATTTCAGCTTCAGGGGAGATAAGCTCATAAAGGAGGCAGTGATAGTTGTTTCTTGCATGCGATATGCCTACTGGTCCTTATCTCTACCAAATATTATCAAAATACCTCTAAGGGTATCAAAGTAATGAGCACATAAGGATGCGTCTACCTTTGTAATCCAACAACAAAAACTTAGTTGAAAAAGGGTCATAACTCAACCAAAATTTAAAGATGGTTACCAATATGGAACTTGACCTGTACTTTACAATGATATACCCTTCCTGCAACTTTCTGATAAAATAAATGTATCCCTTCAGAGCTTATTGAACTGAAACCAATATCTTAACCCAACAATAAAAACTATGTCAAAAAAGGGCCATAACTCAACCAAAATTTGGCAGATGTTCACCAATATCCTACTTGACTTGTTTTTTACAATGATATAAACTTCTGCAGACTTTTTATGAAATCAATGCATCCTTTGAAAAGTTACTGAGCAGAAACTGAAAGTGTGATGTCAACATCCACACAGCTGTGGACGGAAATATAATCCCTATATGTCTGCCATGATATGCAGGCGACACAAAAATATCAATACCTCTTCGTTGGACAAAGTGCCTATTAAATTATGATAAACATCATAGCTACAAGAGTGGTATCAAGAAAATTGTTTTCTTATTTTTTTATGAAAACATATATTGTGGGTACTCATTAAAGGAACCTTGCTGAGTTGCTTCTAATGAGTACCCACAATATATGTTTTCATGGAGAAATATGAAAAATTTAAATATTTTTTGGTTAAAAAAAAATTGCATTATGCAGTATCTGTGTTTCACCGACTTTCCAGAACTGACCACATACCTTTGGTAAGTCACTGTACATAAGCTCATGTGCTGAGGGTCTTTTACTGGGATCTTGGTTCAACATTGTCATAATCAGATCCTTAAACTCTTGGCTGTAGTTCCCTTTTACTGGAGCAAACTGACCCTGTGGAATTAATAGTTTAAATATTAGCCCACAACATTTTAAGATCAATGGATACACTTACATAGGGATGTAACTCTGTCAGTCTTCCTTGCGTAATCTTCCTTGTGCCAATAACGATTACAAAAATATAGGTGAAGCTACCCAGGCAATGCCACAATCATGTAACATAACCTTCCTGATCCTTCAAAAGACAAAAGGACGAATAACAAAGAAAAACAAAACAAACACCACATATGAAACCAATGAAGAACAAAGAAAGAATGAAGAACTGCACCAGAAGAACTGTCTTGGAACAGTCAGTAGTAAAAATGGGGGCATAACTCTTTCTGTGCCAAATTTAAGACAACATTTGCCGTCTGTTATTTTTATTTTTTTTTTTTTAAACAAACTATCACTTGGAAAGAAATTTATATATAGTACTGAAAGACTGAATGTCAAACAGTGTAGATCCAGATGAGATGGCTCATTATGAGCCATCTCATCTGGATCTGCACTGTTTGCAAAAGACCATTATCATTGCCTGTGGCAGTGAAAGAGTTAAACCAGTTTTTGTCACAGGAAACCGCATCCTTAATTCTGATGTAGTGGCAAATTACAAATATATGCATAGTCTGCACAGGGGTCCTCCACCTCATCTCTGAAACATTACAGTGAAACACATATAATAAAACATATTGTGATGAACAAAAAAAAGCGAAGGGCTCAATGGCGATCTAAAGACTCTGGTGGGAACTCCAATGTTAGGTGCAAAACGGCCAAATTCCATACCTATAAATGGACTTATCTTTTAATATTTGGATAAATATTAAAGCAACAGTTACAGCAACCAACAATATCCTGAAACATATATACTTTTATATTTGCCAAGATAAAAAGATTACATTTCATGTGAATCCTCTGCCTATATGACAATTTACATAACAGTTACATAAAAATTTAAAAAATGCTTTTTGAAACAAAGTACATACAAAAGAACCAGAATCGGAGACTCAGTTTTATTAAGTCTCTTCATGTAGTTTGTGAGGCTGCATATGCCCCTAGCCTTTTTTTTCCCCCGTAAATATAATAATAAACAGACGTGTCCGAAGTACACAAATGCCACTGCCTTTTGGTCTTTGCTCATAAGGCAACAACATCTGGGCCCAGTTGTTCAAAGCGTCGTTAGCTTAACGACGTCGTTAAGGGTCATTTCGTTAACTGTTTTAGCTGATTCAATACACAATATTCTGATATTTTTTGCTGAAAAAATGTGAGTAGCTTTTGCACTGCAAAAGCTACTCACATTTTTTCAGCAAAAAATTTCAACATATTTGCGTATCACTCGATGTAAATTTTAACGAATCGTTAACTAACGACATCGTTAGCTTTGAACAAATGGGCCCTGGACGCATAAATGTCAACAACTATTTTCCAAATGCTCAATCTGATCTGTTATATACATTTTGACCCCTAGCCCCACCCCAAGGCATGACCACGGGGCAACTCTAGCACAAAGTTGAAGGGTAAGTAGCATACCAAATTTCAGTTTCCTAGCATAAAAGGTACTACAAGTTACAACCTTGAAGAGAAAATGTGGACATAAGTGTCAATGTAAATTTGAATGTAAACTTAAACATTTGTTATTCTGGTTAAGAATGTGACGTATCCATGTACGGATGTAACATCACAGCAAACCTATATGCCCCACTGCTGCCTTTGCTAGGCAGGGGCATAAAAATGTAATAATGTTGTCTGCTACAATTTTAACCCTTGTCCTGCTCAATAAATTAAGATGCAACGCCCAATTCTAATTTTCAGCCAATCAGATTACTTGATCAAGGTTGTTCATATAAATTCAAATGCTGAATGGCAAACTGTGCAGATCCAGATCAGTTGGCTTCTTCAGAAGCCAACTGATCTGGATTTACACTGTTTGCAAAGGCATAACAAGGGTTAATAGGTAAAAGTGTAGGAGGTTTTTTTTTTGTTTTTTTTTGAGAATTACAAAAAGTAGGTTACCTTCATGATTTTATTGACCAAAGCTGGCAGATTGGAACCTTCAAATGTCTTCTGTAGACATGCCATCTCATACAGGATACAGCCAAGGGCCCAGATATCAGACTTGTCGTTGTATGCCTTACCCTCACACTAATGCATAAAAGATAAAATAATAATGCTGTAATGTATGTTTAGCCTTCATGATTTAACCCATCTCAGACTGAATAAACTCTCATAACACTATATATTTGAAGAGTCCAATTTCAATTTTAAGTATGTCAGACTATATGATTAAGATAGAGAAAAAAATGGTTAAATTATTTACCAACATTGGAGACCCTGATCAGAAGCTGCATTCTGCGATATCTGATCTGGATCTGCACTGTTCGCCAATAAGTCAATTACCCTTTTGGTGGTCTCCAGACTAAAATGGGTTAAAGAGACTGAGACATTTGGTAGAATTTCAACAATGTTTTACAAGGGAGACAATTTTTGTGACTTCCTGTTTGCTTTCCTGCACACCGAAAGTCTATTTCAAAAGGAATGAGGTTACTCCAAACCTATGTCCATTTCGATTTTCAATAGACCCCTTTTCAGAAGAGAGTCTGAAACAATTTTGACATACTTATCTCTTGAAAGTTCATCTATTCCCTTTAAATCCTGCATTAACATAAGCAATTTTGGTCTAAAGCTTCTATTCAACTTATATACCAAATCTTATGCAGGGAATATAAGCCCACTTTTCCAGACAAGGACACAAATTACGAAGATGTGATTCTGATCAGCTTTTACTATTAAAGAATTTTTAAGTCCTTTGTCACATACAGTAAATGTCCTATCCTAAAATTTCTCACACTAAAGTTTCTGACAAAATGACATATGTAAAAAGTGCAGACCCAGATCAGACTGCTCCTTAAGGAGCAGTCTGATAAGGGTCTACACTGTTTGCCAGCAACAAGGGCATAAAAACCAAAATTTAGGCCAAAATAGTATGGAATAAAGTGTTCGAAATTTTAGGACATTTATCACATTAAGCCTCAATAAAAAAATACCATTACAATGCATGTAATGTCCTTGAAATGCCTGAACCATATATATAGTAAAAATCCAGGCAGATATGCCTGAGCAAATCTGATGCCACAAAATGTGGCTCCTAGGTCTATAATGTCATCGATCATCAGCAGGTAGCAAAATGGATGTTCAAATTTAAGGTCACGTATACGGTAGGAAGTTAAGCTATCAAAATATTATGGATAACCTACAGCCAAATATTAAGGTGACCCATAGCCCTCTGCACATATAGGGGTGATGGATGTTAGAGTCCACCATGTCTTGGGCAATAGCATAATCCTCTCCTTTTACTGCTGCCTTATGTCTGCCAGGTGAACAGAGATTTTTGGTACATGGTCCATGCTGGGCTTGAACTCTCAACCTTCTGTACTGCAGACAAAGAATTTAAGCACTCAGCTAGAGTGCCTCTCAAGACATAACAACAATGACACTTATTTTTTTTTCAAGACCTGTACTGTAATTTAACAGAGATGTGACTGGCTTATTCAATCATTACACTTTCAAATTTTAGGTCAAATATGGTTGGCAATTAAGGTGTTCAAATAATTAAACACAATTTTTGACTGCATGAAAAAATAAGTAAAAAATACATAAAAACCTGCTTATGTGTGTAATTGGTAATATATCTGTAATCTGTAGTCAAAACCTACCATTTCAGGGCTGATGTAGTATGGTGTCCCTAATACGGTGTTAGCTCCCTTATTCACAGTGCTCATCATTTTGGAGATACCAAAGTCACCAACCTTAACCACTCCCTCCTTGGTCAGAAATATATTGGCTGTCTTCAGATCTCTGCAATAAAGGAACCATTTTAGTTGTGTATCTATATTACAAGGCTCCCAGTGAGGGTCACATGATTTATTACATCAATAAGAGCTGATGCTGGACAACGTAGCTTGCCTAAATCATGCTTTGCCTCTAAAAACTTTAACCCAAACCTTTATCATAAAATTTTTCTAAGTCCATGCCTTGACCTTAAGATCACTCATGTAAACCAGGATAGTACAGCATAGAATTTCAGACCAGTACCTAACATCAGGGAAAGTATGAACTACTTCTATCCTAAAAAGTCTATGTTATGTGTACTCCAATGGTTCCTTATGATATATAGTGAAAATAGGGGTAACAAGGATTCCACATTAGCCTGATTTTTAGAAATCTGAAGTTTAAAATGTGCTTTTTACAGCCAGCAACCTTTTTTACTATATAAATCAGTCTTAATATGCTTAATAACCAAAATATTCCTCATTTCCCATATTATATAATATGATATAGTGGGTAACCACAACATGTTTTTGTGGAAAAATCAGAAAAAATATAATCATTTTTGGTTTTAGAAAAATGGCTTATCTAGTCCTTTTGCTAAAACTTTTACAGCGTGTTAATGTAATGAGTTTCATTATTACTTTAAGAATTCTCATAATAATTTGAACTTTATAATATCCTTGACAAGTGTATGCATTTCATGTTGTTTGATACTCACCAGGTACAAAAATTGCGGGAGGGGTGGGTGGTAATTAAACAAGAAAAGTATAAAACTGTTGGTAAGAACAAGGATATGTTTTATGAGAATTCCTACAAAAATAACGCTACAAATTTTGGTTGGCGCTTTAAGGATTAATAAAGAAAAAATACCTGTGTAGAATATTATGCTTGTGTATATGTGTGATGGCAGCCACAATCTGCAGGAACAGTGACACAATCTCCTTCTCCTCTAGTGGTTTATCCTGACTTGACAGAAACTTGGCCAATGTGCTGCAAAACAAAAATAAAAATTTGATTTCATCAATTTATCCTGAATACAAGTATTTTTTGCAAAGCATTTTCCTCAAAAAAGTTATTTCAACTGACTCTTACTATCTCAAACACTGATAAATCAAACCATTCTGCTTTAACTAAACTAAATTTTGGTTTACTGTCCTTTCGACATCGCTCAGAAAGATGTTTTTTGCTTGGCTTTTTATTTTAAATAAAAATATTTTGTTCTGATTAACCATATCTTATCAGAAACCATTTGTCTTTTCTGTTTCTGTGTTTTATTCTCAAATATTTACCCTAAAATTAAATTTATAGCCAAAAATTGGTCTGACCTATGAAATTTTTATAGTAAAGTGATTTTTTGGAATTTTTGTCTAAGAAAATATTTTTTAATTTCTTTGCTGAATTTAAATTATTGATGTTTCACACCAAATATTGTGAAAATTTCTGAAAAATTTAATAAGAAGAATTTGTTGAAAATCTGTCTCAAAGTTACCTACCCTACATATTTTTGCATTCATTTTTACTACGGGAAAAAGTGAAAATATTTGATTTTTCAAAAACGAATGACCAGAGTAACACTTTTTGTGTACAGGTAGTTAGGACAAATCGTTTTGCATTAAATCATGATAAAAGTTTGCAAATTTACTTCTTTTGTGTAACCCGCCGAGCAAAAAACAACTTTCTGAAAGATGTTGAAAGCACAGTAGTTGTGCTTTAGGTATTTTACCATTCAACTCCTCGTATCTCAAACTACTGTTATCTCAAACTACTGTTATCTCAAACTACTGTTATCTCAAACTACTGTTATCTAAAACTGACAATTCTGGTCCCTTGGAATCTGAGAGTCCACTGTACTGTTTAAATTAAATTAAATAAAGGGCAATATGGGTTTAGTTTCTATATGTTCCTTACATTCAACTCCTTTAATCACAAACTACTGTTATCTCCAATAAAAAGTTCTAGTCTCTTGGATTTTTTTTTATTTAGACTGCCAAGTATACACTGTAAATTTCTCATATTTTAGCTGTTACTAAATGGCCAGAGTCTCAATAAAACTGAGAGTCCCATTTTCTATCTGTAATGAGTTTCCAAAGGCAACTTTTTAGACTCATACTGAACCATGAGAAAAGGACCTCTGCGCCATATGCGGACAATAAAGCCCAGATCAGACTGCACAACCATGGAATCATGAGTGCCTACATGTACATAATATATTTTGGTACAAAGCACATTAAAATTTCTTCTGATTACTGTCATTACATAACTCCAGATGAGAGAGGGTATCCGCATAATATTTTTCTTATTTCTCTACCAAAACATATGTTGTGGGTACTCATTAGAAGCCCCTTGTCAGGGGCTTCTAATGAGTACCCACAACATATATTAGTTCATTTTGGTCAAAAAGAGTGCCTTGTCTCAAGCTATGATTAATAGATATACAACAGTCTGATCATGGTCATCAGAGGTTGCTATCCGATTCAAACTGGAAAGGGAGCCGATCTGGGCCTTTTCTCTCCACTAAGGCTTCTTTTAATGGTAAAGGCCCACAAACTGGAACATGGCCTACAGATATTCACCTTAAAAAAAACAAGCATCTTGGCCCAAATTTGATCAAAATTGGTCAAGAAATAAGAAAGATATTGTAGTTTAAAGTTTTAATAACTGTGTGCATGTATGCTGCCATTTTGAATATTTAATTAGATATTTAAGACACAATGAAAAGCTGCCTTGGACAGGTATATGTTGCTTATGCAAGCTAGCTGATAGTATATAGGCAAATGAACACATTTACAAGTATATAGCAATAGAATTTTGTGGATAATGTGATTTACATGTTATTTAATTTTTGCATATTAAATTAGGTGGTTGTGATGTCACCAACTCACAAAAATGGCAGCTTCCAAAACAGCATTTTCCTGGGCCCAGTTGTTCAAAAACTTACAATGTTGTTAGTTAATGTATCGTTAAAGCTTTGATCATTAAATATGGCATATATGCTAATATTTTTGCTGAAAAAATAGCTGTGAATTAGATACTGTACTTATTAGAACAATTAACATTTTAACCACTAACTAGCTCGTTAAGCTAAAGATGCTTTGAACAACTGGGCCCAGATCTTCAAAGCATGTAACTATCTTATTTCTCAACCAATTTTCATACTTTTTTTTCACCAAATAGCTCTGCTAAATAGACTCTTTGTTCCCTAATTGTTTATTATTTGATATGCATTATCCTTTAACAAGTATGTGAAATAAAACATTTGTCAGTATTACCCTCCATCTGCATATTCCATCTCTATCATAATGACTCCATCTTCTTCAAAAGAGTCGAAGTAACTGATGATGTTAGGATGTTCCAACATTGCTAGAATATTCACCTGAAGAATCAGAAGAATTAATGCTTCACATGCAGTGTGAAAAATTCACCAGTCAAATTTTCATGCAAATTGTCTCCAAATGAGACCATAGGAGACAATTTGTATGAAATGTCAATTCAAACCCTATTATAAACAAAAAATGTTTTGGGAGCTAACAGCTGTCTCCCTGCCTCAAACATTCTCAGTCACATGCTGACCTTGAAAATGAAGTCAAGGTCATCAACATCTAATCAACTCTTCACACTCACACAGTGATGTATCTATGCAAGACTGACTTAAATTTCATCCATTTGTTCAAGATGCAGAGTGCACACAATCTATTTCTGGTTAAAATTTGATAATTTTTGGAGTAATGTGACCTTGGAAATGAGGTCATCAAATCAAATCAAAGCACCTCTTAAGCATGTACCAGAGATATATCCCTGCAAGTCTGATAAAATACCACCAACCAGTTCAAGCAATATTGTGAACATGCCAACACACACTCTGAAGCTAATGGGATCCAGAAAGATAACAATATGTCCCCCTTCATCTCTGACAGGGGGGACATAATTAATGCTTAGCATGCTGGGTAAAAAAAATCATCATTCACACTTAATTTGGCACACCATCAGACAGTCATCATTTCCAAATCAAACTGTTCTATGCCAAAACACTTAAGCTTTTTGATAGGCCATAAAATTAAATTCACACTGTAATCCTACCTCATTTAAAGCCATCTGTCTTTCAGAAGCATTGAGGTCATGCATATTTATTTCCTTCAGTATCACAAGAGAGTCGTCATCTTTCTTCCTGTACAGCACAGCAGCACCATAGGCACCTGGTAAAAAACAATGTACACGATATTGGAAACACCATACAATACACATCCAGACTTTGCATCCCATTATGAAAACACGCCTTTTCAAATAGATAGAAAATTTCACCTCCAAAAACTGAAAAAAAACTTCAGATAAAAAATCTGATTTTTTTTCATATTTCTGCTCAAAACATAGATTGTGGGTACTCTTTAGAACTGCCTTGGCCTGTAAACCCCAGTTTTACTATATAAAAGTGGGGTTTGAGGGGGCCAAAATTATACAGGCATGTTTTTGTGATGCAGAGCATTCACTCACAGCCCTAGAAAAGCTGCTTTTTTCAACCATAACGCATACAGTGGAATCTCAATAAATGTTCACCTTTAAATAACAGCCATCTCCCTTAAACAACCTGGGCCCACTTGTTCAAAACTAATGATGTCTTTAGTTAATGTATCGTTAAAACTTCAATCATTAACTATGTCATATACACTAATATTTTTGCTGGAAAAATGTGAGTAATTTGCAAAAACTACTCACTTTTTTTTCAGCAAAAATACCTGTGAATTAGTTATTGTACTTACTAGAACAGTTACAGTTTGACCACTAATGAGCTTGTTAAGCTATCGATGCTTTGAATAACTGGGCCCAGTTCTCTGGTTAAAAAAAGTGCTGTTTTACAATAGTTATTATATTTAACTTTTCTACAACAGTCACCTCTCTACAACAGTCAGTTTTATGTCTTCCTAACGGTGGCTGTTGTAGACAGGTTGCACTGTATATATTTTCTTATTTCTCCATGAAACCTATATGGCACTTTTTATCAGTACCCACAACATATTTTTTTGTGGAGAAATAAGAGAAAAAAAAAAAAAAGAAAGAAAAGAAGCAAATTCTGAAAATTTATGTCCCCTGCCTTCAAAGAAATCCTATTTATACATTTTGATGACACATGTACATTGTGTTTGAGTGCAAAAAAAAAAAAAACAACAAAAAACAATTGCATTGAAAATGGGGAAAAGTAACAAGAAATAATGAGAGAATTATACCAAAAGCACATGCACATTTGCACACCATGATAAAAACATAGTACATTGTGGGTTCTCCTGTTTTTGAGGAGAAATAAAAAAAATAGTAACAAGAGTATTTTCAGAGAAAACAGATGCCCCCTCCCCACCCCCATCTCGAATTTTCAGTTTTTCTACTGCTGTGACCTTGAAATTAGTTAAGGTCACCAAAATCTAACCAGTTCTTTGTTATGTCCCAATTATATATCCTGATAATCCATGCAAATTTGATAAGAATCCAAACACTAGTTCACAAGATTGTGCAGACAGAGTGTTATGCCAATGCCTACACAACAGGATCTGCACGTGTCTTTCAACATTATTTAAGTCATACTGAGATGAAGGAAGGATGATAATGAAAGGCTCTGTGCAATGAAATGCCATACAGTCATTTGCTGACTTCCACAGCCAGGAGATTTGAACCCGTGACCTCTTGATTCAAAGTTGGAAGCACTAACCATTCAGCCACCCCTCTACCCTTACCTTCTACAAAGATAGTAGGCCTTGCCCAACTATCAGCCAATATCAGTTGGACACCCCAGTGACGTAAAATACATCACACCTTCACCACACCCAACCACCCCACCTCTTATCTGGAGTAATGTGGAAATGTCCTTACCTTTACCGACCGTCTGTATTTTCTCGAACCCTGCCAAGGTCTGTTGTTGTTGTCCGCTCCAACCACGAAGTTTGTCGAGCTTCAAGTACAGTTCTCCCGCACTATTCAAAGATTAAATTACACAAGTTAACTTAAACTTACATATCAATTTAACCTTTACCAATCTCTGGGTTAATTCAGCAGATGACATTTTCCCAGAAAATAGGCTTTGATGTTTCATGCAAAACTGTCTCCTTGCATGAAACATCAAAACCTATTTTCTAAGAAAAATAAACGAAAACCTTTTGAAATGTCATCTGCTTAAATTTTTACCCAGCATGCTGCTTTTGCTGATGAGTTCAGGTTTAATGTGTGTCATTTGCATCAAAATGGTATATAATTTGATTCAGTATTGAAAAGGCTATAATAATAACATGTCAGTTACGCATGAAAATATAAAACTGGGATATATTTAAAAATTAAAACAGTTCTATTTTGTAAAAAAGATTAATGTGTTTTAAAAAGGAGTGCTATCAGCTGGTACAGCTTTACCCAGCATGCAATGTCAACAATAAACACTGTATCTCTCTCTATAACTCCAGATAAGAGGGGGTATAAGGTTAATATTTTTCTTATATCTGCACAAAAAACATGTTGTTGGTAGTCATAAAAAGCCAGGCATGTCTAATATAAAATTGCTTTTTAAGTCTTTCTTTTCTAGTTACAACAAATTTTTCTGCTGGTTAAGAGTCATTCCCACAGACCTAGTAAATACACATCGCATCAACATCGTTACAACGTCGCCGCAATGTCTTGACATTGCAGTGACGTTGTAACGATGTAACATTGTGTGTTTGCTGGGGAAGTCTGACACTTTTTGTCCTCTATAAAGCAAGGTTTACACATCAGGGCCCAGTTGTTCAAAGCGTCGTTAGCTTAACGAGCTCGTTAAGAGTCATTTCGTTAACTGTTTTAGCGGATTCAATATACAATATTCTGATATTTTTTGCTGAAAAAATGTGAGTAGCTTTTGCACTGCAAAAGTTACTTACATTTTTTCAGCAAAAAATTTCAGCATATTTGCATATCACTCGATAAAAATTTTAACGAATCGTTAACTAACGACGTCGTTAGCTTTGAACAACTGGGCCCTGGTCATGGATTTGTTTTGATCAGTTTCTATATTTTGTGCCTGGCTAGTGGTCAAATAAATAATAATATTTTAAGATACATTTCTCTCCTTGAAGAGAAAAATTAAAACATTTGGTAGCAGATTTGTCCTGTCATTCAAACATAAGAGAAATTCTAACTCAGAGTGCCTACAGGGCAACAGTAAAGAACTGTTTTATTTTGTGAAAAGTCACTGGACGAAAAGCATTATGCAAAGAGCCATCATGTATTGACATGAAATGTCACTGTTATGGCATTAAATGTCATTGGTCGTTTCCTTGACATCAGATGGTGTAATGTCATTTTTTCTCATAAGATATGTTATTAAAACAAGTAAATGCATGTGTTACAGTGAAGTATTGATGGGATTCCATAAGATATGTTATTAAAACAAGTAAATGCACCGAAGGGGACAGTTTCTTTTCTCTTACGTAGGGTACCTTTTCACCTACATAAGGCCATTCTCACCTTAACCCTACGTAGCTAGTAAAACATCATGCGATGTTACCATAAATAACTTAAGTACACAGGTTACCCGTGTAATACGCGTATAATCCACGTGGTGGCATAATACCTGCCCTATATAAACTCCACCGTAAATGATTCCCATAAGGGCGAAATTGTACACAGGAGTGTCATAGGACACCAGTTCTCGGTTATATGGGATTCATTTTGGTGAGTGAATATTTCTTACTTTTGATAATTTTAGTGTTAGCCATCGGTTTGTAGGTTTTATTTGCAAGGTCTGAACGGCCAGAAATGAATTACTGTCTGATTTAAAACCTGCGAATTGTTGATTACACGGTCTATATAACAGACGCAGGGTAGTACGGTTCTGCATTTTATTGTTTAGATTTGTTCACGTATACTTGACCAGTTGCGCAAAAATGTTACAGGCTGGTGCGGTTTTTCCCAGCGCAGGAGGTGTATGGGAAAGGCACTGAGCAGGCTGAGCAGTATAATCAGTCTTATCGGGGTATTTCCTATCAAGCGCAAATTCGGTCTAGTCGGTTTCTTCATTTTGCGGGAATGATGTGGCTATAAAGGACGCTGATCAGACTGCAGTATATTCAGTCTGATCGGTTCTTTATGGCAGACGCAAAATATAGGGGGACTTGTGAACAGAGCAGAGCCGGACTTACCGATGAGCACATAGAAGCATCGCGATTATCATCAAATTCGCGACATGAAGGCATACACGCATGACAGACATGCATATAGGTAATTTATGCCCTCTTCGCGAAAGACGGCACGGAATATGGGCAAATAGACGCTTAGAGGACCAAGCCTGCCCAGTGTACGTGCAGTCTAAAATAACCTTTATTGTTAAATTTTAAAACAGAAAAATTGCAAGCATTCGCAGTGACATAGAACCGGGCAACATAGTTTAGTAAAGTTAAAATCATTAATTTGTAAATATTTTTTCGTCTGCTCAAATTTTTTGCCCTGATGCGGCAGACGAAATATATCGTAAAGCTGTATGTATTATATGATATGTTAGGGGTTGACATTTATTAGTGAATGACATTTGGGTCAACGGTACAAATGTCGGGTCCCAAATACTAGAAGGTTGAAATGTCATAATAATGGGTTGACAATCGAAATGTCAGTTAGCCATGGGCATTTGATGTGTCATGACCCTGATGTGAAATGTCCTGATCGCAGGTAGAGCGGATAAAATGTTTTTGCTCTGGTTGCTATCTGTGTGCATTTCAAATGTCTTGTCCCTAATTTTATTTATTACTGTTATGTAATAATATGTAATAATATGGAGTTTTGTATATGATGTCGAGAAGCGACGCTGCCGAGAGCTGGTAATAACTAGCTGTCGACTGCGCCGACGCCGACAATTGGATTGAAGCCGCAGATGAATCACAGATATGTCGATAACAGACGTCGAGGATTCAGCTGCGACGCCAATGACGTCACACCATCCGGCGACGTATAGCGTCATTGTTGATTGAATATATATGTAGTCATACGGCAAGCTTCATCATATGGTGGTGTAATTCTATCTAGTAATTGTTATGTCTTTTTTTTTTATTATAGCCCTTCAGATCACTTCACACAGGCCCTTAGAGGCTGAAAGATGTGACGCCCATAGAGGCGAGGAAAAATTATGCGATTGGTGTGAAATGTACGGCAGCAAAAGGTGCCAATTCACCTGGATATTAATGATTAAATGGTTAATCAACTAAATCAACAAAAATATGAAGAATATAGAATAAATCTATAAAAATAAACAGAATCCTTAAAGGAGAAAACTTATTATAAAAGTGAAAATATAACTAAAGGGCCCGTAGTAACATAAAGAATTCGGGAAGATAACCCAGCATATTCTCTTCGCATCGGTCCAGGGTTCAGCACACTTGGGTGGAATCCTATTGATATTGTTAAACAATTTGGCTAACCTACCAAGTTAGTCAAATTGTAAAACATATCAGTCACCACCCGTGTTGGGCTACCATAGCTGACGCGAAGAGTATAGCTGGGGTATGTCAAGACTGTTATTTTTGTGTGTGTGTGCGTGTAATAGTTAATTAGTGTCATTCCATGTTATTATATGTTGTATATATATATATATATATATATATATATATATATATATATATATATATATATATATATATATATATATATATATATATATATATATATATATATATATATATAATAAGAAAAAAGTTATAAAATCTAACGTTGTTAGATGTGTAGTGGTACGTATAGGCAAAGCCCAAACCGGAGTCTCATTAAACAGGAAATCACCATCGGTTCCGTCCTGACCGCCCTAGGGCGTAACATTGTGTTAGAATCAAAAAAGATCAGCTTTAGTGCGTGATTAGTTGAGTAATAAATCACAGTGTGCCAGTCAGCTGTAGGTAGACAAATCATTCGCCATATGCCCTTGTGATTTGAGATTTATTACTCAACAAATCATTGCTAGAGCTGATATATTTCTTTACCCATTTTAGTCTGGAGACCTCCACAAGGGTAATTAGCATATAATTCAGACTCAGATCAGATGCCACAGAATGCGGCATCTGATAATGGTCTCCACTGTTTGCAAGTAGTTCAACCATTTTTTCTCTGAATACCTAAATCACAGAGCCTGACATACCTAAAACTGAAATTGGACTCTTCCAAGTGTGGGAAGAGTTTAATCAGTCAAAAATGGGTTAACCCATTTGGAGACCCCAGTGCAGAACTCAGATTATATGCAGCAGAATGCAGCATCTGATCAGGGTCTACACTGTTTGCATATAATACAGGAATGTCTATAAAACATAGTAATGATAAAAACTAATGAGACACCCTGCTATTGAAAATAGATGGGTCAAAAGTGTTGTGCTAGAAGTGTCAACTCTCTCTCAATGGGATAAATAAATATCAATTTGCGAGAAAAACAATATGTCTAGATAGAGTTACCTTGTAGTTTTTGTGGAGTCATCTTGAGTTTTCTGTATTGTGACATCACAACCAATCAGATCCTTGTGTAACTTTACAGGAACCTGTAATAAAATAAAATTCAATTCAAATCAAGACTCAAAGATCAGAGCAACAGACAATTGTTTGTGCAATTGGGTATTTTACCTCTCAAAATGAAATTAATTGGGTAAAATCTAATGTTAATTCTTTTATCTAAGTAAACATACCACCAAAATTAGAGTCAATAATTTGGTAAATTTAGCAAACGGAAAGAAAGGGTACTTAAATAGCTGAAATTGGCATTAAAACATAATTTTTCATTATAGCCAGTCTAATATTAGACAGTACTTACTATGAAGTATAATGGCACCTTTTATGTGCAATAATAATACAATTAGTGATCTAATATGTGCTTTTCTTGTCTTGTAGCATTTAAAATGTTTACACAGATTTGGAAATAACAGGATATTCTGTAAAATATATAGGGTATCAATACCCAAATTTTTGAGTTTTGAAAATAATTGTATATTTGCTCAAAATAGTTAGGTATTTCACTCAGATACCCCTTTTATTGTTTTTTTTTTTTATTATTTGGGTTTTACGGCCCTTTCAAGAGTATTTCACTTTAAATATATCGAGCCGATTGTTCATCAAAGATGGGCGAAAACCAGAGAACCCGATGAAAAATTACCTATCATCCATAAGCAGAACTTGGCTTTCCCATTTGACCCGAGTGAGGCTCGAACCACAGCAGTGAGAAACCTAAGATATCCCTTTTATCCCTTCCTCTTAAGACTATACTGTTAGCTTTACAAATTTAGTTTTTACATATCTATCACATCTATCAAGATGTTTTATTTTGCCATAAAATACATACATGCATTGTGCATACTCATTAGAAGCACCTCACTAGATAAGTTGACATTTCAGGTAAATACATTTCTTATTTCTCTAGCACTACATAATTATGTTGTGGGTACTCATTAGAAGTGCCTCATTGAGGCACTTCTAATGAGTACCCACAACATACATTTTTATGGAGAAACAGAGAAAATTATCCCAGAATTATCATCAAATCCTCTAATGAGTACTCACAATGTATGTTTCTATAGAGAAGCTTAGAACATTATCCCAGAATTATCAACAAATATTCCTTCTTGACACATCCTCTGTAACACTCACCCCGACACAAGCCTCTAACTCTTTGTCCAGTCCACCACCATCAGTGTGTAACATCAGATTACATGCCAAGAAATCCAGTCTTGCCCCAGGAGATGACTTGTCAAGATGGTTGGAAACCAAGGAAGAGAAGAACTCTCGGACTGACTGGTTCTCCGATACATTTTCTTTAGTCAAAACTTGAAGCTAAAATGAAACAGGACAGTTTGTATATCTGAATCACAGATACAAGGAGCACAATGCTCGCTTTTTAACCCTTGTCATGCTGAACCAGGATTTGCCCTGCCTTTGCCAACAATGTAGATCCTGATCAGCAGGCTTCTTCAGAAGCCAAGATGCCAACTGATCTGGATGTTCCCTGTTTGTCATTTAGTATATGAAGTTATATCAACATTCTGGATTAAGTATTCTGATTACATGTAGCTGATAATTAGAATTGGACAGTCCTGATTCCTAGCCCTACTTTTTAGTACTAGGCATCAAGGCAGCTTGTACCCATTTAAAAGCTGGGGATGGAACCCACATCCTCCTGGACATATTGGACACAACCAGTCCAAGTGTATCATGAGCATATGGTGTTGGACTGTATACACCACAACCTCTTTACAACACTGTTGTTGGGGTCCATAGCATAAACCGTGTTAGTTAAACAACCATGTTACATGTATATCCAAACAACAACGTATAGATTATATTGAAAAATGACCATTTATGGTCTTTTTTCAATATAATCTATACATTTTTGGGATCCATCTTTGAACCGTGTTATATACAAAACCGTGTTATAACAAACTGTGTTATAAAGAGGTTGTGGTGTGTAACATACACAAATATGCATGGCACAGCATAGCAAGTTGCAGAGCACATAAACAGAAATCGATGAGGGAAATGCATATGTTAAATTTCCATTCATTTTACAACCACACTTCTTGTACATGATGTGTTGGATTTCATATTAAACTTGCTGTACCGTATAAAGACCACATTGTTACTTCTATGATATGTTCTCTCATGCCACACTCCAGGACAGTTCAGAGCAAAACTTGTTGTTTCAGCCATCATTCATAAGAGATTGCAACGGTTATTTTCATCATAACTCCCATCATACTGACTGGTTTCATTCCCCTATATATTTTCTTCAGTTAAAACATGAAGCTGTAATTTAGGAGCACAGACTGTACATTTTCTTTTTGTAAAAACTGTAATAAGGTTGTTTTTTCTTTTTTTTCCAACCAAACAAATTAACATTTTCTTATCACACGCTGTGGAGAAATACCGTATTCAACCTAATTTCCGCATTGTATGCTTAGGTTTTTCGAAATTACTAGGAACACTCAGTTGTGGTAAAATATGAATCTACCTACTAAGGGTATACTAAAAAAAATCAGAACAGGATTTATTTGATGATGATAATGCGATATTTTCTCATTTTCTTCATAAAGGCATATGTTGTGGGTACCCATTTGAATTGCATCGACAAGTCGATGCAATTCAAATGGGTACACACAACATATGCCTTTATAAAGAAGTACACAAAAAGTGCATTGGCTGTAATCTGAAGACTACGAAATTGATCGGCTGTGGGCTTATAGGGGTATGTGCGGTAATTAGGTCAAATACATTATTTAGCTGATACCACTCTTACCTAGGTGTCGTTCTACAGTCTCTTTGGTAATTCAGTGCTTCAACAAAACAAAACAAGTCAGCTTGTAAATACTCTTTAATACAATGCATAACTCTTGATAAGAGGGGCATATTACTAAATATGTTCTACCATATTTACCCCAAACTACAAGCTATGCCCTCCTCCACTTCATGGTGGGGCATAAAAAAAATAAGGAAAATATGACCAATCTGTCATCTGTTGAATTTGCCAAACAGATCTAGACAATACCGCTGAATGGATCAATAGAGGGAACAATAAAATCAATTATTGCTTAAAAAGCAGTGCCGTACGTTATTAACAGCCGTGCATTAACCGGCGAAAAGCCGTGTATTAACAAGGCAATTCACACGCTGTTAATGCAAGGCTACGCAATTTTCAATATGATCGTACCGGGGCCACAGATTTGCTGCCGTTACATGATGTGTACTTCCCGGCCCTAGAAGGAGCAAAGTCAGTGGAAATTTCATTTGTGAGACATCGGTGAAAAGGCGAAACAAAATAGTGCAAGAAATAACGCGAAATGTAGCAAATGTTGTCAGTTTTTATGTAATAATAGCGATCGAACATGTTTTTCAATGCATTAACATTCGCCAGGTCCCTTGGGAGGTGTTGAAAACCGTGGCCTTAGGCCTCCGTTTTCAACACCTCCCATGGGGGGTGGCGAATGTTAATGCATGAAAAAACATGTTTGATCCCTATAATAACACATTTTTATATCACCTTTTCTTCTTTTCCACAGAGCTGTATTGAGAGCCCAGAGCAGCTTAATATAAGGGCTATACTTTCACATTTTTTATCTCCGAGACTCTTTTCTATCAAATCTGAAACATAATGAGATGAGCTAGTTATATACATTTTGCATGCTAATAGTAAAATTTTCAGCAGACAACATTTTTTAACTAATTGTTTCCTTATTTTTCTCAGAATATAGGCTTTTTGACTTTTCATACAAATTATCCCCACTTTTGTTGTCTGCATAATTAGCTCTAAGGGTGATAAACATTAACCCTTAAAGCGCCAATCACAACTATTGTCGTCTGCTTTGTCTTCTGCTGGTTACTTTAAAAGTTACTTCTGCAAACAGTGTGGACCCAGATCAGACTGCTCCTTTAGGAGCAGTCTGATCTGGGTCCACACTGTTTGCCTGTATGCATAAAGAGGTTTGAAAAGTTTGCAAGAATATTCAGCAGACGACATACACAGACGACATTTTCAGATGCAGGTTTTCTTGGCGCTTTAAGGGTTAATACTTAAATCTGCTGATCATACCATCACTTTTGATCTAAGATGCTCTTTTCAATCCGAAAGTATTAATATTTTTCTTATTTCTTCATAAAAACATATGTTGTGGGTACTCATTAGAAGTGCCTTGGTGAGGCACTTCTAATGAGTACCCACAACATATGTTTTCATGGAGAAATAAGAAAAATATTTATCTGATATTCAATTTAATCTAGACCTATGCCATACGGTATACCGTAATAACCGTAAGTATTGAGATAAGCCTGAGCAATCAGAGTAGACCCAGATCAGCTGCCACCTTCAGGATCTACATTGTTTGTGATTCATCTAGTATTTCAAAATGTTTTTTTAATGATCAGCATAAAAAGCAGCTAGGTAAATATTCAGCAACATTTTGAAATACTTTTTTCTTTATTTTTCCTCCAGAAAACAGGTTTGACATTTCATGCACATTGTCTCCTTTGGAGGTCAAAGACTATTTTTTTGAAAGAAAATGAAAAAATATCATCAATTTGTTGTTGGCTAAATTTGTCCAGGGAATAAAAAGTGGTAAAATGGACTTATCTGAGCCTTGATGGTAAAAGAGACTTTTTTGAAATTTTGTCTAGAAGTTCCTAAACATTTTTATGACCACCAGGAACTGTTAACACCATACAAATTATTTGGACATTTACAGTCGCATGCTCCAAAAGCACATACATGTAGTTTATAGCACATTTGAATTATAATTTTCATAGGAAAAAAAACCCAAAAAAAACTCAGTAAATAAAACATAACATTGGTACTAGAATATTCTTTATATAGTTGGTATGGGTATTTTGGCATTTTCACATTCAAACACAGACGTAAGAAAGAATAAAGAAAAACAAAGATTTTAGCTTCCATGTTTATGTTGCTCAAATCGCAAACAAAAGCAGTTAAAATTACTTTCTCTGTCATGCCTAATCAGCAGAAGTCCGAAGTTGGTAACTTGACATGCAGTTCTGATGTTGTTTACATCACTTACCTGTTTTTTCACCTTAAATTATGCTACCGATTAAATGTGTGTTTGTAATTGTCAAAACAGCATGATTTGAAAATGATTATCCGATTCTTGTGTAATTACTTTAATTATATCGTTTGCACATCCGTAATCCTGTCTATCACCATTCACACTTCGCTTCACTACACACTACACATGGTCCAAGTTACCGGATTGGTCAACACAGTACGACATCAGATCACGCCTCCTGCAGCTCAGTCAGCGTGGAGTGGTAGAATCAAAGCGCTTTTGATCTGTGGGTGTTTATTTGTCTCTCGGCTCCTGGATTTTTGACGCGTGCCGACAAAAAAAACATGCGTATGGGGGACTCCCGCATGGTGAAATTTATGCGTCCCCGGGGAAAAGTTTGCGTCCCAGTGCGCGTAATCCTGTGTTTCCGAGAGCTCTGGCTCATTAGATGTGCCTTGGAGAGGCACTTCTAATGAGTATCCACAACATATGGTTTTGTGGAGAAATGGCACTGCTAATGAGTACCAACAACATGTTTTCTTCGGGAAATAAAAAAATATCAATACTTATTGGCTGAATCAAGGGCCTTATATGTATCTGGAGCTATGAAAATTCTTCAGTCTAGCTGAAGGATTTTGCTGCTGTTTTGCCTCACAAATCAAAATTTCAACAAACTGCCAGGAAAACTTCTTTAAAAGGACTCAAAATCAAAATTCTCCCTATATATTTATACATCTATTTAGGCAGGAAAAATAAGAACTCATGTGCCCAGCCAAATTTTAAATGTCCAGGACAACTTGTAAGATGGAATTGTGTTGTCCTGCATCTCTAGCTGAAAATAGTCACCTTATAAAATAGTTTTGGTTTAAACAATATTTTATTTGTTCATTTACATCAATACATGTATACAAACATACTCACAATACCAATGTTTGAGGTTCTGGCTTTAAGCTTACCGGTATACAGGTTATTTCCTGGTTTACAGAGACAACATTTTTGTTCATTTGAACAACTAGCAATAATAATAAACCAACCAAATAATTAACTGAAGAGAGAGACACTGACAGCAAAATAGAGAGAGGATGTGGATTTGGTGTTTATTAACCCTTGTCCTCCTGAACCAAGATATGTCCTGAAGAAGCCAACTGATCTGGATCTGCACTATTTGCCACTATCTATGTGAATTTGTATCAACAACCTGAATCAAGTACATGTAGTCTGATTGGCTGAAAATTAGAAGTGGGTGTGGCATCTTAATTTATTCAGCATGACAAGGGTTAAAAGTCATATCGAGACTATGGAAGGGTGATGATGAAAAGACTATGCAATGACTGGCTGAAAATTAGAAGTGGGTGTAGCATCTTAATTTATTCAGCATGACAAGGGTTAAAAGTCATATTGAGAAGAAGTGGGTGTGGCATCTTAAATTTATTCAGCATGACAAGGTTAAAAGTCATATAGAGACTATGGAAAGTCATATCGAAGGGTGATGATGAAAAAACTGCAATGATTGGCTGAAAATTAGAAGTGGGTGTAGAATCTTAATTTATTCAGCATGACAAGGGTTAAAAGTCATATTGAGACTATGGAAGTGTGATGATGAAAAGGCTCTGTGCATTGAAGTGCCATTGTTACGAGCCAGGCGTAACGAGAAAGAAATGAAAGTGAAACCAGCAACAAGCTTTAAATTATTAACAATATTTATTCCACAAAAAATAAAACAAGATTCAAAACAAAAGAATGTAAGTAAACAGTACCTTTCAAGTTTATGTCACTAAGTACCTCTGAAATAATCCAGGAGAATTTATAAAACAAATCCTTTGAATATCAGTTTCTGATCCCACAATTTAAAGTTCCTGAATTCAGAATTTAAGTCCAGAATGAATAAAATAGTAAGTAATCCAGTATAGAATAATTTCCAGTGAAAGTATACAAAGATGCCCAGATAAAAATCTTTTCTCCTTATATAATATCAGAGAATGTTCTAGAAAAAGAATTTACTACAAGCATCTCTTATTTTCTAGTTCCAATCAAGAAACTTCTAAATCTTCCATGACATTCCAAAAACAACTCAGTCCAGAATCAAGGCCGTAAACATCATGTTATTGTAAACATGTTGAACATTCCAGAAAGTTATTTTTGGAAACATAGTAAATAAAGCTATTTATGGAAATATAGTAAACATGTTGTTTAAAACAATTGAACACCCTGTTATATAACACCATACAGTCATGAGCTGAATTCCGCTTACAGTGGGATTCGAACCAAGGACCTTGTAATCTGAAGTTGGGAGCACTAATCAAGCACCCCAATACTTTGAGAGAGTAAGAGAATGTGAGGGGAAAAAGAGGTTTTACAAATGTCTCACCTAACAAACCCTCCAATGTACAGTTGTCGTACTTGTACTGTACAAAGTTCACATTAGGCTGCAAGGCATGCCGTATTGCTGACGTATTCCTGAGCTTACTAGAGATGATCACCAGCCGTGGCACCAAATCCTCATCACTCTGCTCCTGGTTATTACCGGCTCCCGTCTCTGCTATGTCAACAGCCTCATCTTGGTAGGAGATAATAACCTCTTCATCATAACCTCGGGAATCAGCAGATCCAAATGAAGCAACTGAGCCTTTACTCTTTATATCATGGGACTCTGATGTACTCCTAAATCAAAAGAAAATAGTCAGATAGTGTACATTATACATGCAGATAAAGCCGGCCTCGGTGGCTCAGTTGGATGCGCCGTCCGACTGGAGACCAGGAGGTTGCGGGTTCAACCCCCGCAGAGGTCGCCAAACATTCTTTCGTGGAGACTGATCATGATATATTTCCTACGGTCAGTCTCTCCCTTCAATAAAGGCAGTTGTCAGTTTCTGGCGAAAGAATGTGCACAATACTGGTAAACAGCTTAGAGGACTAAGCCTGCCCAGTAAATGTGTGGTTAGGTAAACTGACAACGCTCGACATGACCCCTTTGGGTTGACTGGGCCGTAAAACCTCAACAAACAAACAAACATGCAGATAAGGCAAATTTACAACTGGGCACAGTTGTTCAAGACTAACAATGTCGTTAGTTAAGGTATCCTTAAAACTTTGATCATTAAATATGGCATATATGCTAATACTTTTGCTGAAAAAATGTGAGTAGCTTTTGCATTTGCAAAAGCTACTCACATTTATTCAGCAAAAATACCTGCCAATTAGACACATGTCACGATGTGTATCATACACTGTACTTACTAGAACAGTTAACATTTTGACTTGACTAATGAGCTTGTTAAGCTAACAATGCTTTGAACAACTGGGCCCTTGTTTTCTTACTTCCCTTTGAAAATGTATGTTGTGGCTACTCATCAGAAGTACCTCGAAAGGCACTTCTAGAAATGAGTACTCACTACTTGTGTTTTCATGGAGAAATAAGCAAAATATTTGTGTGGATGTCCTCTTCAAATGACTGCCCACTAAGGCTGGCACAATTAATTGGATAATCGATTAACTGATCATTTTGAAAAAAAATGATTATCATTACAGATTTGCTAATAATTGATCATTTAATTTCTGTGTCTCTTACTTTATCGTATTTACCCTTAGTATTCAGACACCTCAATTCCTTACCATACTTAATCTAAAATTTGAATGAGTACAAGTTACTACCCAATGTTGGGTATTTGCTGGATGAGTGGCAAACAGTGTAGCATTTGTGGCATCTCATCTGGGTCTACACTGTTTGCTCAGGCCTGTCACATTAAATACATACAGTGGTATGTCTTGCTCAGACAGCCAGGTAAAAATATGACTAAATCGATCACAATGGCAGGATTGATAATTGATTATTTTTTCAGCTCCAATTAGCCAGCCTTACTGCCCACAATTATGTTTTCATGCTTCTAATGAGTACCCACAACATAATTCTGTTTTGACAGAGAAATAAGACAGAAATTTGACAAATGGCTATGTCGTGACTGCTGGTGGTGTTCAAGAAACAGAGCTAAATGCACAGACTAAACATTGTTCAGCCAAGCATGAAAAATAGTTCAAGGTTAGAAACAGCCAATGGCAGTGGACAGGGTGCATCTTGGCAGATGTTAGTATGAAGTTTCATTAGCCTAGAAGCCTTGGTGCTTGAGAAGCAGAGCTCCATGTAAACGCATAGACTTAACATTATTGACATAGATGCAGAAAAATGATGATCCCTTCGTTGCTCCTGCTTGCTAAAAAGCAGCCGCAAGAAAAAATTAATTTTCCGACTACTCTTATCTGGTGATATGTTATCAGGACATTTTCTATCCACTTACCATGTACAATATACTGGGATGCTGCAGCTCTCAGCCTATGAAAAACATCATATTTGATGTTATTATATAACATAAATCAGTGCTCTTGATAAGGGTTGGATGCAAAGAGTATTTTACCCCCTGCTTTTAAGGTCAATGTGTAAATGCCTACTTGCAATGCTTAACTCTTAAGCAAAGTATCAAATGCCAAGCTTTATTTTCGGTGGGGGGGGAGGGGAGTGCATAAAAATAAGAGAAATATTTCAAAATGTTGTCTGCTGAAATATTTACCCAGCATGCAAAGTGTTACTATGTTACTATGTTTTTGAGCAGAAATAACAAAAATAATGTATACCCCTGTAAACCCCAGTTTT
Source organism: Anodontia alba (assembly GCA_964016985.1). Lineage (NCBI taxonomy): Eukaryota > Metazoa > Mollusca > Bivalvia > Lucinida > Lucinidae > Anodontia > Anodontia alba. Next base: position 20,331,741 of record OZ024838.1, read on the forward strand.
ACTATATAAAAGTGGGGTTTAAGGGGGTCAAAACTGTATAGGTATGTTTTCGTGATTGTTAAAGAAAAGCCTTCTCTGTAGCTATGTGAGAAAGCGAGAAAAGTCTCACCTGTACAAAAATACTCTGTTTCTGACTCCATTGGATTCTGACTGATTTCCTCCTATAGAACCAGTTGGTGGTTTTCCTTTTGGCTCATAACTGTCAGCTGTCTTAATCTTGGTGTCACATGACTCCACATGTCCAATCAAACTCCTACCCCTGGCATCACATGACTCCAACTGTCCAATGGAATTATTATTCCTTGAATCAAATGGCTCTGTCTGTCCGATCAAAGTACCAGGCTGACTGTTGGGAACAAAGTGTGGATGATTCACATACTCTTGCTGTTTGCTTGTTTCTAGTTTAAGATTTGACAAGGAATTTGACAGTTGCCTTTCTTTCGATTTTGTCTGTTTCTCATTAAAATCACTTACTGTAGGAAACCTGTCACTATCTAACACTTTGCTCATGCTTGTAACAGCATCTCATTTATGAATTAAATCATTTAAAGACATCCAGCTGCATGTCTTATTTTAAGACATTTGCCTTTCACCATTTGAACCCTGTAAAATCAGAAATTATATCTCTAGAGTTCCAGATAAGATGATATGGTATATGCCCTACAATTTCAAACATATTATTCCACTTTTTTTAGCCTACATTTCATACATGCCATAAGGTGCGGACTAAAATCTGTGAGATAAGGCAAAATTTTAAGGAAGATTTGGCAAAATTCTGTGAGACTTTCTTAAATATCACTTTGGAGCTCTCCAAATACATACATGCCATACCTCACACTGTGAGACAAAATCTCACAGAATTTGACTATTTTGCAACCCATTTCTCATAAGAATTTCAAATCTCACAGAATTTTTAGATCCTCTAAAAGAATATTTTATGAAGAACTAATTATAAATTACGCAACATTATACCTTCGATATGCTTAATTCATCAAAATAAAGGCTTTAAACTTATTTCTGTGAGCTTGAAAGTGACTTTTATGAAAATCTCATAGAATTTTGTCAAATCTCCCCTAAAAATTAGCCTGATCCCACAGATTTCTGCTAAGAACTTATGGCATGTACGCAAATATAATCTTAAGTCTTCTTTTTCATGTAAGAAGCTTGGAAAAACCACAATAGTGTGTCATTTATGTTTATTTCTTCATAAAATCTGTTGTAAAATGGTCTTAAAATTCTGTGAGATTTGAATTTTTTATGGGAGTTGTCGTTTAGATTGGTCAAATTCTGTGAGATTTTATCTCACAGTGTGAGGTATGGCATGTATGATAATATATTTTTGATACAGTTATTTCTTAAAATACTTTACTAAAGTAGAATGGCAAACAGTGTAACTGTAAATCTAAAAATAGAACAGACATAAACTAAACAAAAATAACCCAAACGGAAAGCGAGAGCGTTGAAAGGATCTTAACATAACAATTACACATGTTCATTTGTGCTTTCGACATCTTTCAGAATTAAAGTCTTTTTTGCTTGGCATTTTATAAAGAAGTAAATTTGTAAATTTTTGTCATGATTTAATGCAAAAGTATTTGTCATAACTACCTATGCACAAAAAGTCATATTCAAGGCATTGTTTTTTAACAAATCAAATATTTTCACTTTTTCCCATAGTAAAAATGGATGAAAATTATGCTGAAATCTGTAGGGTAGAATACTAGATAACCTGGAAGCTGATTTTCAGCCAGTTTCGCTTAATCAACTGTTCTGAAATTTTCACAATATTGTGAAACATCAGTAATGCAAATTAAGTAAAGAAATTAATAATAAATATTTTCTTGGACAAAAAATTCCAAAAAATCACTTTACTATAGAAATTGCATATAGGTAAGACCAATTTTTGGTCTTATATTTAATTTTAGGGTAAATATCTGAGCACAAAACATCGAAATAGAAAAGACAAATGGTTTCTGATCAGATATGGACAATCAGAGCAAAATATTTTCATTTAAAATAAAACGCCAAGCAAAAATCATCTTTTCAAGTGATGTCGAAAGGATAGTACATGTAATACCAGCATGATGGCCAGCATAAATGGGAAAAGCTATCCAATTAGTTACAGATGTGTAATCATAAACGACTGTATTTTTAGCTCACCTGAGCCTTCAGGTCCTTTTAACCATTTCAGTTATTTTCGTTGTTTTTGTTTTTTTTTTTGTTTTTTTCCCGACTGTCCAAAATTAGTTTCCTTAAGTTAACTCTATATATAAGCATATATGCCATTTAACACTGATTAATTAACTGGGCCCAGTTGTTCAAAGCTAACGACACCATTAGTTAACCATTCGTTAAAATTTACAACGAATGACAGACAAATATGCTGAAATTTTTTGCTGAAAAAATGTGAGTAGCTTTTGCAGTGCAAAAGCTACTCACATTTTTTCAGCAAAAAATGTCAGAATATTGTGTATTGAATCTGCTAAAAGAGTTAACGAAATGACCCTTAATGAGCTTGTTAAGCTAACGACGCTTTGAACAACGGGGGCCAGGACACTGGCAAATGCATTTGCAATTTTTCAATGTTGAGTAAACAATAAGTGCACCATTCACAGGCACCTAGTGTGTGGACAGTGTTTTTCACTGACTGTTTATAAATGTGTTTGGAGCTGTCAAGTAGGCCATTACAGAGATTTATGCCAAAATCTTCAATTTAAACAAAATATATAAAATTGGCCCGTCCACTAATGACTACCTTTCGAAATGTAGTCATCAGTGGATGGGGCCATTTTATATATTTTGTTTAAATTGAAGATTTGGACATAAATCTCTGTAACAGACTACTTGATATCCCCTTTCTTTCTTTCTCTATATACTGCCTCATGCCCACGAGGGCATTCTAAGCAGGGACGCACGTCAAGCGGTATTCAGACAGAAAATTTATCTGAAATGAGAAAAGCAAAAAGTAAAATAGTTAAGTCGATAAGATGATAAGTTGAAATAGATTAGTGGAGTTTAGAATCAGGTTAAAAACAACTACCTCTGGAACTAAGGCCTTGATTGCTGCAAACTACCAACTGCTTCCCTAAATGAATCAAAGGTTGGGGATGGTAGACAGACAACATTCTGGGCCAGGGCATTCCACTGGACAATTGTAAGGGGATAAAATGAGCATCTGTAAAAATCATGGGATGTATGGATTTGTCTGAAAGTCAATGAGTGACAGTACCTAGAGTTGGAATTCAATAGCTGGATGTAATCTGGGAGTGGTACTGCCACCAGACCATATACAATCTTGTAAAACAAGCAAAGACGCACATCTGCCTGTCTCTGTTCAAGGGTTTGCCAGCCTAATTCTTGGAGCATTGCTGTCACACTTGACCTGTAATCAAAATTACTTGTGGTCCATCTGGCAGCCCTATGTTGAATCTTTTCCAGCTGGAGTATGTTTCTTTTGGTGTGGGGATCCCAGATAGGGGCTGCATACTCCAGCTTGGAGCATACAAGTGTGTTGTAGGCAGTATGTCTCTCTGATTCTACGTTTTTTTGTTTTGATGTTTCTCTTGATAAATTCAAGAGTGCTGTTGGCTTTAGCAGTTATGTTGTCTATGTGGGAATTCCAGGATAGGCCACTGGATATATCAACCCCCAAGTATCTTGCACTGGTGACAGCCTCCAGGACACAGCCATGTAATTTGTATGGAAAATGTACTGATTTCCTAGAGGTTGTTACCCTTACAACCTGACACTTGGAGGGGTTGAACTCCATGTCCCACCTGGATTCCCACACCATCAGTTTGTCCAAGTCCTGTTGTAACACATTACTGTCATCCGTGCCTCCAAATGTCAGGTACACAGCAGTATCATCCATGAACAGACATACCTTTGAGGTTACCGTATTTGACCTAATTACCTCACAGTGCCCTTAGGTTTTTCAAAATATGACTCTACTTACTAAGTATACCCTTAATAAAAACAAATATCAGCAAAGGCCTTATTTGGTGTTTATGCGAGTTTTTTTTTTCTGATTTTCTTTATTAAAACATATGTTATGGGTACTCATTTGAATTGCATTGACAAGTTGATGCAATTCAAATGGGTACCCACAACATATGCCTTTATAAAGAAGTAGACAAAAAGTACACTGGCTATAATTTGAAGACTATGGAATTGCTTGACTGTGCCCTTATAGGAGTATGTGCGGTAATTAGGTCAAATATGGTAGTTCCTCTGGCAGGTCATTGATGTATATGAGGAACAGAATCGGTCCAAAGACAGAGCCCTGTGGGATGCCTGATGTCAATGGGACAGATTCTGATTCCTCACCATCAGGGACTACAGTCTGCAACCGGTTACCCAGAAAGGCACGGATCCAGCGTAATGAATTTCCTCTGACCCTGTAGTGTACTGATGGCGCTTCCAGAGGAGCCTGGAGTGATGTACCTTGTCCAAGGCCTTTGAGAAGTCCAGCAAAGCTAGCATTCCTTGCAAGATCCTCGACTAATGTGGCAAGCTGAGTTTCGCATGACCTCTTTTCTCTGAATCTGTGTTGTAGACCATACAAGAGGTCATGCTTATCCATGTGCTTTACCACATGTGAAGCCATTATATGTTCGAGAACCTTGCAAAGGATACAAGTGAGGGAGACTGGTTGGTAGTTCACGGCCATAGACTTGTCTCCTTTTTTGAAAATTGGGGCAGCATGGGTTCTGCACCAGTCTGCTGGGAGCTTGCCTGTCAATATGGAATGCTCAAAAATTACCTGCAGAATGGGAGCGATCTCCTCTCCAAGCTCATGTAGGAGGAGTGGTTTGAGCTTGTCAGGGCTGGCAGCTTTATTGGGTTTGAGGTTCTTGAGCAGTTTTAAGATCCCTGCCATTGATATCTCAAAGTGTTCCATTACTGGGGTGGAGTTAAGCATTCCATCCGGGATAGGGTCTGGATCAATTTCACTGCTATCAGCCATGTCCTGGATTTTCATGGTGCAGTTGGGTTAGGGAGGGGGATGCTTTGGTCTTAAAGACCGACTGGAATTGAACACTGTGTATGGTAGATTTTTCTTTGGTGTCAGTGACCAAAGCATCATTCTGTTTGAATGGGGGTCTGCCAGTCTGGTCGTACTTTAAACTCTCCAAGAAGGAAAACAACTTTTTTGTGCCACAAGTGGACTCTTCATCAGTGAGTCCCAGGAGATCTTCTGGGTAAACTAGGTATGAAGTTTTGATTTTACTTTTGACCTGTTTCAGAAGCTGGATAAATTTTGTCAGAAATTCTTGTTCTCCTGATTTTTTTATATAAATTTGCGATACAGATGGTCCCGTTTTCTGATCAGCCTTTTAGTTCCTTGTGTTACCCAAGGCATAAATGGTTTGCCTCTAATGAGTTTGCTTGGGACAATGATCAGTGAAATTATCTATAGCTGATGTGAAGCTGGCCCAAAGCTCTTCAACTGAATTTCCTTTGTGGCTTGAGATGAACTGGAACTGGAAATCCCCAAACACATATAAACAGTCAGTGAAAAAAATGTCCATGTGTCAGGTGCCTGTGCACAATTAAGATTCTGAAAGGTAGTCTCTGGATACAGGGTGTGCAATGTCGATGGTCGCGCAATGTTACTGGATGACTGTTATTAAAGACATTTGCGGGTAATTGCCATTTCTGTGTAATCCTCAAAAATGAAAGTTGAGCCAGAGTAAAAACGTTGCTGTTATTTGGTACAAAACAGAGTAAATTTAGTAAATAAGGAATTGATTTTTCTTGTTTTTAGCACTGAGTTTGTCAAATTTGGCTTCAAATGTGAGGAAAATAATGAAAAGTACATGTTTGGAATTTTTTAACGGTTTGCCTTTATTCAAGATCTGATAAAGCTGAATTGGGTCAGCCTTTCTTAAATGATTTATTTCAATGTACAGTATCTCCTGTATTAGTATACAAGTAGAATTCATCATACCAACAAAAGATATTGCATCCTTTTGGGGAACTTTATGTAAATTTTAGTTCCTGAATTTATATGGGGGTAGGGGTAAGTTTTTTCCCATAAAATTGAAATTAGCACGATGACCCACACTTTTCTTTTAATTTTCTGTTGTATATATTACCCCCTCCAAAGAATAAACCTTGTTTTGTGAGATTTCCAGTGTAGCAATTTTCTGTAAGGTCCATAATATGGAAGAAATTGATTTATTTTAAGGATTTTTAGGAAGTGTCGAAAATTGGCATTGCAGATTCCTGTTTCATCTTGACAAATGAGCAGCAGATGTGTATCAATACCATTTCCTGTATGGTTCTGCTCAAAATTATAAAATTAAAAGTAAGGCAAATGCTATTTTTGTCATACAATCTACTAACAGAATTATTTGTACATATTTTTGGGAAAACTGTTTAGGGTGGCATCATTCCAGGTCAGATTGTAAAAGACGTAGCACGATGACGTATCATTTTTATTTTAAAAATAGTGAGCCAGTATATGAAACTGAATATATGCAATGTCTTAAGCAGTTTGCACTGCAGGAAGTATTTTCTGCATATGTCCTTAATTCAGTCATTCAACTGTTCATAGTTGGTGTCTCACTCCACCCATTTTATTTATCTAAAACAAATACCAAAATTAAAAACATTCGCAAAGATCCTGAAATAAGTGCAAATTATGTAGGAACCTGATATATGATACATTACATGAAGTTTATTTAGCAAAATCAATTAAACTTACTAACAAATTTCACCTTTTTCCTCATCAAATATTGCTTAAGAATGATGCCACACCTGTGAAACAGAAATACACTGCTGTCGGCCTATTCAGCGCACCTAAGGATTTGAGCTGAATTTAAAAGATGTTCGCTAGACCAGTTTTAATTTTTAAATGTACTAGAATAAGGAATAATTTATTATAAATAAAACAAGTTTATTTTCTTTTAATTTCTTCTTCAAATTTAGCAGATAATAATTAATACCTCAACTTCATCATCCCTTTGTTTGTGTGTCATAAAAAATGTCTGCCAATATCGCGCACCTGTTAGAATTTTGCCAGTTGCCTTGGACATAAAGAATGTTTTTAGATTAAAGATACATTTCTGTGATCACTAATCAATTCAGAATATATTTGTGCCATTTTCATTGTTCACACTGACAAAAAAAAAAAAAAAAAAACACCTTTTGAATTTCACGTTCAGGGAAAAGGGTCCTTTGGTTTTGGTGAAAACAATATTTTCCTCATTATATTGAAATAAACTCCTGATTCCCTTTGCAAATTGTAATGGCCATGTACCTTTTGATATGTTTCATCACATACGCCCACAAAATGATACTTTGGGAGTTTTGGGAGAAAACATTTGAGTGAGCAGCATTGGCAGATGCGCCACATTAGGCTACACGGCTGTATAGTTCCAGAGCCTAGTTCTCATTTCTTTATATTGCAAACCTCAAACTTTTTAAAACACTTTCAAGTAATTTGACAAACTGTAGCAAACCTTCTGCAATACATGATGCTTAATTGCAAAGAAATGTAAGTAAATATTTACTTGGCTGCACACTAATATGACCCATATCCAATATAAACAAATAGATATATGCACAACGGCCGTGCCAATCTACACACAGCGATCGTGCTCAGTTGACCGTAGACTATGTAGAATAGCATAGAATAATATTTGGTCTCCATTCACATAAGATATATAATTTAAACATTTTCAAGAATACACATATGAAAAACAAACGATATACATGTATCTACTACTTTAATTAAACGCCTCCTGAATAAATTTATAAATAAACCTTGCACTACTAGTCATAAATTAATTTAAAACACTTAGCAATGAGTTTCAGAACTGGTATCTTTATATAATTAAGTTAGTTTAATTAAACAATGTAGACCTTAAACCTTTATATTTCCTCTCTATCTAGCAAGCTGCATTGCAACATCTCCCTCGCGAATATTATATGCAGGCGATTGCGCACAGAGAAGGATAAAGAATGGTGATGACTGAAAAGTGTGATAGTGAGATGAAAAAAAAGAAAAAAAAAAAAAAAAAAAAAAGATGAAAGTGTTTAATGTTACAAAAAATGAGATTAAAATCGGGTTAAAAACAAGCTTGTTGTGTCTATGGTAATTGGTGGTCAAGACACGTGACTGCCGTGCTGAACTGAATCAGTGTTGGCAGCATCATTACAGATGATGGCAGCCTATTCCACTGCACAACAGCCAGTATAAAAGTTGGATGATGTATAAATTTGGCGACACAATCGGGGACGCCGCTGATTCTAACGAGTTATTGTCCTCAGATGTCCGAAATACGATGGAATTCGAAAGGCCACCAAGCCATGTATGATTTTGTACACCCTACATAGACGAGCATCAGTCAGTTTACTACTGCCAGTCTTTTTGCCTTTGCATGAGTTTTGCTCCTTTTTCGAATATTCCTTCGAATCTCTGATGTAATCTAAGGGACGGAAGCTACCGATCTACTTGTCTTAGAGGGAATGTACTTATCTACAGCCTCCTGTATGAAAGAAGTAATCAAATTGAAGTTTTCCTGAACAGAACGAGAACAAGAATGACCATTGAAATATTTATCCTTTGTAGAGTTCATTATGAAAACACGCCTATTCAAATATACTGACAATTTTACCGCCAAAAAACGAAAGTTTTCAGATAAAAAATTCTGATATTTTTCATATTTCTGCTCAAAACATAGATTGTGGATACTCTTTAGAACCGCCTCGACGAGGCGGTTCTAACGGGTACCCACAATCTATGTTTTTGAGCAGAAATAAATAAGTAATGTATACCCCTGTAAACCCCAGTTTTATTATATAAAAGTGGGGTTTAAGGGGGTCAAGATTATATAGTCATGTTTTCGTGATGTGAAGAATCTCGCCTCATAGAATCAAAGTCATCCTTCTGACAAAAATGCCAGTTAAGCCCTTACTGCCAAACTTCTTAGGCAGGGCTATCGTTATTTTAAACTTCGTAAGGCGTTTTCGAAATTTTATCGCAGACACAGTGCCTTGTTAGAAAAATATAGCGTCAGTCTGAAAACACTTCTGCAACAAGGTATATCGGAACCCGAATTTTATGGTAACTTAGTGTACAGATTTAGAAAAATTGTAGGTAAATCTAACTTTTCGGAGCAAATCAGAAAACTTATTAACCGTTTTAAAAGAATTGGCTATAGCCGGGATATTATGCGGCAGACTGCATGCCTAGTTGTCAACCCAATCATTGTTGATGGCTATGCTTCACTCTTTAATTGCACGATGGCGGTTCGGGCCTCAGACTCAATGACGGCCTCTTCGTAAAACTTTAACCAGTGGGTTGGGGCTTGGACGATATGTCTTTGGCTTGGCCCGCCGTGGTTCAACTATTGGTTTTCATTTACTCTGGCATACAGTAGAATTAGCCATGAGTACTCATCTTTGTTTATTATAGTGATTAATTTGATTTTTATGTTTTCGCTTTGATGCATTGACTGAGTTAGGAGCCTTTATGCGAACGAATTTTGATATATTTCTGTATTAAGAGTAGCATCGGGACCCAGGGTGAAGTTAGCTAGCTGTAAAAGTGCTTTAACTCTCCCCCCCCGCCCCCCGCCCCACCGGTTTGCTCTACCGACCGTTCTAAGGCGGTGGTCCCGGTGTTAGTCGTACTCTTTGTTGCTTTGTGGTTTATTCTACGAGGCGTTTTTGTTGTATGTCTTTCCGTGTGTCATTTTGTTCTTGTGTTTTTCAGTCATTTTAGTATTGCGATTACCTCGCTTGGGGAAGAGAGAGCTAATCTTAGTGCTTTTCGTACGTTTGTTCGGTTTGTGCTTGTTTAGATTTGTCGGTTTCCTCTTCCTCTTGGGGTCTGGGAAGGGCTGCGGTTTGTGATTGTGGCACTCCCTGGACTTTTCACTTACCCTTTTTTTTTCACCTTAGATTTAGCTTGCAACCTTCTTAGGTTGAAAAGTTTCCCATCAAAACGATACCTAATAGGTATTGTCACCATCCTGGAAAGCATCTGTAAGCATGACAGAAAACATCATGCTGAACAGTGTTGAAGCTAGTACACAGCCTTGCTTAACTCCATTTGTCACAGGAAATGGATCAGAAAACTCGCCATCATTTTGGACCCTTGCAAGCATACCATCATGGAACTGCCGCACCATTGCTATGAATTTGGCAGGACAACCTAACTTTGCCATAATTTTGCAAGGTCCCTCACGACTGACTGTCAAATGCTTTGGTAAGGTCGACAAAGGTCATGTAGAGGTCCACATTCTGTTCCTAACATTTTTCTTGAAGCTGTCGTGCTGTGAAGATCATGTCTATTGTTCCTCTGTTTTTCCTGAATCCACACTGGCTTTCTGATAGAAGCCCTGACTGTTCCAGGTGTTCATTCAATCGGTTCAGTAGGACCTAGGAAAAATCTTCCCAGCAATAGACCTACTCCGGCAGTAACTGATAAGCATATGCTGTGTGTAAACTTTACCTGGTTGGGTACAAACAGTTTTCAGCTGCAGTTAGAATTATATAGCTCTGCACTAGGAGAAATCATTCAAATTTCTTTCTTTATTTATTTTTGTATGTTAACTGACCCAACATTTTATGAAAGTGTGATTTCATAGTATCAGATGGATTTAAGATTTAGATTTAGCATCTACTTTCAACATGACTTGAAAAGACGCCTTTTTTTCGCTTGGTGTATTATTTTAAATGAAAAGGTTTGATTGACCATATCTTATCTGACACCATTTGTCTTATCTGTTTTTGTGGTTTATTCTCAAATATTTATCCTAAAATTAAATTTATGGGAAAAAAAGGCAATTTCTGTAGTTAAGCGATTTTTTGGATTTTTTGTGGAGGAAAATGTTTCTTTACTTTTCTTTGCTGAATTTGAATTATTGATGTTTCACAACAATACTGAGAAAATTTCAAAACTTAAAAAAAATGATCGAGAAGAATTTGTTCTGCCTCCAAGCTATCTACCCTACAGATTTCTGCATAATTAGCATTCTTTTTTTTTTCTATGGGGAAACAAGTAAAAATATTTGATTTTTAAAAAACCAAACTTTTTTGTACACAGGTAACGACAAAAGGTTTTGCATTAAAATCATGACCAACGTTTGCAAATTTACCTCTTAAAATTACTTACTTAAATTGCTAAGCAAAATAAACAAAAAAAAAAAAAAAAAAAAAAAAAAAAACTACTTTCTGAAAGATGTTGAATGCACATAAGCTATTTCTTTGACATGCATATCTAATATAAGACTAGCCAACTAAGAGGTGTACTTGGGGAAAATGTAGAAGTGACAGTCGCTACAGTCACAAGCCACACACATGGAAGAAGTGAAAGTTTTTCCCTGTTTCCGAAGCCATGGATGAACTTTGATAGATGCAGATCATGGCTAAAAGCCTGCACAAGACCCCATGAACAAATGAACGTAGACACCAGCCAAATCATTACCTGTGCCCATTGATCCCCACTAGTAAGTCATTACAAAGTCTTACTAAAATTAATTAAGCGATTCTTCAGAAACTGTTTTAACTCTTTGACAGACTTTGTATTTAAACTTGCAGAACTGATTTTTTTCTAAATAGCATTTATTAGTCAAATAAACTAAGCAAAGTGTAGCAAGCTCAGTCTATGTCCATAGAAAATCCATTAGGTTCATACAGCAGCTGGCAGATATTTGTACCCAATTATGCTGTGTGTAGTATCTGATACCTGTGTAAGTAGCACTGCCGGATAAGCCCTATTGACAATAAAGAGATGCCTCGATGATTGTCACAGACTTGAGGATCCCCTTTCCTTTTGAATAGGTGGATAATTGTTGCATCCTTGAATTCTTGAGGGATGGCTTCTTTTCTCCACATAATGTGAAATAACTGTCAGCAACTGGAGGACCTCCTGCTTTGTAGATCTCTGCAGGTATTGCATCTGATCCTGGAGCCTTGCCAGATGACAGGAGTTTTTGCTTTCACTGTTTCAGAGACGGTTGGGAGCTCATCAAGCAGCGGATTACATTCCACCTGTGGCAGTCTGTTGATAGCTTCATCATTGATAGATGATTGCCGATTAAGGACACCATCAAAGTGTTCAGCACATCTTTTCAAGATAGGTTCTTTGTCGGTCACAAGACTAGTTCCATCTGCACTAAGGAGTGGGGTGGTTCCTGAGCTCTGGGGACCATATACTGTCTTGAGTGCATCAAAGAACTGTTTCATGTCCTTTCTGTCTGCAAAGGACTGGATTTCATCAGCCTTTTTTCTCAGCCAGGAGTCTTGCATGTCTCTGAGCCTCGTCTGAACTGTCTTGCATATGGTTGAATAGGCAGTCTTGCTAGATACTGAGCTGGTATTTCTGAGTTAAGCCTTGTGTTTTTGCTGTTTCTCTTCAAGGAGTCCCTGAATTTCTTTGTCATTCTCATCAAACCAATCTTGGTGTTTGCGAGATACTGGTCCTAGGGAATCCATTGCTGAAGAGTGAACGGTGTCTCTGTAGACTGTCCAGCTCTCATCTACATCTTCTGAACTGTGTTTCAGTGCATCTAAACGGCTGCAGAGATCGTTGACGAATGCTTGCCTCTTGCTGTCTTGTTTCAGCTTGGAGACATCTAATTTCTTTGGCACCTTCTTGCCTTGTGGTCGTCGTACAGGCTGAATGCGCAGGTTGAGTTTGCTGACAACAAGCCTGTGATCTGTCCAACAGTCTGCACCACACCTAGTTTTAGTCACTCTGACATCCTGTTTGTCCTTCCTTCGCACTATGACATAGTCAATGAGATGCCAGTGTTTGGAGCGAGGGTGCATCCATGTTGTCTTTCTGCGAGTTGGTAGACGGAAGATTGTATTGGTGATCAGTAATTCATGCTCTGCACACTTCCTTTAAAGGAGGAGTCCATTGCTGTTGCACTTCCCTACACCTTCAGATCCAATCACTCCTTCCCAGGTCTGGTGGTCTGTGAGTTTGTCTGTCCGGGGTGCTGCAGAAATCACAGAATCCAAATCATCATAGAACTTATCTTTAACCTCATCTGGGTTGGTCATTGTGGGTGCATAGGCACTTACAATTGTTGCATGCCTCTTGCCAGATAAGGGAAGTCTCAGCGTCATCAGGCGGTTATTTATGCCTTTGGGAAGTCCTGAGAGCTTGCTGACGAGGTGTGACTTGATGGCGAATCCTACTCCTGCTTCACGCCGCTCTTCTTTCTTGCGTCCACTCCAGAAGAAAGTGTAGCCAGCACCAACTTCTTTTAAAAGCCCTTCTTCTGCAAGGCGAGTCTCACTCAGAGCTGCAATCTCGACTTTGTATCGGTCAAGTTCTCTACCAACTAGAGCTGTTCTTCGCTCAGGTCTGTCAGAACTAGAACTGTCCATTAGGGTGCGCACATTCCAAGCGCCGATGGTTAAAGGTATCACCTTCATCTTCTTTTTTCTTGTTTGACCGCTAAGGGGGATTCCCGCTCATCGCGGTTAATCAGCCAGGAGTTTTGAAGCAGGCAATTGTTTAGGGCACCTTTTCTAGCCCCTTCCCCATGCTACGGGGGAGAGCAGTGCGATCCTAAAAAGGTTTGCTCAGTCGCTCAGTTCGGCTGCCGAATTCCCCATACTGCTTCGCTCTTAAAGAAAGCGACTATATAGAACCAAGCCGCCTGTGTGCAGGTTCCGCAACTACAGCTTGCAGTGTTTCCTCACCTGCTGCTTCGCCGCTAGCCCATCGCCACAGGGCTTTTGTATGATTTGCATATATGTGCTTGCTGTGAATGTGTGTTGCTGATTAAGATGACATGCGCTGTGAATTGGATTATAGTGAGGGAGAGGCGCGCAGAGTCAACCTCACTCTCTCATCCTGACCTAGCTGGATCCAGAGGCAAGACAGTGTCAGGACATCTGGAGCTAAGCCCGGATGCAGTGGATGACCATGACTTCTTTTGTGCCTTGTCATGCTCTCCATGCTCCACAACATGCTGCTGCATCGCCATTTGGGCCGTTGAATCATAGTAATGATTTCTTCCGCCCCAGCTGCCGAAGCAGACGTTACATAACTGGAACAGGCAAATCCAGGTATGCAGGCTTTTGTTTGGAGTTGACAACTCCTAGATGGATTGCTGACCAGGGCTTGAGAGCCCCATCTACCCTAGATATTGCTACACAGATTCTGTTAACAGCTATATAGAAGCAGTAACTTAAATGTCTTATGTAGCCTGACATAGCGTAATGACGAAACCTCAGAAGCTTGAAATATTCCGTGTCTAGAGCAAATTTCCATGGTCTCAAAGCTGTTGAAGCCAATGAGGTACTCCTGTAATATTTTTAGACAAAACTTGAGTTAGATTAAAATGCAAGATCTGTTTATTTTTATATCATACAATCCAATTATCACTTGTCAAAATAATTCAAATTCAGGAGATGATTTATATAAGCTTTTAGCTTTTTATCAAATCCTGTACCATATAACATTATGCGATGTATATATGCGAACTTAAATGAATAAAATATTGTTTAAACCAAACTAATTCAAATCTATTAGAAATGATATACCAGGGTGCAATGTGTAAATATAAATCTTACATTAATTGCAGAATATCAGTCTACTGTTTCTTAGGTCACTAAATAGTTGATATACAAAGTGGTATAACCATAAATGAGAATATGTTTTGACAAATTTACATACAAATAGTAGTAAAAGCTGTTTCAAGTCTATATTTGCTTACATCCATAAAACTAAACATGAGCCGTAACGCCATAAAAGGTACCTCCTGAAATGTGCGCCCAGCGAAGAAAATTACGAAAACATGCCTATTCAAATATACTGAAAATCTGACCACCAAAAATGAAAATTTTCCGATGAAAAATACTGATATTTTTCATATTTTTGTTCAAAACATAGGTTGTGGGTACTCGTTAGAACCGCCTCGCCGAGGCGGTTCTAACGAGTACCCACAATCTATGTTTTTGAGCAGAAATAAGAAAAATAATGTATACCCCTGTAAACCCCAGTTTTACAATATAAAAGTGGGGTTTAAGGGGGTCAGAATTATATAGGTATGTTTTCGTGATGTCTTTACTGGGCACATTTTCGATAGCCAAGGTATAGCAAACTGGCTTCATGTGGATAACGAAAACTCAGATCAGACTGCGCGGATGCGCAGGCTGATCTGAGTTTTCGTTGGGAGAACATGTCGAAAGGTATGTCTTCTAACGTCGTGGCTCAGATAATGTTGAATTTATGATAATAAATGGTTCAACAGCTGCTCGTTTCTAGAAATTTGTGAATGTGTTTGGCCAGGTAGTTTTCGTTTCATTTTTTGTTTAGTTTTATCTAACAGGGTCTCCATGTCATAGGGTGTAGGCTTTGGCTCGAGCACTATATATTCTCGTGACTGATTTGTTTGTTTGTGTTGAGGTTTTACGGCCCAGTCAACCCAATGGGGTCATGTCGAGCGCGGTCAGTTTACCTAACCACACGTTTACTGGGCAGGCTTAGTCCTCTAAGCGGTTAACCAGTATTGTGCACATTCTTTCGCCAGAAACTGACAACTGCCCTTCTTGAATCAGCGGAAGGGAGAGAATGACCGTAGAAAATATTTCATGATCAATCTCCACGAAAGAATGTTGTCGACCTCGGCGGGGGTTGAACCCGCGACCTCCTGGTCTCCAGTCGGACGGCGCATCCAACTGAGCCACCGAGGCCGACTCGTGACTGATTAATTGACTGATTTCGGTATCACAGATTAGCAAATGTACACGATAAAACAATGTAATACGGGTATTGATTTACAGTTGACTCTCATGATCTCAAACACTGATATCTCAACTACTGCTAAAGTCAAACTAAATTTTGAATAAGGTTGGCTTTGTTTTTTTTGTCCTGAACTTGTCAACTGTTGTCTAAAACTGAAATTCTGGTCCCGTGGAGTTTGAGATCATGAGAGTGCACTGTACATATAAAAATACGTATATGAAACAAATCACATTAGTATGTGCCATGCCTTGCGAATCAATACCAAGGATAACTGTTACGAGCCAGGCGTAACGAAAAAGAAATGAAAGTGAAACCAGCAACAAGCTTTAAATCATTAACAATATTTATTCACAAATTAAAAATAAGATAAGATTCAAAACAAAAGAATGTAAATGAACAGTACCTTTCAAGTTTATGTCACAAAGTCCCTCAAAATAATCCACAAGAATGTATAAAACAAATCCTTTGAATATCAGTTTCTGATCCCACAATTTAAAGTTCCTGAATTCAGAATTTAAGTCCAGAATGAATAAAATACTAAAGTAATCCAGTATAGAACAATTTCCAGTGAAAGTATACAAAGATGCCCAGATGAAAATCTTTTCTCCTTATATAATATCAAAGAAGGCTCTAGAAAAGAATTTACTACAAATTTACTACAAGCATTTCTTATTTTCCAGGTCCAATCAAGAAACTTCTAAATCTTCCATGACATTCCAAAAACAACTCAGTCCAGAATCAAGGACGTAAACATCATGTTATTGTAAACATGCTGTTCTAGAAAGTTATTTCTGGAAACATAGTAAATAAAGCTATTTATGGAAACATAGTAAACATGATGCTTAAGATAAATGAACACTCTATATATAACACTTCCCCTCTTCAAGGAAAAGAAAGATTTATGTAATAAAGCTTTCTTTTGCCATATAATTATCATAAAATAAAGTACTGATAAAGGCAATTATTCTCTTATATACAGCAAGTTACAGGAAACCAAAGCAGTATGATCTGATCATATTTTTCAGTGTCTGATGAAATCTTTCAAGGGCACCTTGACTTTCAGGATGATAAGGTGACGATTTATATTGAGTAATGCCCAACTCGTGTATGACCTGTTGAAAAATTCCAGACATAAAATTAGAGCCCTGATCCGACTGAACAGACTTTGGGAGACCTACAAATGTAAAAAGCTTTACCAAAGCCTTAACAATGTTCTTCGTTTTAATATTCCTAAGTGGAATGGCTTCTGGGAAACGTGTAGAAGCACACATTATAGTGAGAAGATATTCATTACCTGACTTTGTTTTGGGCAAGGGACCAACACAGTCAATAATTATTCTGCTAAAAGGTTCATCAAAAGCAGGAATGGGCTGTAAATGAGCTTTTGGTATTGTCTGGTTGGATTTTCCTACCATCTGACAAGTATGGCAAGATTTACAAAACTGAGAAACGTCAGATTTTACCCCTGGCCAGTAAAAATGGTTAAGAATTTTGTGATAGGTCTTGTTTACACCTAAATGACCTGACATGGGAGCCTCATGGGCCAAGTTCAAAATTTCAGGGCAATAAACCCTTGGAACCACTATTTGGTGGTTAACAGTCCACTCGTCTTCTGCTGAGACATCAGGAGGACGCCATTTTCTCATTAAAATGCCATTTTTGACATAAAAACAGACTGGGACTTGATCTATTTCTTTCTCATCTAAAGCCCTTTCAAGCAAAGGCAAAATTTCAGGATCATTATGCTGTTCCTTACAAAGCTGTGACCTTGACACCAAGTCATGACCTTGACCTTGGTCATTTAATATTGCAGAGTAATGACTGGACTCTGACTTGTTACGTAACTCCGTCTGTTTGTCAGACAGGCTGGATGAAAGAGAATTTGTAATCTCATGTTTAAAAGACTGACCCAAAAAGGTATCAGTTAAATCAATGTCCCCATCATTCTGTTTTGCTTTCTTAGCCATGGCCCTAGTAACGGCACAAGATAGGTACAGATCAGGGATTTCCTGTTCAATGGGATCAGGTGGCTGATCAAGACAAGGTATAGTAGTCAAAAGTGGGTTTACCACAACCTTATCTCCTGCTAAGCCATTGCCTAACAGTAAATGAACACCTTTAAAAGGTAAAGAAGGTCGAATACCAACAGCCACTAAGCCAGTCACCAAGTCTGAGGATAAATAAATGTTATGAAGAGGAACATTAACAAATCCACACTCTACACCCTGAATAAGGACACTTGTCCCAGAAGAAGTCTTCTCAGAAAAAGGCAGAGTATCTGCTAAAATAAGGGATTGAGAAGCTCCAGTATCTCGTAAGATTTTAATTGGGGTAGATTGGGCATAGTGACTATTAAGTGACACAAAACCATCTGATAAGAATGGTTCATAAATCTCCATAACAGAATCAGTCTCAGGCCTTTCGGTCTGGTTAGGATCTTCCTCCTTAACACATGACTGTGGTTTTGACCGTAAAGAGGTAAGGCCAGTAGGTTTAAGCCCCTCTTGTTTTTCTTTCTTTCTTTTCAATTGTAAGCACTCAGAAATAATATGACCTGTCTTTTTGCAATAATTGCAAATTGGTTGAGATAAGGGATTTTGATCCTTGTTTTCACCAGAAGATTTGGGTTTAGGAGTAGATGTTTGGCTATTACTGCCAGATGGATTACTAGGACTATGTTTGGATCCTGATTGTGGGAAAAATGGTCTTCTAGAGGGATTTGACTTATTAATAAAGGAAACTTTATGTGTTAAAGCATAATCATCTGCAAGTCGAGCTGCAACTTCCAAAGTTTCAACCTGTTTCTCATCTAAAAAGGACTTAATGTCTGAATTTATGCACCTTTTGAACTCCTCTACAAGCATGAGCTGCCTAAGTTTTTCATGATCGGAGCCAATTTTATTTGAAGAGCACCACCTATCAGATAGCTGTTCTTTAGTTCTAGCAAATTCTACGTGGGTCTGCTCATTTTCTTTCTTACTGTTCCTAAATTTTTGCCTGTAAGCCTCAGGGACCAACTCATAAGCCTTAAGAATTAATTCCTTTACAGTATCATAACTGGAGCTCTGCTCGACAGTCAGCTGAGTATAAATTTCTCGAGCCTTCCCAATTATAACACTTTGCAAAAGCAAGGTCCTCTTTTGGCCATTTTAAGTTTTCTGCTACTTTTTCAAAATGAAGAAAATACTTGTCAACTTCTTTTTCTTGAAATGGAGGAACTAATCTGATGTGTTTGGTAACATCAAAATGAGGGCCAGAGTCTAAAGGTTGCCGTTTTACTGTCATATTTTGCATTTCTAGTTCTTTCATTCTTAAATTAAATTGTCTTTCTCTTTCTTTCTCTTCTATTTCTATTCTTTCTTTCTGCATTTGTCTTTCTTGTTCAATTTTAAATTTTTCTTGCTCTAATCTTAATTTTTCAAGTTCAATTTGTTTCTGAATCTCAAGTTCTCGCATTTGCAAACCTGTCTGTGTAACAAGAACAAGAGACAAAGCAGAAGAATCAAGAATTTCATTCTCAACAAAAAACTGAACCAGAATATTTTTTATTTCCTGTTTTAACATTGACTTATTGACGGTAGTCAACTCATAATGAGTAGCAATGTCCAACAGATCTGATTTTTTGGCCAAATTTAACAACTCCTGCGAAGGCGCAGCTATGAAAGCTTGAAGGTCAAATGACATGATTGCTTTTTGCTGGTTTTATCAAGTAAATCTATCAATCAGAGTTTATTTATTGATATTTTTCAAAAGTCAATACTTGCTTTTTTATCAAATAAAGATTTCTTTATTTACTGAATTTTTAAAAGTCAGTACTTGTTTTATAGCAAACAAATATTTTTTTTTTTTCTTTAAAGATCAATATTTGTTTTCTTTAAAAAGCTCAAACTTGTTTTAGCTCAAGAAAATGTTCGATCCCGGAAGAGCCACCAATTTCTGTTACGAGCCAGGCGTAGCGAAAAAGAAATGAAAGTGAAACCAGCAACAAGCTTTAAATCATTAACAATATTTATTCACAAAAAAATAAGATAAGATTCAAAACAAAAGAATGTAAATGAACAGTACCTTTCAAGTTTATGTCACAAAGTCCCTCAAAATAATCCACAAGAATGTATAAAACAAATCCTTTGAATATCAGTTTCTGATCCCACAATTTAAAGTTCCTGAATTCAGAATTTAAGTCCAGAATGAATAAAATACTAAAGTAATCCAGTATAGAATAATTTCCAGTGAAAGTATACAAAGATGCCCAGATGAAAATCTTTTCTCCTTATATAATATCAAAGAAGGCTCTAGAAAAGAATTTACTACAAGCATCTCTTATCTTCCAGGTCCAATCAAGAAACTTCTAAATCTTCCATGACATTCCAAAAACAACTCAGCCCAGAATCAAGGACGTAAACATCATGTTATTGTAAACATGCTGTTCTAGAAAGTTATTTCTGGAAACATAGTAAATAAAGCTATTTATGGAAACATAGTAAACATGATGCTTAAGATAAATGAACACCCTATATATAACATAACAAAGAAAAGAGAAAGTGGTTTCTGTCATTTCCATCGTTGTCCTTAAGTACTGACTGCAAGTCATAGTGAGCCACAAAGGTATTAAGAATTAGATGAGAACACGAAAAATGCCTAATGGCATTATGGACGGATTTTTTCCACAGAAAAATAAAGGCAAACTATCACTTTGAAAAAAGGTTAACCAAAAGGTAAACCTCGGATGACGCCCGGCCGCCCTGACATCGCTATTTTAGAGAACAGGGCCCAATTGTTCAATATTAGCGATGCAGTTAGTTAACGTATCGTTAAAACTTTGACCATTAAATATGGCATATACGCTAATATTTTTGCTGAAAAAATGTGAATAGCTGCAAAAGCTACTCTCATTTTTCAGCAAAATACACACACACACACACACACACACACACACACACACACACACACATATATATATATATATATATATATATATATATATATATATATATATATATATATATATGCTCGTTACTGATGTGGTCACTGGTAAGTATATAAGAGGCTCTGCCACTGAAGCTACTACCTGCATAGGTGAAAAAAAAATGAAATCTGATTTCACCCTAAAAAGCTACAACCTGCATAAGTGAAAAAAAATTCAATTTTGGCTGCACAAGCTCTCGGCTTCAGAGGAGATAAGTACGTAACGAAAAGTCAGAGTTGTCTCTCTTGCTCGTGACACGCCTACCTATGCCATTTACCGAATATTATCACAATATTTCATACCATTAAGAAGTTATGAAGTGCACAAAAATTTGGCTTAGAAATTCGTTCAGGGGAGATAACAAGAAAAAAAGCAAATTGTTATTCTTGTATGTGACACTCTTACTTGACCTGATATATGTCCTCACCAAACTTGATCAAATTATCTCGAACAGTATGGGAGTTATGGCCTGCACAAGATTTCGGTTTCAGTGGAGATAAGGACATAACGAAGAAAGTGAGAGTTGTCTCTATTGCATATGAAACCTCTTCTGGTCCTTATCTATGTTTCTATCAAATATTATTAAAACATTTCTAACTATCAAGAAGTTATGGAGTGCACAAGAATTGGACTTAGAACTTCGTTCAGGGGAGATAACTAGAAAAGATAACAAAGCAAGAGTTGTCCTTGCATGCCACACTTTTACTCGACCTGATATTACCAAATATTATCAAATTATCTCAAACAGTATGTGAGTTATGACCTGCACAAGATTTCGGCTTCAGGGAAGATAAAAGTGTTGCATTTAGTTATTTCAATAAAACATGCCAGTAAGAAAAACTAACCAGAAACCCCTTATATAGGAAATGCACATATCCAAAGAGTTAAGGTAGAAGAGTCAACTCGACATAAATGAATTAACATCATTTTCTCGGGTTGACAAATCCTGATGTTAACCTCAGTAGAATGCACGAATTGTAATGTCTCGCAAAGAACGAACTATACTACAGCCACAACCCTAGAATAGCCGGTAGTAAAAACTACCGTGGGGGTGAGGGTTGGGCGAGGAGGTGAGTGTGGTTTAAAACGGTTTTACATACTGGAATAGAATTTTCACCCTAGGTTCTACCGCTGTAAAGATGCCATATAATTGTTCGACTCTCATAGAGGCTCAGTACTTTGGAACAAGATTGAGTGAACACCACAGTCACTAGCAGCCAGAGCTAAACAAAACCAACAGTAAAATCTAAGTCTTTTTCAGGAATGTCAGTGATTTTCCAGATTCATTACTTAAAGTTTCCTAAAACAGTATTCGACGACATTTTCAGCTTCATAACCAATGTTTGAGCCGAAACGTCAGAAAACGTACCTTCAGACATGCGTCCAGCGAAGATTCAGATCAGCCACTGTGCGCATTTTGGATAGCCAAGGATGCAAAGTTTCTTCATGGGGACAACAAAGGCTCGGATGACTGCTGGAATGCGCCAGGCTGATTCTAGTCTTCGTTGGGCGCACGTGCTAGAAGGTTCGTTCTCTCATATTGCAAATGCAACGCTGAGACACAAACTGACTAACGAGATAGTGTCCAGGGACCAGTCAGACTGACCTGCGCATTCCACGCATCTTCATCCTTCAATAATCCCAACACCAGTTTAGCGTTTAATTAGTCAAGATCAAACTCATAGCGGCGTTAATACATCGATATCCACTGTCCCACAATCTTTGAACTATTTGTCTACGCAAACGTTTGAAATGAGCTCGATATCTATGTTCGTCTATTGAAATAGGGTCATACTGGAAGAAAGACATTTGTTGAGTCCGCGTGAAGGGTTACTAACTCATCAGTGCAAAGTCTCTGAGAACATAAACATCAAACGAATACAGAGCTGAAAGAACGATGAGGACTCGACAGCAAGAAATAACTAAACTGCTGAAGCAAAAGAAAACTAACAGTTGGACTCCAGTGGGCCCAACCAGAGCCAGAGCACCAGGCATCAACCCACTTACTTAAAAGTCTTTAGGCTGGAGCCGTCATAGAGTCTGAGGCCCGACCCGCCGGCGTGCAACCAAAGAGGGAAACAAAGTTATTAACCGAGATTGGGTTAACTACCATGCATGCAGTATGTCGTATTACATTTATGTTATTCCCAATCTTTATATATCCAAGAATGATTTTACGAAACTGAGCGCTAAAATCTTTGCAAGCATATATTTTTCTGAATTTATATACTTAGTCACCATAAAACTCAAGTCCGATAGGAGATATCAGTCCAACACTGAATTTTGAAACTTAATCGAAATGACGTCAGTAAATTTAGGAAAAAAAAAGCTTTGCGGAGTTTATGGTACCGATAACCCTGATTTAAAAGTTTAGCAGATAATTTATTTTGAGTGTTGAAGTCAGTAACATGACTAGACACTCTGGAGAACCGAATTAGTTGCGAGATACAATGTATAAACACGCAGGATGATCGACGAGGAACATCCCCATTCAAGTAAGGAAAACTTACAATCTCAAAATCAAAATCATCGCGTTTATCATAAATTTTGCATGAAATAAACCCATCTAAAATAGACAATTTGCTTTATTTGATTGAAGTATTTGATTGAAGCTCTGAAGGATAAATCTGACTGATCAAACCATCGAAGTACTTATTATCAATATTCAATAAATCGTCCAAATATCTAGGCGTCGAGCTGAAAGCTTCAATAAGTTCAGATTGCTTTTCTTCAGAAAGAGCTATCATGAAGTCTCTTTCATAACCGAAAAAGAACAAACCAGTCACAAACGTTGTCACCCTTTTATAAAATGGAGATAGATCTGTTAGTGATATCTAGATGTTTTACATCCCTTACAGCCTTGTTGAAGTCATATAGAAACTATGAAAGGCTGATAATTGAACTCATTTCAGTACTTTGATAGCCTCGCCTTATAAAGAATTACCTTCAATACTTTGAAAGCCACAACTTATAAAAAAATCCTTTCAGTACTTTGATTGCCAGCTGTTCAAAGCTGACACATTGAATTATTACAATGTAATTTTACTTCACAAGTAACTATACGACAGACAGATCAAGATGTTTGCGTACTTACTCTTTACAATAATTGCGGCGGCAAACGGTAAGAAAATTTGGCTTCGTTTAATATCTACTTTCTTAAGACTTGTTTTGTATACTTTTCCATTTTTTTATTTATTTATCTTGATCTTGTCAATCTCTAAAATGTGGCTGTTTCCAGACTTATAGCTAATGCTTTTACCATAGCCAAGCCATAAACAGACTTTCTAAAACCCGGACATTCCCAGTGGGCACACAACGTTCAAATGACGTCGTATCAACGTCGATGCGACGTGATCACGTCGCATCGACGTTGATACGACGTCATTTTGATAATGTGTGCCTGCTGGGTTAATTCCCGTACTTTCTTCAATCTCTGTTGAGGCCGATAGGCATGGTGACCTCAGACTCGCTCTTATTCATTTATTTAGTTAATTAGTCTTTAGTAAGTTAGTTTTATTTATTTATTTATTTATTTGTTTTTATTTATTTATTTACTGTACCCGCCTTTTCGCAGAAAAGCGAGGGAACATAGTACAGTCGAACTTCAATGGCTCGAACATCTTTGGGACCATGGAAATTTGTTCGAGACATGGGTAGTTCGAGCCACTGAGGGTTAATCATAGCGCAAGGTCTGAAGGCAAATGAAAATAATCTAGGAATGTCTTTTCCGTCTTCTATAAAATAATGGTATGTTGAGTGTACTCATTAGAATCGCCTCGGTGAGGCGATTCTAATGAGTACACACAACATACATTTCCATGATAAAATAAGGAAATTTCCATTAAAATCCCAAAAATATTTGTTTTCTTAAGCTATCGGTAGAATTTCCTAGGGACTCAAAAACGAGTTCGAATCATCCACAGACAGTAAGCGAGCCATCCGTGTTCGAGCCATCTAGTTTATACTGTATATGACTTTCCGCAATTTCGTACTGCGTGGTTTCGATCTCTGATAGTCAAAACCTTTTTGTGTGCAACTCCTCTTTTCAAAACTGAGTCCTTGAATTATTACAATGTAATTTGACTTCACTAGGTAAACACTATTAGATCCAGGATGTTTTCGTACTTACTCTTCACTACAGTGGCGGTGTCGAACGGTAGGTGGATTTGACTTCATTTTGCATATATGTAGAAGCGGGCAAATGCGGGAGCTGACATCCTTTGAACAGGATTCACGAACTACTCGTTTCTCATTTCAAAATTGAATAAATTATATACAGATTATCTAAATGAATCAAGGTATTTGAAAGGGGATCGTTCGAAAGGTAAGAACACATTACGAAAACACGCCTATTCAACTATATTGAAAAGTTTACCACCAAAAAAATGAAAATTTTCAGATAAAAAATTCTGATATTTTTCATATTTCTGCACAAAACATAGATTGTGGGTACTCGTTAGAACCGCCTCGACGAGGCGGTTCTAACGAGTACCCACAATCTATGTTTTGAGCAGAAATAAGAAAAATAATGTATACCCCTGTAAACCCAAGTTTTACTATATATAAAAGTGGGGTTTAAGGGTGTCAAAATTATATAGGTATGTTTTCGTAATGAAAAGAAAAGTTAGACAACAGAGGACTAGGTTTGACTCTGTTCAAAAGGAACGATACACCGCATTCTACTCCGGGGTAATAGTGAACTGTCAAATAGTGTAATAGTGAACTGTCAAATAGTGTAATAGTGAACTGTCAAATAGTGTAATAGTGAACTGTCAAATCCCAAAATGCCTACTTTTAAAATGTCTATTCCTGAAAAGTCTGCTGTGCCGAAATGTCTCCTAAAATGTCTACTGCACGTAAATATACGGCATTACAGATAGGATATTTATATTTGATGCCATGGGTAGGATAACACTTAGAGTCGTGCCATGGGTAGGATAACACTTAGAGTCGTGCTATGGGTAGGCTTTTTGTCACTGTAATGTTTTTCGTTGGTAAGAATATAATTTAGATAGTTTCCATAAAGTTTTCTTATTGAAGAGTACAGCTAAGTTTCTATTAAACAAAAACATAAAAAATAACGTATATTTTTTGCATATACATCCAGATATTTGTACAATGACAAATCTATAAATAGTAATATCAATCTGTCAGTTAAAATGTTTAACACATGGAGCTCCATTATGAAAACACGCCTATCTAGTATATTGAATATTTCACCACCAAAAAACTGAAAATTTTCAGATAAAAACTG
Source organism: Anodontia alba (assembly GCA_964016985.1). NCBI lineage: Eukaryota > Metazoa > Mollusca > Bivalvia > Lucinida > Lucinidae > Anodontia > Anodontia alba. The sequence continues at coordinate 20,357,682 of OZ024838.1, forward strand.
AAAATTTTCAGATAAAAATTCCGATATTTTTTTCATATTTCTGCCCAAAACATAGATTATGGGTACTCGTTAGAACCGCCTCGCCGAGGCGGTTCTAACGAGTACCAACAATCTATGTTTTTGAGCAGAAATAAGAAAAATAATGTATACCCTTATAAACCCCAGTTTTACTATATAAAAGTGGGGTTTAATGGGGTCAAAATTATATAGGTGTGTTTTCGTGATGATTAAGGCCCAAATGTGTACCTAACGGACCCGGATGTGTACCCAAATATGTATCCTACCCAAGGCACCGTATATAATTAATACGTTCAGTAGATGGTTTTGGGAATAAACATTATGACACAATAGATATTTTGAGAAAAGATATTTTGGCACGGCCCCCTTATGAAAAAGATTCTGTGCCATAATGTCGCCAGAAGGCAGCGGCATGGTTGCAGCAAAGAAAAACTGTGCCGCTAAACTTTGCCGATCATTGCCGCTAATGACGATGCTCTGGCAAAGTACCTTACCAGCAGGGGGGAGTTTGCCAGAACTTTGCCAAAAGATATTGGGGATCAAGGAGCTTGCCAAAAGTTTGCCAGAAAGTTTTCTTTTTTGAGGTAGTTTGCCAGAGATTTACCATTATCTCTGAATCTGATAATTACTAGAGGTTATTTCATTCCACTCAGTTGTTTATTTGAAATTTCAAAATTTATTAGACAAAGATAATTATACTCTAAGCAGCAGACCACCCCAATATTGATAATTATATTCAAATAAGAAACATTCTGAAATGGGGTTAAAGAAAAGTTGCTACATCAATAATTTTCACAATACATTTAAAAGTTTTTTTATAACAGCTGAATGTTAACAACATAGATATCTGTGACAGTGATGATATAAAACAACCAAAACTGGGTCTTCATTGGGTAAAAAAACAACAGTCTGCTGACATGATCCATATCAACTCTTTTTTCTGGTCAGACACTTTGAAAATTTTTAAGCTGTTCAGTGCAGAAGTGAATTTCTATAACATTATGGCAAGCTAATGGTCAAATTTGCCAGAACATTGCCAGAAAATAATTGTAATTATGCAAAACAGGTTTAGGGAAATATTTATGGCCCTGTTGCCATGACACCAATGTGCTTTTAATTAAGATATCATAAAAGTGGTCAGATAGTTTGCTTTTTAACCAAAGAGTGCAGTCATTTATAGGATAGCACTGAATGAGTAACAAGTTAGAAAGTAAAGGATCTGATAGTGATTTAATTGTTTTATTGTAGAATATATGTAATTTTGTGTTTCGCTATATCAGTGTGAATTAATTTTCGTGGGAATACTTTTATCTATAAGGATTCTTAAATTTAATTTAAAAGGTTATTGAAAATGGTAAGTTTATTTTCTTTGCAATTAAAACCCAAAACTTTTCTCAAAGACTGTAATTCCATTTACATTTTACTCAGGATCATAAAGAATCATGCATAGAAATTTAGAAACATAAACCATGAGTCTCATTTTCGATGAACTAAAGATGCATAGAGACTTGATAAGATTCTGCATGGAAACCAGTTATCTAAATGTGCTGAATTAAATAGCACGCCAAATGAGCATGCTTACTCATATCTGAAATTGTTGTTATCAAATCTCTTCAACTATGGGCACCTTTAAAAGAAATGTTAGAACCTCTAAACTGGGGATCTGCTAGTAAATATTATGAGGCCCAGGTAGGGTGGATGGGGCTCTGAGGAGGGATATCCTATGCAGATTAAAAGGGACTGTGTCACAGAACGTTAACCTTATACAAAAAACATTAGTATCAAATGCTTAAGTATCTGTCCAAGTCTCCAAGATAAAAACAAATATCTGAGCAGAAATCTTACATAGAGTATGTTTTCAGGTGTCTTAAGTGTTCAGGGTATCCGCATTTTAGAACAACAACATCCCTGAGGGCCTGCACATGCATATTTTTAGCTTTGTAAAGTCCCATTTCCCCTAGTACAGTCAAATGTTTGCCGCAATTTTGCAATAGGTCTGCGGCAACCTTATGGCAAACTTCATTTGCATGATAAAAACACATTGCAGCAACTTTGCGGCAATGTTAACTGCTGCATCATTGCGACAACTTGTTCATAGCTCTGCAGCAGACCTTGCCACAGGCCCATTTTTTTCATAAGGGGGTAGACCTTTTTCAGGACTAGACATTTTAAGATTAAACGTTTCACCTCCTGTCCGATAATCCGTCACCGGAACCAACAATGGTTCCGGTGACGGATTATTGGATAGGAGGTGAAGCTTAAGCTATAATATTATAATGACATTAACAGGCAATGTTTTGGGGTTGTATGTCTTCAAATCACTGAATCTTGATTTCTGGAAAGAGCTTACTAATTTATGTTATGCCTGAAGATGTTCAACTGTCAAAAACAAAGGTCTTGGTACAAATTTCAATAAAACTGGTTAAGAAATACGGAGTTTTGAAGAGTTTATAACTATATTTCGGTGGAATCCATGTTGCATGTAAGCCAAATTAGAAGACTGTCATTTTAAATCTTGTCGAATAACTGTAAAGCATGTTTCAGCTTGATACACAAGTCCAGACCTAGGGGCGTTTCGGGCGCGGAATGTGTGTGTGTGTCTTTGTGTGTGTGTGTGTGTGTGTGTGTGTGTGTGTCTACGTAATATGAAAAAGAACTGTATTCCAATGCCAAAAATCACACATCTTTGTGATGCGTATTATCTGTCGGTGACGGTTATTACAAACATAAGTTGCAACATCAGAAAACAAACCTTCGCAGGTCAGCACCCAGTGATTCAGATCAGCCTTTGAAAATTACGCATGCGTGATTAGAATCTTCACTGGGCGCATTTTGGATATCCAATGATGTTAAGTTTCTTCATGCGAACAACGAAGACTCTGATGAGACTGCGTGGACATTACGAAAACATGCCTATTCAAATATACTGAAAATTTTACCACCCAAAAACTGAAAATTTTCAGATAAAAATTCTGATATTTTTCATATTTCTGCTCAAATCATAGATTGTGGTACTCGTTAGAACCCCCTTGGTGAGGCGGTTCTAACGAGTACCCACAATCTATGATTTTGAGCAGAAACAAGAAAAATAATGTATACCCCTATAAACCCCAGTTTTACTATATAAACCTGGGGCTAAAGGGGGTCAACATTATATAGGCATGTTTTCGTGATGGATGCGCAGGCTGATTCGAGTCTTTGTTTGACGCACATATCAGAAGATACGTTTTCTCTCACGTTGAGACTCGTATACACCACGACCTCGTTATAACGCGGTTCGTTATAACACGGTTTTGTATATAACACGGTTCAAAATTGGATCCCAAAAATGTACAGATTATATTGAAAAATGACCATAAATGGTCATTTTTCAATATAATCTATACATTTTTGTTTGGATATAACACGGTTGTTTAACTAACACGGTTTATGCTATGGACCCCAACAATAGTGTTATAAAGAGGTCGTGCTGTAATTAAAAGTTCCTATCCTGTAGGTGAAATAGCAACAATAATCAACGGACATGAAGCCACGAAGGGTCAGTTTCCCTACCAAGCCACTACTAGATACCACGACTATTTATGGTGTGGTGCAACTCCTATTGCACCCTACTGGGTTATTGCCGCTAAACATTGTTTTTGGGAAGAGTATGTTACCTTTTATTTGTTTCACAGTTTTTTAATTCCAGCTCCTCATATTTACAAGCATTTCACGCAATGTGATTTATTCAAGGTAAATTTTTTACACTAATTCTTGTATAAAGTCCTGAGCAGGAATCCGTTGGATCTATTTTCCTTCAGCCAACTAGTCGATCTATTTTCCTTCCGCCATCTTAAAAGACTGACATTTTTAGTAACGTTTGTAACATTTTGATGGCAAAGTTAAAATTAAATTATAAGGAACAAGTTGTTATCTTTGTAGATTGTGTCCGGTGAATCACAAACTAATTACTTAACATAAAGACCTTCGGGTTCATTACGAAAACAAGCCTATTCAAACTTACTGAAAATTTTAACCTCCAAAAAAATGAAACTTTTCAGATAAAAAATTCTGATATTTTTCATATTTCTACTCAAAACATAAATTGTGGGTACTCGTTAGAACCACCTCGACGAGGCGGTTCTAACGAGTACCCACAATCTATGTTTTTTAGCAGAAATAAGAAAAATAATGTATACCCTGCAAACCCCAGTTTTCCCATATAAAATGGGGATTCAAAGGGGTCAAAATTATATAGGCATGTTTTCATGATGTTTTTTTTCAGTTTGAGACATTCGCCGTACTGTACACATCGATCAATTCCACACAAATAAAATTCGTTCTTGTATTAACGTAAACTGACCCAATCAGAAATGCAACTAAAAGGAAAAAGAAACGACGGCTCCTAACTTATAATTGTAAACCTGATCTACTGTTCTTTCAAAATCATTTGGAAAGACAGTTTTCACTTGGAGTTTTATTCTAAATAATTCTTTGTTTTGTTTTGATTGACCGTATCTTATCTGACACACTTTGTCTTTTTCTGTTTCTGGGCCTTTCTGTAGTTTGCTTTGAAATGTTTAGCCAAACTTTAATATATGGCGAAACTTTGGTATGACCTATGGTATTCCTGTATTAAAGTGATATTTTGGAATTTTTATCCAAGAAAACTAAGCCCTGTAGACCACGACAGACACCTTTGCAAACACTGTGACTCCAGCCGTCTCATCAGGATCTACACCATTTGCAAGTATGTTCTGGTTAAAGACTTACATCCATATTTGCAACAATGGACATGTCTAAATTCAAAGATGGAAGAGTCCACTTCAGGAACCTAGGGGTAAAAGTGTTAACTTAGGGATTGATTGCAAATCTGAGTCCAGATCTACCTTTTATTTGCTTAAAGAAGACAATATCGCTGTTAAGGAACGTCCCTGATCAGTCTTGATCGTTGCGTAAGCTAATTGTTGTCTTTCATAGTGCAGAATATATTTCTATTTCCTTTGGGATCATTGATCCCATTAGGGTTGTTTTGAAAATCTAATACCGCTTAAGCCGGACCTGTACTAGGGAAGCGTATGCAGACTCACCGATTCTTTGATTTTCGTTCTTTTCTGTGTCCTTTGTTTCCAAAGAAACCTTTTAGATTTCTATTTTACGTCACCGCAGCTGATGTTAAGTGCCGTGTGGCGGGCGGCCGTAAAACGTCTCCCAGTATATCACTATATGGTTTTATATCCTCTACGATCATTGAGCCCACTCTGGTCATCACGAAAACATTCCTATGTCATTTTGACCCCTTAAACCCCACTTTTATATAGTAAAACTGGGGTTTACAGGGGTATACATTATTTTTCTTATTTTTGCTCAAAAACATAGATTGTGGGTACCCGTTAGAACCGCCCCGGCGAGGCGGTTCTAACGAGTACCCACAATCTATTTTTTGAGCAGAAATATGGAAAATATCAGAATTTTTTTTATCTGAAAATTTTCAATTTTTGGTGGAAAAATTTTCAGTATACGAGTATTTGAATAGGCATGTTTTCGTAATGTATTTTGAAAATCGAATACCGCTTAAGCTGGTGTTAGAGGGCGTATGTGGCTTCGCAAACTAAATTGCTGCGTATGAAGAGACCTAATAAAACCGAGTCTCCGATTTTCGTATTTTGCGTGATCTTTATTTCCAAAGGCAACCTTGTAGATTTTTATTTGTACGTGTAATAAGAAAGTTTCAATGGCATTTCTCGAAGACTCGTCACTTATTGAACTCGATAGATAAAACTAATGACATCATAAGCCATTAACATATATAAGATAGCTGCTAAATAAACCACTTACTTATTAAGTGCTTAAGTCATATATTTTACATATATTCGTTTGCATTTTTTAGACCGACAGCCTACAGAGTTGTAATTAATGAGCACGATTTATCATATGAAGAGGGAGATGAAATTTTCCTAAACGTCACAGAAATTATTCGGGTATGTTGTTAAGCCCTTTAGCAAATTATGTATAATTGTTCTTACATCTCTTTCTCTCTCTCTCTCTCTCTCTCTCTCTCTCTCTCTCTCTCTCTCTCTCTCTTCCGAGTTGAATCTTCAACCTTAACTATTTGGGCAAGTCCATTTCCTATCTAAGGAGTATCTGGTTAGTTATTATTATTACGATGTAGAAATTGATGATCAAGAGTTCGTGGGTTCGATCCTCGTCGGGTCCGGCGATATTCTGTCATGGAGATTGATCATGAAATATTTTCTACGGTCATTCTTTACCTTCCGCTGATTCAAGAAGGGCAGTTGTCAGTTTCTAGCGAAAGACTGTATACAAGTACTGGTTAACTGCTTAAAGGACTAAGCCTGCCAAGGAAAAGTGTGGTTAGGTAAACTGACCGCCTCGACACGACCTTGACAGTTTTGACTGGGCCGTTAATTAAACTAACCCAACCAACCAACATACGCATGTTTTCACTATATATTATAGGAGACATTTGGATGTTTATTACATAGAGGCATTAACGAAATGCGCCGATTCATGCTTAGAGTAGCCATTACTTGCATCACCAAAGCCATCACGAAAACATACCTATTTGATTTGGACCCCTTTAAACCCCACTTTTTATATAGTAAACTGGGGTTTACAGGGTTATACATTATACATTTTACAGGGTTATACATTTTTCTTATTTCTAGCTCAAAAATATACATTGTAGGTACTCATTAGAACCGCCTCAATGTTTTGCGCAGAAATATGAAAAATATCAGAATTTTTTATTTGAAAATTTTCAATTTTTTGTGGTGAAATTTTCTATATATTTGAATAGGCGTGTTTTCGTAATGGCAATCGAAGAACATTTGAAACTTTCCGGTCAAGAGTTTGCTATTATACGATCCATTTTAAAGACGTTTTTTCTTTGTAAAACCTATATTTTAACCACCTTTAATACATGTAACTGTTTTGCGTTTAGCCCTCTACAGCGCCCAACCACAGACAGCATTATCCAAAAACTTTCATATTACCCACAGTGATTTATTTTGGGAAGTATATTATAAAACTACATTTGAATTTTGTGGGAGGTCAAAGGTCACGGAGATACGTATGTATCATATATGATACGTTGGGCATTAAGTGTTCCCAAGCAAGGGTGAATAACTCCAGAATAAAAGATCTTTTAAGATTTATGTGTGCCATCAATATTTGTATTTATTAAAAAAAGTCTTTTGAAAAATACATATCAAGTTTTTCTCTACAAATGTGGTTGGCAGGGCAATTTTTCATTTTGAGCAAAAATTTTGCCCAGTGTATCATGTATGATACATCCAACTTTTTTCACTTTGATGATTGAAAAAAATATATTTTAAGTTAAACCATAGAATAATCAACTGTGTTTTCTTATGACCTCACATCTTGACATACTTTATAGCATTAAATATCAACAATATATTGAAATAGCCTGGTCACGGCACCAAATATATGTCATGTATCATATATGATACACGGGGCACTAGAGGATTAGAACGATGATATTTGTTTCTTGTTATGTTGAGCTGGGCACAACTTTTCCAACAGGATTGTATGTGCGCCATGCGAAGACAGATCAACCCGCGCATTCAAACAGGCTGATCAGTCATTGGTGTCAGCCTGGAGACGCTTTGGATCCTGTGCTGCCCACACGATGCACTCCGAAGGCTTCGATCAGACTGCGCATCATACTGCGCGGATGCGCAGTCTGATCAGAGTCTTCACTGGGCGCACGTGCAATACCGTAGGAAAGGCTGTGCCCTTGCTCACATTCTTTTTTAAACCAGCCTGGTAATAATTACGCCCACAGTGGGATCATCAAAGACATCGCACTCCTCAGAGTTTCTGATGCTATTCCGGATAACTTCATCATTGAAATGGCCTCTCCCAAGGACGACTTTGTGGGACAGACATGTATTATTTCTGGTTGGGGTGCCTCGAGTAAGTTTACAAACATTCTAGTCTTTTCCAGTTTAGACCGAACTATCGCTTACAATCGTTAGATGTATGAATAATTCAACCATATTTGATTTTTGTTGTTCGGTATCGTTTTCTGGATATAAGCAAAAAAAGTAGTCCACTCTTTTAACTGCAAGCCTAACATTTTTTCTCCTTCCGCATGCATTATTTCTGTTGTATGTAAATTACTAATTAAATGTTGAAAGCAAAATGTACAGATTTACATTAATCATGTATATATACAGCTGACTATCGTTATCTCGACCTCGCTTATCTCGAATAACCGCTTATCTCGAAGTAAAAATCTGGTCCCTGCCTAAACATGAAAATCTAACAACACGTAAAAAATATTGTGGAAAAGAGGAGAAATTGCTCTAAAGGAGGAGCAAGTTCTCCTCTTTTCCACAATATTTTCATCCGAAAAATGCTACGTCACAAATCGATACGGCCATATGCTAAAATGGCCGATGACCCATTGTCGGACAAACATTACACAAACATGGCTGTCTCTAGTGCATTTCGATCTAATTTCAAGAGTCCAATTACATATATATTTGTTAAATGTAGTTAATCGAATTATTTTTTTCTCAATTCTGCCAATCTGATATGTCGAGGTATGGATATATCTCGAAGTATTTCAGAGAGTCCCTTGGAATTCGAGATAACCAGAGTCGACTGTACTATAAAGCAAGAAAATAACAGAAAACGTGTAAAGACGTTGTGTGTGTGTGTGTGTGTGTGTGTGTGTGTGTGTGTGTGTGTGTGTGTGTGTGTGTGTGTGTGTTTGCTATTATATCTTAGGCATACGTGTGTTTGCGTATGGTTTTGTTCATCTACAGCGTTTGCACGACATCCGAAAAATGCTACGTCACAAATCGATACGGCCATATGCTAAAAGTGGCCGATGACCCATTGTCGGACAAACATTGCACAAACATGGCTGTCTCTGGTGCATTTCGATCTTTTGTTCTCCGTGTATTTGATCAACATTGCCAGTATTTTCAGTGGAACCGAATAACTACAGTCCCTCCAGGGCTCTGATTTAGTAATCATTGCTCATACGAGTATGTTATACCCTATACGCATATTATCATCCATGCTTGTGTGGTACATGCTTGAACTTTGTAAAATTATTCTGCCGCCAATATTTTTTTTGTCCATTATCATTTTGTGACATTATATAATACAGACAACCCTCTTTATTCCGATACTCGATACAACGACAAAATTCGTTATAATGACAATTTGACTGTCATGAAACCTTCGCTTAAGAGGTAACAATTAGTCACAAATTATGCAAGAATAGTGTTGCCTGTTGTTAGTTTCCATGTTGAAAACAGGGACCTGATATTCACCTCGAGATAAGCGGTTATTCGAGATAAGAGAAGTCGAGACAACGAATGTCGACTGTACTATTTTTTTTTTGTTTTTCGAAAAGAAAAATCAACAATCGTCATAGACTATAAGTCGCCATAAAAGTCGACCCAGCTAGCATTCTACGTAAATCTACATCGGGCCGTCATCGGCCCGTCAGCTACCCTGACGGGCCGATGACGGCCCGATATAGATTTACGTAGAATGCTGACTGGGGAGTTCCAACACACCTTCACGGTATGTCCAAGACAAGCTACAATCACAGAACAAAGCCTAAAATGACACAACCAAATACACAAACTGCATCGAACCGAATACACAAACTGCGTCGAACCGAATACACAAACTGCGTCGGACCGAATACACAAACTGCGTCGGACCGAATACACAAACTGCGTCGAACCGAATACACAAACTGCGTCGGACAGCACAAACTTTACAAACCGACGAAAACTAAGGCAAACAGCTACCTCTTCGTCAACGACGGAGGTGATCAAAATACCCGAAAGCAATGTCTTCCACAATATACCAGACAGCAATGTCTTCCACAATATACCATTACGAAAACACGCCTATACAAATATATAGAAAATTTCACCTCCAAAAACTGAAAATTTTCAGATAAAAAACTCTGATATTTTTCATATTTCTGCTCAAAACATAGATTGTGGGTACTCGTTAGAACCGCCTCGGCGAGGCGGTTCTAACGAGTACCCACAATCTATGTTTTTGAGCAGAAATAAGAAAAATAATGTATACCCCTGTAAACCCCAGTTTTACTATATAAAAGTGGGGTTTAAGGGGGTCAAAATTATATAGGCGTGTTTTCGTGATGCAAGATAACAATCACCAGATAGCAATGTCTTCCACGCGGACCGGACAAATGTATATATTTACCACAGCGGAAGCTGAGGGTGAAAACTTTGATCCCGTAAAGCTAGCTAAAGTCACCCCTCCCCCGCTTCCACACCCATACGCCTCCAGTAATTAATTACTGATCGTTCAAAGGCGGTACTTTCTTTGTGGTACCGTTTTTTTGTTGTTAAATGTTTTGTAGTGTTTCTCTTACAAATGTTTTTCTTTAGCAATTATGTACGTTAAAGATATAGTTGGATAAAAGAGTTGCCATACTTTGGGGAAATGGCTGCAGATTCTGCTTGCCATTTTTTATGGCTGTTTAACTGTATTTGTCTGTCTTTCCCTTTAATGTTGAAAACATGATGTGGATCTGATTGCATCAGTTCCTGGGCTCACTTATTTACTATGCTATCATTAGAACAAGAAACGACTACACGCAAAACCAAATCAAAACATAAAATGGGTAGTCGCACAGGGGGTGTCCACTTTGCTAGAAATATACATGTAACATGCCGCGAGTGGTCCCAAAACTTACAATTAACAAAGAAGTACGGATGATGTTCCGTAAGAATCACATTCAAAGAAAAAAAGACTGCCAATGTCACCAAGCAAATACAAATACATCATGACGGATAGTACACAAGCCACAAATCAAAGAAAATTAACTCTTTCGGCGCCAAATTTCAGACGACATTTGTCGTCTGCTTCTTTATTATCGCTTGGAAAGACGTTTATATGTAAAGTTGATAGACTGAATATCAAACAGCGTAGATCCAGATGAGCCGTCTCATCTGGATCTATGTTGTTTGCAAAGGCCTATTATCACCTGTGGCAGTGAAAAAGTTAAGGCAATAGGCTCCCTCTTTCCCAACAAGGAGATCGCAATGCTAGACATGGTCCACTAAGCACTGGTAATAACGCCGCAAATCGCCACGTAATTTGTAATAACGCAGCAATTTGAAATAAACTTTTCAAACTTGACTTCCCCCAGGAATTTCGAAATATATGCATTTCTATCTTCATTATAACTAATCAGAGGTCATAACTGGACAGTTTTGACATCAAAGACGAATATTTTGAAGTTTATTACAAACTACGTTGACTTAAGTTTCCGGCGATTTTCGATGACTGTCACATTCACCGCAATTTGATATAAACTTTTCAAACTTGAACTACCCCATGAATTCCGAAGTATATGCACTTGTCAATGTCTCTTCGAAACAACTAATCAGGGGACAGAACTGGACAGTTACTGTCCAGTTCTGTCCCCTGATTTGTTGTAACGAAGATACAAGTACATATACTTTGAAATCAAATTTGGAAAGTTTATTGCGAGTTGCAGCTTTATTACAAATTGCGTGGTTACAAAGTAAGGCACCGTACTGAACAAAATATGGGAAATGCCACACAAAGAACCATACAAAATTTACAAAGCCTGCAAATAACAAAATTCATTTGTGTAGTGTTAAAATGAAGTACATTATTTCTGTTCACGTCGTTTGCCTGAATATTTACGCTTCACATGGATTATTTCAGCTGTCGGAGGTCCCTATCCACTAGAGCCTATACTACAGTACACTGAGGGAGAGATCATTTCGCGAAAACGTTGTAGAGACTACTATGCCCCTTTTACTGTGCCTATTGTGGGTAAACAACATATCTGTATTGATAACAGTCAGACAGGAGTGTGCAAAGTAAATAGTCAAAAGGAGAACTGATACGCTTTTTAGGTGGACAACTCTTTTAAAATTGTTTTGCTCCCTTTTGTATAGGGTCACACCCTTACCATGTAGGGAAGTGAATGTGATGTAGCAAGTTTGGCATCAAATAGGCCTTACAAATAATGAAGAAAAAAAAAAAAGAAATAACATAACCATAAAATTCCACAATCACAAAACACAACCCTCCCGAGTCACTCGGGAAGGCTGTGTTTCGTGATTGTGGAATTTAAGATGGAGAGACAGGGAACAAATAAACGCCACATAAGAATCAACTGATGCACAAACAAAGGTGAATTGCAGCAGAAGAACCGCCTAGGAACGGTTAGTAGTTTGTGGGTACTCGAGTACCCACAATCTATGTTTTGAGTAGAAATATCAAAATATCAGTGTTTTTATCTGATTTTTTTTTTTCTGTTTTTGGAGGTGAAATTTTCTATATATTTGAATAGGCGTGTTTTCGTAATGGTTTGTTCCTCATATTTTCTTCTTTTGGTGCCTGAGAAAGGTCATGCTTCGTGATTGAGACATTTCCTCGGTATCGTCATTGATATTTTACTCGGATTGTATCGTTTATTACTTAACATTTAATATTTATAACCACATAATGATAAATGGTTATTTCACTGATATTGGTGAGTATTGTCCCGCGTTAGGATATAAAAAAGGCGCGAGCTTGATAGCCCAACCCTGGGTATATTCAGCAATCTCAGTGCAATTACCCTTTTATTACATAACGTTAAATATTTTGCGTCATTTTCAGTTATTTATAGCTCAAAATTTAATTTTTTATTATCTAAAATTCTGAGCATGCCTAGATGCCTGACCAATTGTGGCGCGACGTAACTGTCCTATGACATCATCAAAACCAATGTCATGTAACGGTAACTTTCGAAGGGATCTAAGCGTGCAATAGCGAGTAAGCATGCCGATATCGCGTGAGAGCTGCATGCTTGCTCTTTTGGATGTTATTACGCATTTTATCCATTCAATATTTATAGCTAGATCTATATAATAAACTATTATTCTAGCTTGAATTATCACATCTGGTCATCTCGTAAGGGGTAGCCGGTGGTCATGCACTCAAAATCTTTACGCGAACTTTCGGCCATGACTTACGAGTCATCCAAATGTCAACAAACGGGTAAGTCCTCGTGATTTATTGATTTTCATTAATTTCAGAGACATATTTTGAAAAATCGGACAATTCTTTTCCCAACAACTTTCATTTCTGCGTCGGAAAAGATAGGTGTGGGCTTGAAAAAACAATGTGCTACATTTGAATTTAATATCACCCGGAGAAGGTCGTCCGATATTCCTGTTTTGACTTTTTTTACCAGTGCAAAATGAAGGTATTTTCAGCTATCTGGGCTATGAAATACTTATTTAACATATCAAAAAAGACGTACTGCAACCTACGTCTACTTTGAAATACATAAGATGCTAAATTTCCCAAGCATTTGTCCCGGGGACAGAAATATTTGTGCAGAATATGACTTAAGAGGCCGATTACCCATTACGGGGGCATTAACCTTACGGGTAAAGAATGTCTATACGTCACAAAGCGACTTTTACGGCAGTAAAATTGAATAATTTGTATTCAATTTGGAATTTTACGAGTAAACAATACCTACCTGACATACACTAAGGATTTCCACTTCGGTCCCGCGAAGTCCCGGCTTTTAGCTCGCTCTCACAACCGGAAGAGACTTTTTTTTATTTCAGCACCGATGTGCGGTGTCTACTTCCGGATACCCCAAAAATGTGTCACTTCCAATTCGGCGAATTGAAGTCGCCTAAGGAAGGACATTTGAAAAGCGGGGTAGGAGGGAGGGTTCGTTGTATGTCAGGTAGGTATTGTTTACTCGTAAAATTCCAAATTGAATACAAATTATTCAATTTCACTTCGTAAACAAACCTACCTGACATACACTAAGGATTAACTCTGATTAACAAGCAGTATGTAGGAGGAGGGTTATTCAACTGTCTTGTATCCTTCCAATTATAACATAAAAAACAAATTGACTCACCCTGTCAAATTTTTCTCTGCTATCTTCAGAATTTCCATTCCATCCACTTCAGCCATTCTACTGTCTTCATATCAGATGAAATGGTTCTAAACTGCTTAAAAACCAAATCTGTACACACAGTTCCCATTAATTACATATTATATACAGGAAACTATTAAACAACCTTCCTCTGGTCTATCATACCAGTATTTATATAACAGTCTGCACTTTACCCATATCTTATAGGATACACCAAAGAATCCTGGCAATATCACTGCCATATAAAAACACTATGTACTAATCGCAGCTCGCCGATTAGTGATTTTTTTTTTTTTTTTTTTTTTTTTTTTTTTTAAATTATTATTACTACATCTCTAAAACGGATGTTTTAACTGTCTTAAAATAATGTTTTATGAATGTGGTCTCTCTAGACCAGTCTGCTGACTCCATAACATCTTTGATAGATGCTCCTTTGAAAAGGGCCCATGAAGGACCTACACTTCTTGTAGAATGACCCTGAATTTTTTTATCATTCAATGACTTCCTTTTAATCTTATATACCAGTTTAATCAAATTCACAATCCATTTAGAGATAGTTTGCGCTGTGACTGGTTGATGAGGTTTCCTAGTAGCCAAAAATAATTTAACAGCTCCATGTCTATGCTTTTTAGTCTTTTTGATATAATGCATTATACATCTCCTAGGATCAAGACACTTGTCCTCCCTATGACAGGGAACAAATATATGATTACTGTCATGGTTAGGGCGATCTTGTTTTGACAAACCAGTGCGAATGAAAGTTATGCCTCTTTCTCCGACATTCATCTTGTCATCTGCTATCTGTAGAGCCTGAAGATCACCACATCTACGGAATGTTGTTATAGCTACCAGAAAACACGTTTTCCATGTCAGATGTGTCAATGAAGCATCTTTCAAAGGTTCAAATGGAGCTTCTTTCAGACATCCTAAAACGAGAGACAAATCCCAGTTGGGTATCAAGCATTTAACTGGTGGTCTTTCATTAAAAACTCCCTTCAAAAGGCGTATGATGAATGCGTGCTGTCCAATTGGACAATTATCAAATGGAGGTAATAAGGAAGACAACATTGATCTATAACCATTTATAGTTCTGTACTTCAGACCCTTCTCAAACAGGGATGTCAGAAAATCTGCACATTCATCTAAAGAGGCATGAAGGGGATCGATGTTCCGTTCAGCACACCAGCCACTGAACTGTTTAAACTTTGAGTTATAATCTTTTCTCGTGCCCTTCCTCCATGAAGATGCCAGTAATTTTCTAGTTCTTTCTGAAAATCCCTTTTCAGAGAAGTGTCTGTCGACAGCAGCCATGCCGTCAGTTTCAGAGACTGTGGATCTGGGTGTAAAATCTGTCCTTTCACTTGCGTCAACAGATTCTTCCAAGGTGGCAGCATTAGTGGAAAAGCTATTACCATTTCCAGAAGTTGCGGAAACCAATACTGCCTCGGCCAATATGGTGCTATGAGAATTATCTTGCAATGAAACTGTTTCATATGCTGCAACACCCTGGGGATCATCTGTATTGGAGGGAATGCATAGGCAAACATGTTCTGCCAAGAAATTGACATTGCATCTGTGGCAAACGCCTGTTGATGAACTGTCCATGAGCAAAACAGCTGAGTTTTCTTGTTCTGAAATGTTGCAAACAAATCCATCAGAGGGAAGCCCCACTGACAGAAAACTCTGACTACAGCTGCTTTGTTCAGGGACCATTCCGTCTCTCTGATAGAGTGTCTGCTCAAACAGTCCGCCAAAAAATTTTTCCTCCCTGCTATATGAATCGCTTTGAGGCAAATATTGTTCTCCAGTGCCATTAACCATAGTCGCCATGTTAGAAGGCACAGATCCAATGACCTGGTTCCGCCCTGGCGGTTCAGATACTGAATAACTGTTTGATTGTCTGACCGAATCAAAACATTTTTCCCTGAAAGGTTCGACAGAAAATGTTTCACTGTCAGAAAAACTGCCTCCATCTCCAGACAGTTGATGTGAGACATTTTCTGCAAGTTGGACCAACGGCCTTGCACTGTCTGATTGTTCATGTGACCACCCCAGCCATACTGGCTCGCATCTGTTGTCACTGTTACTGTAAACTTTGTTAACTGTACAGATCGACCCTTTAAAATATTTACTTCCTGTAGCCACCAGCTCAAATGTGGTTTGAGCGAAGGTGTAACAGGGATTTGACATTTCATATCCATTTTTCTTGGGCTCCAGTTTTTCAACAGATGCAGCTGAATTGGACGCATGAATAATCTGGCATTCGGAATTAGTTCCAAACAAGAGGCTATCTTTCCCAACAGAACAAGATAACTGTGTGCTGAATTTTGACCCTGTAACAGATCTAGGGCTGCTTTTCTCAGTCCTTGTGCACGTTCTTGTGTTGGAAATACCAGACCCCTTGCTAACAAGAAATGACCGCCTATATATGTTAGATTCTGACTTGGTACTAAACTTGATTTGACTTTGTTTATTATGAACCCTAGTCGAAAAAGAAGGCTGAGTACGACAAACCGATTCTGCCACAGCATTCTTCTGATTTGATTCAGGACAAGCCAGTCGTCTAGGTATGTAGCAAGCCTTATACTTTGCTTTCTTAAATAACCTGCTACCACTGAGGTGACTTTTGTGAAAACTCGTGGTGCTACTGTTGGACCAAAATTTAGGGCTCGAAACTGGTACACTTTGCCCTGAAAACTGAACCGGAGAAATTTTCGATGAGGTTTGAAAATCTTGAGATGGAAGTATGCATCGGACAGATCCAGTGTTATTGACCAGTCTCCTTTTTCGACTATTTGAATCACTTTTGTTATTGTGTCCATTTTGAAATGCTTTTTTACCAGATACTTGTTGAGAGGTCGCAAGTTTATCACTGGGCGCATTTCCCCATTTTTCTTTGGCACCAGAAAAAGTGTACTGTAAAAACCTGTCATTACATGTTTTTTGTGCACTTTTTCTATTGCATTTTTGCATAAAAGATTGTCTATTTCTTTTGCTATAGAAACCTCTTGATCTTTTTGAACAATAGTTTCTTTGATGCCCCGAAATGGTGGCTTGCGTAAAAATTCCATTTTGTAACCATTTCGGATCAGATCCAAAACCCATTTGTCTGCTGTTATTGTTTCCCATTCTTTCGAAAAATGTGACAGGCGACCTCCGACAGGTATCTCTGGACACCTGGCTATTGTACTTACATTGTCATTTTGAAGCTGTCTTTCCAT
Organism: Anodontia alba; assembly: GCA_964016985.1. Lineage (NCBI taxonomy): Eukaryota > Metazoa > Mollusca > Bivalvia > Lucinida > Lucinidae > Anodontia > Anodontia alba. The sequence continues at coordinate 20,374,875 of OZ024838.1, forward strand.
GCCCATATTTCCTGTCAGAGTAGGAAAAGGACCTGGAATTGCCCTGTTTACTGAAACCTTGCCGTCTTGGCTCTCGTCGCACTGATGACTGCTGTTCCTGTGGCATTCTTGGTATACGAAAATTGTTGTAACCCTTTGGCTTCACATTATCATTTGAATAAGTATTTCTTGTGTAAGCATTATTCCTGAAAGGAGGACCAGAAACAGAAGGTCTGTCATAAAATGGTCGTTTATGGTCAGAAGATTTGACTGGACTTTCAGCCTTACGCTTGGTTGCCTTCTTTTGGAAATCTGGAACGAGATCTTCTATCTGCTTTTTCTTTTCTTTTCTTGATTTCAACAAATTTTCAAGTCCGGACCCAAACACACCTTCCCCAGACAACGGTAAGTTGGAGAACTCCAGTGCATCATCAAGTTCGTACAAAGCAGTGTCACTCATAGCAGCTGTTCTCCGAATTATATGATGAAAAGCACCGGCTCTACCAATCTGATCTAGGCATTTTGTCGTCATTGAGAATACATTCTTCACATGCTCAAGTCCCTCATCTTTATTAAAAATATCTGACTGGAGAGTTTCAACAAGATTTCCCAGAGCCTGTTGAATATACAGTTGCATGACCACGCCCAAACGGGCTGATTGCTGTCCTTTATAAGCAATTTTTTCAATCATTTTACTGGGCTGTGAAAACAAAGTTTTGTGCTTTGCTTTTACAAATGATGCTTTTGTACCATGTCGTTTGACTAAACAACTGTCAACTAAAGTATCCAAAGAAGGAACTTGCAGGTATTTTTCTGCTTCTTCATCCACAGGAAAAAGTTCAAAATTATCCTCTGAAAAAGCTGTCAAAACATTTGGCTCACTTGTTCTGTAACTGGTATCGAGAACTTCCTTCTGTGATTTATCAATTGAAATACCCGATTTCTTAACAGTTTTCTTGACCACTGCATCATCCCCAAAAATATCATACAAACACTTCTTTGTAACTTCTGACAAGTTCTTTGAATTTTCAGTTTGTTCATTGTTGTTTTCATCAACCTGAATAAATTCGCCATCAGAGCCAGAAAACTTACCACTAGCATGAATTGACAAAGCATCATCAGGATTATTCTCAAATTCTTCTGAATCTGAGCCTGAGTAAACTGAATCAACACGACGCCTTTGTGGTGTGGTAGAAGATAAAGTTCTGCTCAAAAGTAAGTCCACTTTGGAATTCAAGTCTTCGAACTTTTTGTTCCATGACTCTTCCAAGATATCATATCTAGAACGCCTTTTTGCTCTGCTTCTAGGCGTATTATCCACCGAGCGTGGTTTGTCCACGTGTGGTTGAGACCCTTCGTCATTTGACAAGACTTCTCCGTCTTCAGAGCCATGTTCTGGCGCCGGTAAACTTGGTGCAGCGCGCAACTGAGCGCTAGCCATTTAACAAAGTCTTTCTCGAATAAACTGAATCAAAAATACGAGTTGACAAACTTCTTGAGAGCTCTAAAACAACGTCCGACTTCAATTCGCCGAATAGTGAAAGTGACACATTTTTGGGGTATCCGGAAGTAGACACCGCACATCGGTGCTGAAATAAAAAAAAGTCTCTTCCGGTTGTGAGAGCGAGCTAAAAGCCGGGACTTCGCGGGACCGAAGTGGAAATCCTTAGTGTATGTCAGGTAGGTTTGTTTACGAAGTGAAATGAAACTTCTATATGAATTTTCTCAATTGAAAGCTTCAAATATATGCAAACGTGCCATATCAGAACCCTGCTGACACATGCGGTCTCATTTACAAGACCCTTCACGCTGTTTGATTGTTTATATTTAAATCATAAAAAGGAATATTTTTGTTTGTTTTTTTTAAATGCGGGGCATTCTGATAATGGCTTATGTTCCCATAAGGGATAATAAGGCATTTTAATCAGACAACTGGCAGTTGGCTTTCTAGTCCCCGTAAGGGTTAATGCCCCCGTTAGAGGGTAATCGGCCTCGTGGGTCTTTCTTAACCTTCATTTTGCACTGGAAAAAGGTCGAAACAGGAATATCGGACTACCCTTCTCCGGGTGCAATCAAATTAAAAATTAGCTGCTTTTTTTACAAGCCCACGTCTATCTCTTCGGGCGTAGAAATGAAAGTTGTGCCTTTGAAATTGACAAAAACCAATAAATCAGAAGAAATAAATCAGGAGAACTTACCCATTAGTTGACATTTGGATGTCTCGAAAGTCGAGTGGCCGGAAGTTCGGGTGAAGATTTTGAGTGCATAACCCTTTACGAGATTACCGGGTGTGTTATAGGAATGAATTTTATTTTTGTGGACGCTATCGACGTGTAATAACGGCGAACCACTCACAAACTGAATAAAGCCAGAAGAACTTTATGTTTTAGGTTTGTGAGTGATTCGCCGCAGTTTACACATCGACAAAATCCACAAAAATCATAAATCTTTCCTTAAAATTCTAACTTATGAAAATATTTCAAATGTTGCCAAAAATGTCAATTTTTTGACACTGCAGAAGGAAAATAGATCCGACGAATTTCTGCTCTGGAATGTATTGAAGTGTTAAACTTTCCTTCAACTTATCAGAGTGCGAGAAATAGGTATACAAATGATGAGCTGGAATTATTATTCTTCAAATCTATATTGGACCGTTATCGGCCCGACAGGTATCCTGTCGGACCGATAACGGTCCAATACAGATTTAAGTAGTACATGTCTGCTAGTTTGGATAGTTGTTTGTTGTTTATCATACAGGGCGACAGCGGTGGACCCTTAGTGTGTGACGGTAAGCTTGCTGGAGTTGCGTCTCTGACCTGGTATGATTGCAGGACCAACATCCCTTCCGTTTATGCAAGCATCCCTTTCTTTCGACGTTGGATAGGCGCCAGAATAAAAGAACATGAGGGATAAAGCTACGTTCCTGCTGATAATAAAAAATATCAACCCAATGTAATGGGATACCTATTCTCCTTTCGACATCACTCGGAAAGACTTTTTTTTGGCGTTTTATTTTACGTGAAAATATGTTGTTGCTTTTTTGATTGACCATATCCCATCAGAAACCATTTGTCTTTTCTGTGTATGTTTTGTTCTCAAATATTTACCCTGAAATAAAATTTACGGCCAAAAATTTGTCGGACATATACAATTTCTATCTATAGTACAGTGATATTTTAGATCTTTTGTCTGAGAATATGTTTTTTTCACTTTTAATTGCGGAACTAAGATTATTGATGTTTCACAACAATATTGTGAAAATTTCAGAAAACTTGAACACGCGGAACTTGTTGAAAATCTGCCTCCACGATACCTACCTTACAGATTTCTGCATAATTTGCATTCAATTTTACTGTGGGAAAAAGCGAAAATATTACAAAAAAAAAAAAAAAAAAAGAAAAAAAAAAAAAGAACGTTGACTAGAATAAAACTTTTTGAGCATAGATAGTTACGACAATGGTTTTGCATTAAATCATGCCAAAAGTTTGCAAATTTACTTCTATGTTAAGCGCCAAAGCAAAAACAACTTGCTGAAATTACTGTATTTTTCCTGTATAGTAAATCGGACACCCCAACTCTGTACTCTTTATCGTTATTTTTTGGCCTAATTCACCCTTGTCCTGCTGAACCTGGATATGTCCTACCTTGGCAAACAGTGTTGATCCAGATCAGTTGGCTTCTGAAGAAGCCAACTGATCTGGATCTGCACTGTTTGCCATTAAGTATGTGAATTTATATCAACATCTGGATCAAGTAATCTGATTGGCTGAAAATTCGAAATGGGCACGGTATCTCAATTTATTCAGCATGAAAAGGATTAAACCAATTTAGTACCTGTTCCTGTATCTAAAAATAGCTGAATGAGTGCCAAACAGTCTAGACCATGATTAGAAGCCGCGTTGATCTGGGCCTACACACATCACGAAAACATGCCTGTATAATTTTTACCACCTTAAACCCCACTTTTATATAGAAAAAACTGGGGTTTACAGGGGTATACATTTTTTTTCTTATTTCTGCTCATAACATAGTGAGGCGGTTCTAACGAGTATCCACAATCTATGAAAAATAGATTGTGGGTACTCATTAGAACCGCCTCGTCAAGGAGGTGCTAACGAGTACCCACAATCTATGTTTTGGGCAGACATGTGAAAAATATCAGAATTTTTTTTATCTGAAAATTTTCAATTTTTGGTGGTAAATATTTCAGTATATTTGAATAGGCATGTTTTCGTAATGAGTTTGGTCGGGCCTGTCTGTCCGAATAGGGCAAACACGGAACATTTACAAGTATCATCTTTCCAGAAAGCACAGGTTTAAATCGTTGCCGAGACGCTTTTTCAATAACTTCTTAAATTTGGAGCGTTGCAATGATTTTGAAGTTATTTTGATGTATTGTGCTGTATACTGTATTAAACAGAGATTCTAATGCACTCGCGTATGTAACGCGACGTCTGATTGGATAACGTCAAAAATTTGCAACGGTATATTCTGCGATATACTGTTGCAAATCCGACGTCATCACGTAACGTCGCTTCTCAATGGCTGGCATTTGGTTTTACACAGCTCACAGCACTTGTCGTTTTGTGCAAACAGTACATTTTTTCAATAGCAAAAATGAATAAATGCATTAGAATGGGGGTAACTGCATCAAATTTGTCATTTGTGGAGGTAAATCGGCGGTTTTACGGTCGCAAATTACGTTTTACAGCTCCGCTGACGCGTCTCCGTAAAACGAAATTTCCGACCGTAAAACCGCCGATTTACCACCCAAAATGCCAAATTTGAAAGCAGTTATCCTCTAAATCGCACGCTGAGTATTGTAATATTATGTGTTGAATATTGAACTATTGAACTTCGTACGATAACACACACACACACACACACACACATACACACATACACACACACACATGTATATATATATATATATATATATATATATATATATATATATATATATATATATATATATATATTCTTTGTTAGATCAGAAAATACGACTAGTCATTTTATGTGTATCGTCTGCGTAGTTGGGCCATGGATAGTCATCTCATGATTCACATGAAACTCTAAATAAAATGTTTTTTTCACACAAAAATGATAAAAGAAAACTTAAGAATGTCGCCTACTACAATGTTGCTGAGCAATTTAAAGGTTAAGTTTTCTGTTCTCAATAATTGCGCTGCACCTTACGAGGGTGTTACTCTGGAGTAAAGTAAAACCTCAATGACCCGAACACTGATAGCCCGTTTTCCTTGGCTAATTCGAACTCCTTTTTTTGTCCCTAGGAAATTCTCTTGATAACAAAAGAAAACATATATTTATGGTTATTTTAGGGATTTTTTTCATATTTTCATATCATGAAATGTATGTTGTGTGTACTCATTAGAATCGCCTCATCGCGGCGTGTCTTATAAGTACAGACAACATACCAAATATATAGAAAACATTTAACTCCAAAAATTGAAAATTTTCAGATGAAAAATGCTAATGGGTTTCTTATTTCTGCTCAAAACATAGATTGTTGGTACTCGTTAGAACCGCCTCGGCGAGGCGGTTCCAACGAGTACCCACAATCTAGTTTTTGAGCAGGAATAAAAAAATAATGTATACCTCTGTAAACCCCAGTTTTACTTTATAAAAGTGGGGTTTTAGGGGGTCAAAATTATATAGTCATGTTTTCGTGATGCCATTATTAAATTGATGGTCGAAAAGACATCAATATATCATTTCCCATTTGTCTCCTTACCTGGCGCTGTGATTATCCCTCAGTTGCTCTAACTACTCATGCCTAGAACAAATTTACAAGGTCCCAAAGATGTTTGAGTTATTGAGGTCTGACTGCATATACTTAGTCAACAAAGGTCAAGATCAGCCTGCTCTTCCGCGGAGTCTGCAGAGGTTCCTTCCTGTCTTCTTTCAGAATGATAGATTTTTACCGAGCGCTTAAGCTTGTATATGGGACAACTCATAATGCTAAAATAAATATCTAAAAGATTGCCTTTGGAAACAAAAGAATGAAAACCGGAGACTTTGATTGTGTTGGGGTTTAACGACACGCCAACCCTTGTGGGTCATTTTGTTCGTCTCCCAGAGAAAGGGAGAAAAGAGATAGAAGAGATAGCAGAGCAGATAAAAGAGAGGGACAGGGAAGAAAAAGGAACAGGAATGAAAGTGAAGAAACAGAAAAAAAACCCCGAAAAAAACAAAACAAAACAAAAAACAAACAAAATATTCCCCCTCTTCCCTTATCTGCTACAAGGATAGCAGGCCATGCCCAACTGTAAGCCAATATCAATTGGACGTCCCGGTGACATTAGATACAGGACACCTTCACACCACCCAACCATCCCCGAAAATCGGAGACGCGTTTTACCCATAGCATGGTAAGTGTTAATACCTCTGAACAAGGTATAATACCTTGATATCTTTATTGTTATATGACTGCCAGAAAAGGTCTTCTCTGATTGGCTCACGCTGGCTGTAACAGTTTTCTTTTTCAAATCCTGATGTTTGCTAAAATTAGCAGCTGCTTGGCTAAGGTCAAGGACCGGTCAGCATCACTTTTGTCACTGAGGTCAGACAGCTAAAAATAGTCAAATAACAAAATGCCTGGCTAAGGTGAAAGATCGGTCAACATCAAAATAGTCCTAAACAGAAGTATCGAAACATTCTACCGAGGTTAACACCAGAATTTGTCAACCCTCGAAACTGGCGTTCCCCTCGGCTTCGCCTCGGTGAACGTCACTTTCTCGGGTTGACCAATCCTGATGTAGAATGCATCAATTGTTAAATGTCATTGTCTTTCATCATCATGGTCTTTCATTACACGTGTTATGGTTTCTTTCATCAGAGGGACTGGTTACACGTGAAAACATTTTTTGCGCCATTTCGTAAAAGGGACAGGTATGAATCGTAACGTCAGATGCAGAGTGTACGCATAGCGAAGATTCAGATCAGCCTGCGCATTCGCGTAGTCTGATCAGAATATTCACTAAGCGCAATTTGGATAGCCAAGGACGCGAAGTTTCTTCATACCGGAGACAATGAAGACTCTGATTAGACTGCTCGGATGCGCAGGCTGATTTGAGTCTTCGTTAGGCGCACATGTCAAAAGGCACGTTTTTCCACGTTTAAGCACATATTGCACGACCTGCAGAAAAGTCGACCGATTGAAAGGTTGACTTTCGAAGAGTGCCCTATAATCACCTGGCGAGTCCGTCTATCCGTCCGTGGTCAGAAACGTTTTGGCACATTGACAGATACCGACAAGCTCTAGCCAATGCGTTTGCTAAATGCAATTTTTCTTTGACCAAGGAAACGCCGAAGCAAACAAGAGGCTTGTGGGCCACTATGTTCACTGCTCTAGAGCTGGTGTTGATGACGACAACACCAACAAAGACGGACTATGGACCCACTGAGCTCCGACAGAGCCTTTTAGCTTTGGTCAGCTTAATATCCACTGTTTTGCCGTTTTGATACATAAAAGTCTAACAGATCTAAACTGAACTTGTAAAATAGGCCAAAGTCAACCAAGGTTTATCATTTGAACAAACTAGGTACACCCAGAGTCTTTAATGCCGCATACCAAGTTTCAAGCTCATCCATCGGCCTTTCAGTTTCTGTCATGTGACCCAGATCCCAACACAAACTTTGATTTTCCAACCCTACTGATGCTCTATATGCCATTTGGTTTCAATCAGTTCAGCGGTTTTAGAGTATACTTAAAAACTACAGAATCTGAGGGGCTTAGGGGTCAGTAAATGACCTTGACCATTGGTATTTATAAAAATTCATTTAGCCGATTGCACAAATCAACTTTGATGTCAAAGGCTACAACAAAATCAGAAAAATCCACTATTTGCCCTTTTTCCCCATACAACAGCCTTAGTGACCAAATTTGACCTTAATGTAAATATGTCAAGGTCAATCAAAGGTCATCATTTGAACAAAATTGAAAGGGTCCGAGCCAACAATGCTACATACCAAATTTCAAGGTCATCCGTCATTCGGTTCCTGAGAAGCGGATTTTTAAAGGGATTTTACCTTATATGGGAGTGGCGGTCATCTTGGTTATGTAACACAGACTTTACGAACAGACTTTTGTTCCCCTACCCAATGGAGGTGCTGCATGTAATTTTGTTTCAATCGGCCCTGCGGTTTCAGATTGAAAATGTTTGAAAATGTTGACGGCGCCGACACTGACGACCACTGCTTATCCTAAAAACTCCCCAGGAGCCTTTGGCTTTGGTGAGCTAAAATGTAAAAACAAATAACGGAAATCCCTGTAGGTTTTCAACCATACTGGATGTTTCAATAAATTTTTGAAAACACGTGTATACTGATATGATTCAGACAAAAGAATTGCCAAATGCTACTTTTCCTAGACCGAGGAAATGCAGAGGCCAAAATGTGACAGCGAAAATATCCATAACTCCTGAAACCTTAGAAATACTTTGATAATTTTTAGCACACGGATTGATATTGACAAGATCTAACCAATGAGCTTGCCTTATACCAATTTTCTCTGACGAGGACACGCCGAGGCTAGGATATGGAATTAGCCGTTGGTATTCAACAAACATGAACGATACATTTTGATAAAATGTTTTATACACTTGAATATTGACAAACTCTAGCCAAAGGAATCGCCAAAAGGCTAAGCAAAGGCACAGGCAAGAATAAACAGGTCATGCACCTTAGGGACAGCTGGTTTATAATTAATTTTCAAAAAAAAAAAAAAAAAAAAAAAAAGAATAGGGCCATCATCACCTGAGTATCATAGCACTCAAGGAGAATATGACTTAATCAGAGGAACATTTCCGCGAACTTATTTTGAAATCAGGCCATAGGCCTAGGAGATGTTGTTTTACGAGGATTTTTAGCTCTGGTGGCCATTTTGTTCACCAGAGCAGAACCATTTTAGCAATTTTGGTAAAGGGGTATTAGAGGAACATTTCTGTGAAATTATTTTGGAATCGGGCCCTTGGTCTAGGAGGAGATGTTCTTTAAAAGATTTTTTTTTTATTTTGCTCTGGATGCCATTTTGTTTAGCGGAACGGCACCATTTTAGCATTTTGGTAGAGGGTCACTCAAGAAACATTCCTGTAAAATTATTTCAAAATCCATTAACCAGTTTAGGAGGAGATGCCTTTTAAGTAAATTGTTGTCAGATGCACGACAGTCTACGCCCTTTTTTCTATTTTCAGCTCTGGTGGCCATTTTGTTAAGCCAAAGGGAACCATTTTAGCAATTTTGGTCAAGGGACATAAGAGGAACATTTCTGTGAAATTATTTTGAAATCCGGTCATAGGCCTAAAGAGGAGATGTCTAAAGGGGTTTTCTATTTTTAGGTCTGGTGGCCATTTTGTTCAGCGGAGAAGAACCGTTTTAGCAATTTTTGTAAAGGGGCATTAGAGGAACATTTCTATGAAATAATTTTAAAATCCGGCCATTAGTTCAACCGAGCAGGACCATATTAGCAATTTTGGAAGAGGGTCATTCAAGGAACCTTCCTGTAAAATCATTTCAAAATCCATTAACCCATTTAGGGGGAGATGTCTCTTAAGTAAATTGTTGGTAGATGCATGACAGTCTACGCCCTTTTTCTTTTTTTTTTTTTTTTTTTTTAGCTCTGATGACCATTTTGTTCAGCCAAACAGAACCATTTCAGCAATTTTGGTAAAGGGTCATAAGAGGAACATTTCTGTGAAACTATTTTGAGGTCCGGTCATAGGCCTAAGAGGAGACGTGGTTTAAAGGTTTTTCTACTTTTAGCTCTGACAGCCATTTTGTTTAGCAGTATGGAACCATTTTAGCAATTTTGGGTTTAGGAGAAGATGTCTCTTAAGTAAATTGTTAACAGACGCATGACAGTCTACGCCTTTTGTTTTTTTTTTTTTTGTTTTTTTTTAGCTCTGGCGGCCATTTTGTTCAGCGGAGCCAAACCATTTTAGCAATTTTGGTAAAGGGGCATTAGAGAAACATTTCAGTGAAATTATTTTGAAATCGGGCCCTTGTCGTTTAAAATGTTTTTTTTTTTTTTTTTTTTTTTCATTTTTTTTTTTTTTTTTTTTTTTTTTTAGCTCTGACGGCCATTTTGTTTTGCAGAGTGGAACCATTTTAGCAATTTTGGTAAGGGGGCATGAGAGGAACATTTCTGTGAAATTATTTTGAAATCGGGCTATTGGCCTGGGAGGAGATGTCGTTTAAAGGTTTTTCTATTTTTAGCTCTGGCAGCCATTTTGTTTACGGAGCGGAACCTTTAGGCAATTTTGGTAAAGGGGCATGAGATGAACATTTCTGTGAAATTATTTTGAAATCGGGCCATTGGCCTGGGGGAGATGTCGTTTAAAGGTTTTTCTATTTTTAGCTCTGGCGGCCATTTTGTTTAGCAGAGCTGAACAATTTTGGCAATTCTGGTAGAGGGTCACCCAAGAAACATTCCTGTAAAATTAGTTCAAAATCCATTCACCGGTTTAGGGGGAGATGTCTTTTAAGTAAATTGTTGACAGACGCACGACGGACGACGCACGACGAGCGACGGACGAAGACCGGTCACAAAAGCTCACATTGAGCCTTAGGCTCAGGTGACCAAAAAAAAGGAAGCTAAACATCGTCTGTCATTATTTTCATTTTATGTGTTTTGTATCACACATGATGCAACCTGGCATATAAAAAATACTAACAATGAGCAAAATGACATTTTTATTTGATTGTAATTCAGGTTTTACTGTTAATGTTTCGAGAAAAAAAATTAGTAGACTTTGCTAACAGTTAGCTAACAAAAAACTTTCAGGGGTACGTCTATGCAAACAGTAAAGTTCCGGATCAGCAAGCGAAGCTATATAATCCGACAACATCCTTTATTATATGTTAAGTACTGGGCCAGATATGCCTGAGCATACAGTGTAGACCCAGATCAGACGCCACAGAACGGTAAGTACACTTGTTTGCCAATCACCGAGCAATATTATAGTCATATCAACAAGCAGTAAAATGGATTTTTTTTTTCAAATTTTAGGACAGGTACGTCAGAAAACGTATCTTCGGAAATTGCGCATTCGCACAATCTGATCAGAATCTCCTGTGGGCGCATTTTGGATACTCAAGGATGAAAAATTTCTTACTGCGAACATGCAGATCTGACTGCGTGAAGAGAAAATTGAGGCGGCCCCCTAAAATATAAGAAAAAGATAATATGTAAGACCCAGATCTGACTGCTTGAAGAGAAAAAATTAAAGTGTCCCCCCGCCCCCACAAAAATATAAAAAAGATAGTATATTAGGCCCAGATCTGATTGCATAAAGAGAAAAAAATTAAGGTGCCCCCTAAAATAATAAAAAAATGTATGTAAGGTCCAGAGCTGACTGCGTGAAGAGAAATATTTAAGGTGGCCCCCTAAAATATAAGAAAAAGATAGTTTGTAAGGCCCAGATCTGACTGCTTAAAGTGAAAAATTTAAGGTGCCCCCATCCCCAACTAAAATATAAAAAAGATAGTATGTTAGGCCCAGATCAGATTGCATAAAGAGAAAAAAATTAAGTTGGCCCCCTAATATAATAATAAAAAAATGTATGTAAGGTCCAGATCTGACTACGTGAAGAGAAAACTTTAAGGTGACCCCCAAAAAATAAAAAAAAGAAAGAAAGATAGTATGTAAGGTCCAGATCTGACTATGTGAAGAGAAAAATTTAAGGTGACCTCCTAAATAATAATAATAAAAAAAAGATAGTATGTAAGGCCCAGATCTGACTGCGTAAAGAGAAAATTCAAGACGGTCTTCTACAATCAAAACAATGATATGATCGCTAACAAGCGAAAAATTCAAGACGGTCTTCTACAATCATTACAATGATATGATCCCTAACAAGCGATCAGGATTATTGGGTACTATAGAATATTTCAACGGGGAGACTTGCGCAGGTGAAGAACGATGTGAAACCGCATAATTTGCGCATATAAAAGGCAGGACCCAGTTGTTCAAAACTAACGATGTCGTTAGTTAACGATTCGTTAAAAGTTACATCGAGTGATACACAAATGCGATGAAATTTTTTGCTGAAAAAAATGTGAGTAGCTTTTGCAGTGCAAAAGCTACTCACATTTTTTCAGCAAAAAATATCAGAATACTGTACATTGAATCCGCTAAAACAGTTAACGAAATGACCCTTAACGAGCTCGTTAAGCTAACGACGTTTCGAACAACTGGGCCCTGATTTTTTTCCGCTTGACGTGGCCCATATGTCGGATATAAGTGCACCTAACGCAGACTGATCTAGGTCTTTGCTATTCGCAAATGGCTCACAGATATAAATTTATTTTCATTGCGTGTCACTTTCTCCGGAACTTCATTTCTGTAGCTTTCAAAGACTTCTTTCCAAGCCAGCTTTGGTATATCATTCCGCCTTGTCCACTGTCGTATGAAGAAGCTACAGTACCAGGAGTAACATACACGCCATTTAAATTCGCTTGCGCACAATAATTAAACCACCAGCCACCGTGGCACATATTGGGACAAATTTTGCCACTCAGTCCACCCTGTTCGTTGTCGTAAGTGAAGAATGGTTGATTGTTTTGGTATTGAAGTGATTGTTCACCTTTAAAGAAACATAAAACGACTACTACAGTGTGGCGGACAGATAACAAAAAATGACAAACTTTTGCCCATTAGCAATCCCAAACCTGACTTCCACAATATCAATGCACAAACCAAGTTTGGTGAAAATCCACTGATATTTGATAAAGTATATATTGTCTTAACAACTGATATTACTCGTTATCGTCCTTGATACATTGAATTTATTTGGTTATTTTGATCGATTACGGAGTTATAATTTACTAGTGTTCTAAGGCTTGTGCGTAAAAATCGAGTGCGCGAGGCAAATGAGTTATTTTTACAAGCAAACGTTACAACACGAGTGAACTTTTTCTCCGTAATCGATCAAAACAACAAAATAAATTGTTTATTGCATTTCCATTCATGTTTTACCGTTGAATTTTCACATTCTGCCGTTATGATTTCCTACCAAATAGTTCCAGTCAGTGCATGAATTTCAGGTGGCGTGGTTTAGTTGGAAAGTCAGTCGCCATCTTGTTTTCACTTTAACGCAAAAATCATCCATGCTTGAAATACAGACACAACAATGTCAAGAAAGAAGAACTGGACTATCAAGAAAATCATGCATTTTATTATATCCAAAGTAATGAAATACAGAGAATTATTAATGAAATAAAATGCATATTTCGAAAAAGTTAATATTTTCACTAGTGAAAATATAAAACTTATATTTTCACTCCTCTGAGCAGTGAAAAATATAAGATCTGGAACTACTTTTTTCTTATTTACATTAATGGTCAAAGGGAAGCATGTTCAATACCTAAATTCATGTTCAATACCTAAAATGTTCTTGTTTTATTAAATTGAACTAAATACAGTTGATTTTATTGCTCATATCCCTTAAAAAGACGCTTTTAGGCTGAAATATTTCGGGGACTATTTTCTTTCGGAAGTAGGTTTCCCGCTGTTATGCGGTTCTTATATGTCACCGCCAAGGGACAAAACTGCGTGTCAGACTTCCCCTTACAAATGCTAGATTTGCATCACTTCTATCGAAAGTGATGTATATAATAAAAAGAAAATTCAAATGTTTATCATGAATATGACTTATTTCATCTCGTAAAGTGAAAAAAATGTATATTTCATTCGTGCCTTCGGCACTCATGAAATATACATTTTTCACTTCGCTCGATGAAATAAAAGTCATATTCACTCCAAACATTTGAATATCCTCTATATATTTGTGTTGCTGGTCTTTCCTCGAAAACGCCAACTGGACGTGAAAATTGTAGTTGGCTTTCCATTTTATCAAATTTTTCGCAAAACGTCAATTATGTTATTTGTGTTACCTACAACGTTAACAACGTCACCTTGCAATTATGACGTCAAAACATTTAAAATGAAATAATTCCTTCGGCGAATTATCGATTACAGTTAATTGGCAAATCTCAGTAAATCACTGCTGAAAATGTAATAAAACCGCATTAATAATGTCGGTGCAACATCATGACGTTTCATCGATGTTAATATGACGTCAAAGAAACATCATGACGTTGCATCAACGTTAACGCGGCGTCGTCTAAAAGTCATGACGTTGCACTAACGGTAATGCGACGTTGCATGAATGGCATGTGCCCGATAAATTCTTGCCTACTGTCTTGAGCAGAAGTTTGCAAGAGGAAACTTTCTAATTTTTTACTGCCAAGTTCGCTTCGAAGCATTTAATAATCCAGGAGTCGGTAGACAAGTCTAATAAAAAAACAAACAAACAAAAAAAAAAACCCCAAAAAACATGTGTATTATGGTAACATGTTAAACAAAAATAGGTAGGAAGGGATTATTATTATTTTACATTTTTATATAGAATTTTTATCACATGAGGTTGCTATCATTCGGTAGATAACCTCATGTCTTTAAAATAAATGAACCATACAATACATAATACTTGCTTACTGGTTAATGTCATCACGCCGTTCGTGACAAACAAACAAACAAACAAAAAAAACCCCCCAAAAAACCAAAACGGTTCAATATCCTCAGCCATAAAATATAGGGATCAAACATGGTTTTGCATGCATCAACACTCGCAAGGTCCCGAGGGAGGTGTGTTGAAAACCGGAGGCCGCGGTTTTCAACGCTTCCCAAGGGACCTGGCGAATGTAAATGCATTGAAAAAACATGTTCGATCGCTATTATTGCATAAAGAAGTAAAAATATTTGCTACGCGTTATTTCTTGAACTAATTTGTTTCGCCTTTTCATTGATGTCTCGCGAACGCAATTTCCACGGACTATGCTCATTCTAGGGCTGGACAGTACACATCTCGTTCCGGCATCAATTCTGTGGCCCCCGGTACAGGAATATTAGGCTTTTTGAATATTGCTTTATAAGATTTTGACTGACCTTATTTCTAAATATAAATTAATGTACATGTAGGTCATCTATGTGATCCATCTTTGGGTACCGTGTTTACCATATGTATTCGGACAGACAGGCTTGAGCAAGCGGTGTGGACCCGGATGAGACGGCGCATTCTGCGGCGTCTCATCTGGGTCTACACTGTTTGCCACTCATCCAACAATTTTTGGACGCAACATCGGGTAGTGAATTGTACTGGTTCAAATTTTAGAACATTTATGGTAAGGAGTTGAGGTGTCCGAATACTTGGGGTAAATACGGTATTGCAACTGAGGCTGATATATATGAGAAAAGCTGGAACAAACAGGGTTCATATCAATAAAAATGCATTGATCATATTGGAAAATCAATCATAGGCACTGAGTACTTTTTACTTTGCTCATGTTTACTGTTTTCATCCTTCAGTATTTATTTATTTTATGGATACGTGGCTCAATTGTGCCTTGTCTGAGGCTGTGCAACATATAATTCTACATGTTTTTTGAAGAGGTCAGAATGAGTTCCAGTCTAAGTCTATTCAATTTGACGCACATCATTGTAGTATTGTTGACCCTTTTAACCCTAGTCCTGCTGAACCCTGATATACCCTGCTTTTGCAAACAGTGAAGACCCAGATCAGTCGGCTTCTTCAGATATGGATCTGCACTGTTTGCCATTAAGTATGTGAGTTTATATCAAAAACCCGGATCAAGTCACCTGATTGGCTGAGGGCTGTTACTTTGCCCATATTTACTGTTTTCATCCTCCAGTTTTTATTTATTTTATGGATCCATTTATTTTATGGATACATGGTTCGAACAAACAGGGTTCATATCAATAAAAATATTGGGATCAAATTGGAAAATCAATCATAGGCACTGAGTTCTTTTTACTTTGCTCATGTTTACTGTTTTCATTCTTCAGTTTTTATTTATTTTATGGATACGTGGCTTAATTGTGCCTTGTCTGAGGCTGTGCAACATATAATTCTACATGTATTATGAAGAGGTCAGAATGAGTTCCAGTCTATTTAATTTGATGTACATCATTGTAGTATTGTTGACCCTTTTAACCCTAGTCCTGCTGAACCCGGATATACCCTGCCTTTGCAAACAGTGAGGACCCAGATCAGTTGGCTTCCGACTGATATGGATCTGCACTGTTTGCCATTAAGTATATGAGTTTATATCAAAAACCAGGATCAAGACATCTGATTGGCTGAGAGTTGGAGGTGGGCGTGGCATCTTAATTTATTCTGCATGGCAAGGGTTAACGTGTTTATATTAAGCTAAACAACGGTGCAATAGCCAAACAAAATGTATTGATTATATAGAATGTTGACCGTTTATGATTTTTCCCTCTATGCAAATTAATCACTTTTTTTTTTTCTGAAGCAATCGTTAAAAATTCTGGAGCTCTTTATGCCTACTTAGTGCACTATGGGTTATTATGAGTTGTTATTTGAGGCCTTGTTATAATGCTATGAATGATGCATATGGTATTACCGTAATGTGTTTTTGCTCGCATACTTTTTTTTTTTTTTTTTTTCTGCTGCAATTTGTAATATAGAGCTGGCAATAAGAAAGTACTTTTTCTGTATGTAAGCAGTTTTAGTCAATATATCTAATTAAAATGTGTCGATTGGATGGAAAGAAGACAATCATTGCCACCTTTCTAAATAATCTATACATTTTCTAGCTTTGATAAAGCCTCAGCACAGATTTTCACTGAAATCTGATCTAGCGATATTAAGAATGTTTGTTGTACTGTTCAAGATGTGGCTATTTGTGAAAAAATTTCATTTAGTTCCCACCTTGCCACCATAATTCTCTTGTAGCTTCCAAAGTTTGTTATCATGATCATGTTTTTTATAAATGTAACTTCTTATATGGTACCTAAATTTATGATCTTATTATTTTCATACTATCTTCATTTATCATTGTCATGCTGGCTGGTGCTCGATGTAGTTGTGAGATGGACCAACAGAGACCCCAACCCAAATCACTTGGTAAATATATTGTGCAATGGGCATTTCCATTGATCAGTGGAGGGTCTCTATTGGGCTGTTTCATCACTGCATCTCAAGCAGCAAAAGTTTGTTCACAATAACCCTAAATCTGTACTCATTGTTTATTCTTTTTATGTCGGTTCAAAAGCTATTTTCATGCATTTGTCGCCATACGTATACTCTCATGGTTTTTAATTTTTGCAATCTACAATGCTTCTTTGTGATTCTTCTTTTATTACTTCAAGCCGGAGATATTGAAACCAACCCAGGTCCTGAAAATGTACATGAGCTTTCAATTTTGCATTTAAATATCAGGAGTATTAGAAACAAACTAGATTTTATACTTGATAATTTTTCTGATTTTAATATTTTGTGTTTTACGGAAACCCACTTAGATGCAAACGTTTCTACAGACATGCTTTCTCTCTCCAACTGTTACAGTACACCATACCGAAAGGATAGAACAAATCATGGTGGGGGTGTTATGGCGTACATAAACTCGAGCCTTCTTCATATGAGAAGACTAGATCTTGAGATCTTTTGCGAAGAATCAATATGGATAGAAATCAAGGTAAAAAATGAAATATTTTTAATAGGTTTATTTTATAGCCCCTCAACAGCTGATGCTCAGTTCTTTAACAATTTAAATTTAAACATAGAAAGAGCCCTTGAATATTCCAAAAACCTTATTATTGTTGGAGACCTAAATGAAGACCAACTTAATCCTAATTTTCATAACTTAAAGGATGTATTACTTATCAACTCCATGTCAAATGTTATTAATGAACCGACCAGACAACAAGCACTTCTTGACCCAATTATTATTCCAGAGGACTTGCCTTTTCTTGACTCTGGCACCATAGCTGTTCCAGCCAATATTAGTGACCATAAAGCAACATATATAACATTACCCTTTCAATATGATACGGAAGGTGTTTTCAATAGATTGATTTATTTATATAAAAGGGCAAATGTTACATTACTGAAACAAAAAATATCTAATTTTGATTGGACTTGTCTAAGGGAAGGAACTCTGGATGAAGCCTGTTCTAAGTTTAATAATACTTTTCTTAACTTTGTTAACTTGTGTGTTCCATCAAAAAATGTACTTATCAGACCTGACGATAAACCTTGGTATGATTGTGAAATAAGAAGAGTGTCTAGAAAAAGAGACAGGTTAAAACGTAAATTCAACAAATCAGGAAATCATAACATTTTGGCAAGGTACAAGTTTTTTCGCAATAAAGTTAATAATTTAAAACGGCATGCAAAAGAGCAATTTTACAATAACTTGGAATTTTCCATATCTGACTTTCACTCAAATGATAGAAAACAATTTTGGAAGGTTGTACGTCACTTTGTTAAAGGAAATAGCAGCTCTCCTTCAATTCCACCTCTCAATTCCTATCCGGTCACTGGTCAAAATGACTTCTGTTTTTCAATCGAAGAAAAGGCTGAATTGTTAAATAAATATTTTACATCTATCTCCACTGTAAATGATGAAAATGCAACATTGCCTGCTTTTGAATATAAATGTCAAAATAGAATATCTAGTATAACATGTACATCAGATGAAGTTGCATCCCTCATTGAACTTTTAAATCCCAACAAGGCAACAGGGCCAGATGGAATTAGTAATAAAATGTTAAAAGCTGTTTCTAAAGAAATTGCTGTACCCCTTAGTATTCTTTTTAATAGATCTTTCAGGGAAGGTAAGTTTGGAGAAATCTATAAATATTCTAATGTAATACCATTACCCAAAAAGGGAGATAACTCTGATCCTTCAACATTTCGACCAGTTTCACTCTTAAGTAACGTTGGTAAGCTGCAGGAAAGAATAGCTTTTAAACATATTTTTAACTTTTTACATGAAAATGATTTACTTTATAAATATCAATCTGGGTTTCTGCCTAATCATTCTACAACTTTCCAACTTATTGACATATACCATCACATCTGTCAAACTTTTGATAATAATCAATATTCTTGCATGGTTTTCTTAGACGTTTCAAAGGCTTTTGATAGAGTGTGGCACAAAGGACTTATCTTCAAATTAAAACAATTTGGCATAGAAGGGGAATTACTCGAATGGATAAGTGACTATTTAAGTGGGAGAAAGCAAAAAGTTGTTATAAGAAACAGCTCATCAAGCTTGAGGAGAGTTAATGCTGGGGTTCCTCAAGGTTCTGTTCTTGGCCCTTTATTATTTTTGGTTTATATCAATGATATATCTGAATCTTTACTTAGTCTTACACGTCTATTTGCTGATGATAGCTCTCTATTTTACTCTGCAGCAAACATTAAAGACATTGAAGGTATTATCAATCACGACTTACGTATGTTAGTTAGCTGGGCTGCTCAGTGGTTAATCAATTTTAACCCCCTTAAAACTGAAGCAATGCTTTTTACCCTAAGAGTTATTGAATCATTACCAAATTTAATTTTTGACGGTACACATATCAAATTTGTAACAGAACATAAACATTTAGGTTTAACATTTAGCAATAATGGACAATGGCATAATCATATTGAAAATATCCTTAAAAGTGCTTCTAAAGTTATTGGTATAATGAGGAAACTCAAATATACATTTAGTCGTGTTGCTCTAAACCAAATATACCTTTCATACTTACAGCCCATCATCGAGTATTCTTGTGTTGTATGGGACGGCTGCACAGAAAGAGACATTGAGTCTCTCCAAAAACTTCAGAATGAAGCTGCCCGCATTGTTACAAAAACTTCAGAATGAAGCTGCCCGCATTGTTACAGGCTTAACAAGATCAGTTTCCTTAGATAACCTTTACAAAGAGAGTGGGTGGGTGTCACTTATCGAAAGACGGAAGCAGCAGAAACTTATCTTCATGTATAAATCAGTTAATGGTCTTGTTCCTTCATACGTGTCTGATTTAATTCCTCCGCTTGTTGGAGAAACAAATGCCTATAATTTACGAAACAATAACAATATTACTGTTCCCTTTTGCAGGACAGAAATTTCCCGAAAATCATGTATTCCTTCGTCTATTTCGGCATGGAATTCGCTTGACATAGAATTACGTAATTCACCGTCTTTGTCTAGCTTTAAGTATCAGTTGAAAAAAACACAAAATAATTCAATAGTTCCAACATACTACAAAGTTGGTAGTAGATACATCTCAGTCCTACATGCAAGAATTAGAAACAACTGTAGTAATTTATCTTATGATCTATATATTAATCATCTGTCACCAAGTCCTACATGCAGCTGTTCTGAAGAAGTTGAAGATGCAGAGCATTATTTCTTTAGATGCTCACACTTTATCAATGAACGAATTGCACTGTTTCGATCAACGAGGAATTTCAACCCACTAAATGTTAATAAACTTTTGTTTGGAAATGAAAATCTCACACCAGAAGAAAATGTTACTATTTTCAAAGCCGTCCAAACTTTTATCAAGGACACCAGAAGGTTCACCGATTAGGCTGCTGTTCACTAAGGCCAGTATGACAATTCATCTTATGACATTCCATTCCATTATCTTATTATTTATTTGATTTGTATATTATTTACATTATTATACCTTTCACTCCATCACCTTTTTGTATTTTTGTAGTGCTTACATGTTTACTTTGCCATTATCATGTGTCTGAATATTGCTGTAATGAAGTTCTGTTAGGGGAGGGCCGTAACTAATGTTGGCAGAACTTGTGGCCCGACCCTATTGCTTGTTTAGATGCAATAAAATATGTTTAAACTAATATTGAAAGTTGCGTAGCCGTGCATTTATAGCGCGCGTGAATTGCCTTGTTAATACACGGCTTTTCGCCGGTTAATGCACGTCTGTTAATAACGTGCGGCACTGCTTCTTATGCAACAATAGTTTAAAAGTCATAAGATGAACAGAATCTTACATTTGTGGGCATTTTATATGAAAATTAATGAAACTCGCCGAAGGTTCGTTTCATAAATGTCATATGAAATGACTACTCCTGTAAGATCCTCTCTATACTACAATTACCAATTATATTTGGACGGTACCATAACATACATAAGACTTTACCAAACAGACTATCCATTGATGTATCTAAAAAGTATTGATAGAACAGTGTAGACCCTGATTAAACTGATCCTATAGGAGCAGTCTAAGCTAGGTCTACACTGTTTGCTTAAACCTACTTGTCCGAATATTTAGCATAATAAGGTAGTAAAAATATTTTATCATAGTAGCACCATTGTTTTCTTCTTTGTTTTTTGAGAAAAGATGAAATTACTGGTTGGTTTCACTAGGAGAATAAGGTAGGCAAGTTCTATCCTTATAACACATATTTTTTTTGTTTGGCTTCACATTATGGAGGCAGACACTCTCAGTTAATTATGTGTCAAAGATGAGTTTTTTTTTCTGACCAATGTAGTTGGTGAGATAAGAACTTTTTAAAGACTCTATGCGATTCGCACAATCATTTTGTATTTATATCCCCCACCCCACAAACTGTGTTTCTACGACGGATATACTGTTTTAACGCTGCCCGTCCGTATGTCGGCTATGTTTGGTATGTCGGGGTATCTAATAAGCACTGCGCACTGGCAAATTTTGAACTTATGGTAAATTTTAGTACCTTAAAGATTAATTTTACTATCGACTTTTCTAAGGCAGTGGTTCTGGTTTTGTTTGTGTAACTTTGTGGTTACTTCTTGCGGAGCTTTCTCGTGTTTTCTCCTGTTCGTTGTCTCACTGTCGTTAAACTAGTTTTTATACCATTCAATCGTCTGGATATGACTACAATAATGTTGAAAGGGACGTAAAACACCGAAACATCCTCATCATCTAACGCGTAAAACAAAAATCGAACCTGCCGTTCCGTTTCCACTACCAATGTGTAAGGTGTATTTAGGAGTAGGAGAAATAGAGAAATTCTGAAACACTTCATAGCGTTGACTGCCTGTGGAACTTTCTAAGTCTAACCGTAACTCATTATAAACGCCATTTGTCAACTCGAAGACATATTTAAGTCCTGGAAGAAGAGAATAAATCTAAAATCAGAATCTGAAAAGACCATTTTGGAAAAGCTTGTATGGACCTCGTAAAACGTCGATGTACTTCGATATAAATTTACTGTAATTAGACACAAAGCTATTTACTACTATAAAAAGTTTTCTGGTCCTTTCGACTCATGCTTTGGATCTTCAAATATATTGCGTATGAAACTATGGAAGTGAATGAAATTGCATGTTAACTTATCTCTTATGCACTTACTCAACCATATGATGTTGTACTATTCAGCGGCTTTGAACATTTTGAAAAAAAAATCCCGTTTTCCCTTAGTAAAATTGGCTGCAAATTATGTAGATTTGGGGCCAGTTTTCAACTGGTTCCGTTTGTTCAAGTTTTCTGAAATTCTCGCAATATTGTTGTGAAATGTTAATGATTAAAATCCGCGAAGAAAGGTAAAAATATTTTCCTATACAAAATATTTAAAAAAAATCACTTTACTATAGATATTGCAAAAGTCAGACTAATTTTTGGCCGTTAATTTAAGATAAATATCCAAGAACAAAACACAGAACTTGAAAAGACAAATAATTTCTGATCAGATATGGTTAATCAAAACAGAATATTTTTATTTAAAATAAAACGGCAAATGAACAGCGTCTTTCCGAGAGATGTCGAAAGGACAGTAGGTTTTGTTGTGCCCAGGCTCATATCGGTGATAAGACAAACAAGTATAAACTTTCACAAAAATTTTGGTCTCCGCCTCGCACAAAATAACTGTAAAAGCTGATTTCAATATGGAATAGTCTTAGGTTCTTTAAATGCAAATCGTGGCTAAATCGGCTAAATTCCAAAACGCAAACGATGAATTAGAGAGGTCTAAATGAGAATGACTCTCACATAAAAAATAATAACAGCTAATTTCACATCGCTTTTAGGATTACCTCATCAAAACTTAAATATGAAGGGGTTCCAATAAATATTACCGTATTCTTTTCTATTCAGTGCTCCAGCTAGTACGGGGTTTTAGTAGTAGACAACAAGCACAAGATCAATGGAACCTTGTGGGTTATAAACGGTTTCACTTCCGTGTCTCAGCCAAACTCTATATAATTGTCTCTGCCCATGGGTGTAGACTATGTCCAAGACCGATCTTATTTTTATGTCTTTCAACGCCGTATGCCTGCTGGGTGTGTTAGTTTTCTATGAAAATGTTCCACGTTATACGAAACTTAAAGTAACATACCTAGCCAATGTTCCCCAAACACTGATCCAAACCCATTCTCAAATTCACTGAAGTTTCGGTAGAAGTCTAACCTACCATTATACCGCTTCTGAAAGACCTGTAAAATGAACAAAGGAGAATCGATATTCTGATATTATAGGAATAAAATTTCGTTTTATGGATTTTATTGATGTGTAAACCCGGCGAATTACTCATAAACTGAATAAAACCGGCGAATCAATCACAAACTGAATAAAGCCTGAACGGCTTTAATCAGTTTGTGAGTAATTCGCCGGAATTTACACATCAATATAATCCACAAAAATGAAATTCATTTCTTATAATTCCAACTGCGTCATGTTTATGTTAAAAACGCGTTAACTTATTTTAGAAATCTACGCAAAGAAAATAGTCCCAAGATTGCTACTCATGGATTTATCGAAGTATAAAAACTGTTTTCAATTTACCCTCGAGCAATCAAATTGCACTGAATTAGTTGAGTTGGAATTATTTATCAATGTTACTCATCAGCATCACCAGCATTCTTTCTGAATTTAGGCTAAGACACCATACAATCTGGGTTCGATAGCTCTTTGTACTAAGGTCGATCCAACCCTATATCTTGAAGTTGACTCAAAACTACCATGATACAAGGCAGAAAAATGTTTTACGTAGCTTACGATACTGACACCCTCCCTTTGGAAAATGGTCTCCTATGATAAAAGTGGGACAAACTTTGTATCCTTTTCAAAGGAGACCAACAGGGAAAACTTTGTCCCCCTTTTCAAAGAAGACTATTTCATCATTAAGGAAATGCTGCTCAGATATATCATCACGAAAACATGCCTATATAATTTTGACCCCCTTCAACCCCACTTTTATATAGTAAAACTGGGGTTTGCAGGGGTATACATTATTTTTCTTATTTCTGCTCAAAACATAGATTGTGGGTACTCGTTAGAACCGCCTCGCCGAGGCGGTTCTAACGAGTACCCACAATCTATGTTTTAAGCAGAAATATGAAAAATATCAGAATTTTTTATCGGAAAATTTCCCTTTTTGGTTGTAAAGTTTTCAGTATATTTGAATAGGCGTGTTTTCGTAATGTAAAGTCCCTTTGGCCAGAATGATAGGTCCCTCGATATATCCATTCACCTTCAATAGTTAAGAACTTAACCTATCGAGGGTTGAGCGCAAGACTAGCGTAAGTCAGATGGTTGTTTTTCCCCAAACCTAATCTCCTCACCATGAAGGCGTTATGAAGATTACAACATTTCTTTCTGTAAACAATGAAAATTTAGGTGCCATTGCTCGTATGAGCAATGGCTCCTAAATTTGCATTGTTTACAAAGGGGTCCAAGTTGCCCCTAAACAAGGGTTTCAAAAATATGTTTGAGTTACTATAGTCTTGCGCTCAACCCTCGCTATATTCCCTAGGTATTGAAACACTGTTTTACCATTTGTTCTAAACTTTGACGGAACATATCCATTTTACTATTTGCTGATGAGTCTAAAACTGCTGAATGAGAGACAAACGGTGTAGACCCTGATCAGACGCCGCGTTCTGGGTCAACATTATTTGCTCAGGTCTGTCTCTTGTAACTTTTTAAATAAATATATCATACTTACTGTCCATCCGCCTCCATCTCTTGTCATATCACAGTAAACAGAAATATCTTTACCAGTGTCCTTCAGTCGTATTTGGTAAACTCCATCAGGAAGAGACTGTCTACTATTTCTCTGTAGAATATCCAGGCAATCGTAGGGCTTGTGAAGAGCTACAACATACAGGAAATATATGCGATAGGATCTATTATTAATAATGCAAATATTATATGGAATTTCCGAGTAAATTTTTTATGTAGGTCGAACAAGAAATTTCAATAAGTAGTGCTTATTAGATGATCCCCCCCATCAGAAATCAAAACGTAACGGACTGACGGACATACGGACGGACAACATGAAAACAGTATACCCCAAAAATTTGCGGGGTTATAATAACGTAACTGATGTTCGCTATATAAGTCAAATATAGTAATGTAGTTTTTAAGATGAAACGTTGTTATTATATATAGGCCGAGTAAAGAAATGGAATTGTAAAGATTATAACATTGCTGTTATAAGTCGAATTAAGTAATATACCTTTTTAAGAGTACTACGTTATCATAGGTAGGTCACATAAATTAAAAGGCATTTTTGAGATTTCAACGTTGTTATAATGAAATTTTTAAGATTACAGTGTTTTTATTATATACAGGTCGAATAATGGTAATGCACTTTTTAAGATTACAACGTTGTTTTATACGCAGGTCGATTAAAGTAATGAACTTTTCACAATAACAGCGTTGTTATTACATGTAGGTCGAATATAGAAATGGATTTTTTAAGATTTCAACATTATAATTATATGTAGGTCGAATAAAATTAGCTTTTCAAGCTAACCACATTGTTATCATATGTAGATCGAACAAAGTAATGTACATTTCATGGTAACAACGTTCTTATTATCTGTAGGTCGAATAATGTAATTGAATTTTTGAGATTACAACGTTGTTTTTGTGTATAGGTCATGTATACGCTAAAGGGCGTAAGCAGTGATGCAAACTTCATTACTATTTATGAAGAGTCTCAATAAAACCGAGACTCCCAATTTCCGATCTGTGGTGTGTTCTTTGTTTCCAAAGGCAATCTTTTTGACGTTTATTTGTGTATAGGTCAAACAAGTAATGGACATTTCAAGATTACAGAGTTGTTATTATATATAGGTCCATTAAAAAGTAATGGCCTTTTCAAAAATACAACATTGTTATTATATATATAGGTCGAATAAAGTAACTGACAGTATCAGATTACAAGGCTGTTATTATATATATGTGGAACAAAGTAATGGCTTTTTAAGATTACAACGGTGTAATTATATATTGGTCGAATAAAGAAATAGTCATTTTAAGATTATAAAGTTTTTATTGTATAAATGTCAAATAATGTGAAATTCGACCGAATAAAGTAATGGACATTTAAAGATTCAATGTTGTTATTATGTACAGGTCGAACAAAGTGATGTTCATGTCAAGTTTACAACGTTATTATATACAGATCGAAATAGGTAACGGCTTTTCCTAGATTACAGTCTTGTTATGATATGTAATAGGAACAAAGTAATGGACTTTTTCAAGATTACAACGTTGTTATTATATATAGGTCGAACAAATAAATAGTCAAATCAAGATTACTACGTTGCTTTATATAAGGTATATATAATACCTTAGGCTTATAAGGTATATATAATACCTTATATAAGGTATTATATAAGGTATATATAATACCTTAGGCTTTAAAAGGCCTAATAGGCTTTTAAAGATTACAACGTTGTTATTATACATAGGTCGAACAAAGTAATGGACATTTCAAAATTACAAGGTTGTTATTACAAGCAGATCAAATAAAGTAATGGACTTTACAATACTGAACTGACTCTACGCTGGTCGCCTATGCATCAAACAAAACGTCATCCTGCGAACTGTGAAGATTTAGATCAGTCATGCAGCCGCAGTCTCGTCAGGATCAATGCTATCCGTCGGTACAATCTGCAGACTAAATTTAAATTGTAAGCAGAGAAATAAGGTTGTGATCGCTTATCCAACGAAGGCATAGATATGCGATCGACTTTGCTGCTGACAGGAAAGCACATGGATTTCTCGACCCCATATGCATGGGTATGTGCGAATATAGTTTCTTGAACACCAGATAAGAAAATCCTGGATTTTACCCTGCGATAAAATCTTATTCTACCCAGAGCAGGATAAAAATCGAGAATACTCACGTGTTTGATGTGCACTGGTTGTATAGGACGTCACGTAAGCCATCGTTGAGGTTGACGTCACTGAAAGTAATGACGTCACTAAACGTCACAGTGATGTCATCATAATATGGTGGACTTCAGCAATCGAAGGGACTGCATTATTAAAAAGCCACATTCAGAAATGAAAGGTATGCAAGAAAAAGAATCTTAGATGTGAGTGGTAGATAGAATATCCGACCCTTAGGATTAAAGTCTGGCATTTGTTGGCAAGCCTGGTGATGCCTGACAGTAATGGATCGGGACAGATTTTTTTCTGTCCATCCCTCATAACCATCTAAGATTCCTATACTCTATATGGACGGGAATCTAGTAGACATATAGCATTTCATGTAAAACTATACAGAACTTATATAAATGAGGATACAAAAGAATGCCACAATCACAAAACAAAGCCTTCCCGAGGTACATAAGAAGGAGAGATGAGGAAAAAATCACAACAAAACAAATGCAACATATGAAAAAAAGGCAAGAGAAAAGTCCAGGGAGTGCCACAATCACAAACCGCAACCCTTCCCATACACCAAGAGGAAGTGAAAACCGACAAATCGAAACAAGCACAAATCGAACAAACGTACGAAATTCACTAAGATTAGCTCTCTCTTTTCCCCAAGCAAGGTAATTGCAATGCTCAAAGGACTGAAAAACACAAGAACAAAATAACACAAGGTAAGACATAAAATAAATCGCCTCGTAGAATAAACCACACAGCAACAAAGAGTAAGACTAACACCGGGACCGCCGCCTTAGAACGGTCAGTAGAGTAAATCACCGGGGGGTTTAAAGCGCTTTTACAGCTAGCCAACTTCACCCTGGGTCCCGATGCTACTCTTAATACAGAAATACATAAAAATTCGGTTCGCATAAAGGCTGCCAACAGTCAATGCATCAAAGCGAAAATATAAAAATCAAATTATCACTATAATAAACAAAGACGAGTACTCATGGCTAATTCTACTGTATGCCAGAGTAAATGAAAACCAATAGTGAACCACGGCGGGCCAAGCCAAAGACATATCGTCAACCGATATGAAACCACCGATGTACGCACAAACAATTACTGCAGCAGAGAATCTGCACTGGAACTGTCAGAAAAACTGATAGCGAGGTAGTTGTAGAATAACTTCAACAGCGGAACTGCACTCGAACTATCAGTAAAAACTGATAGCGAGGAAGTTGTAGAATAACTTCAACAGAGGAACTGCACTAGAACTGTCAGAAGAAAACTTGAAGAGGGGTATAATGTGTAGAATAACTTAACACAGGAACTGCATTGGACATGTCAGTAGAAAACTTGTAGTTGGGGAATGTGCAGAATAAATTCAACACAGGAACTGCACTGGTAAGTGTCAGTAGAAAAGTTGTAGCGAGGGATTGTGTAGAATGACTGCAAAAGAGGAACTGCATTGGAACTGCCAGCAGAAAACTTGTAGCAGGGGAAGGTGAAGAATAACTGCATCACAGGAACTGCATTTGAAATGTTAGTAGAAAACTTGTAGCGGGGGAATGTGTAGAATAACTGAAACACAAGAACTGCACTGGTACTGTCAGTAGAAAATATTTAGCAGTGGAAGGTAAAAAATAACTGCAACAGAGGAACTGCATTGGAACTGTCAGTAGAATACTTGTAGCGCGGGAATGTGTAGAATGACTTCAACAGGGAGTAACTACATTGGAACTGTCAGCAGAAACTTTGTAGCGGGGGAATGTGTAGAATAACTTCGAACAGGATCTGCATCAGAACTGTCAGCAGAAAACTTGTAGCGGGGGAATGTGTAGAATAACTGCAATACAGGAACTGCATTGGAACTGTCAGTAGAAAACTTGTAGCGGAAAAATGTGTAGAATAGCTTCAACACAGGATCTGCATCGGAACTGTCAGTAGAAAACTTGTAGCGGGGTAATGTGTAGAATAACTTCAACACAGGAACTGCATTTGAACTCAGTACAAAACTTGTAGCGGGTGATGTGTAGATTATCTGTGGCAGAGGAACCGCATTAGAACTGTCAGTAGAAAACTTATAGCGCAGGAATGTGTAGAAGAACTGCAACATAGGAACTGTATTGGGACTGTCAGCACTGCATTGGAATTGTTAGTAGAAAACTTGTAGCGGGGGAAGGTATATATTAACTGCAACACAGGAACTGTCAGTAGAATATTTATAGCAGGGGAATGTGTAGAATAACTTCAACACAGGAACTGCATTGGAACTGTCAGTAAAACACTTGTAGCGGGGGGTAATTTGTAGAATATTTGCAACACAGGAACAGCATTTGATCAGTCAGTAGACAACTTGTAGCAGGGTAATGTGTTTAATAACTGCAATACAGGAACTGCACTGGAACTGTGAGTAGAAAACCTGAATCGGGGGTAATGTGTAGAATATATTCAACAGAGAGTAACTTGTAGCGGGGGACTATATAGAATAACTGCAACACAGGAACTGTCAGTAGAATACTTATAGTGGGGGTATGTGTAGAATAACTTCAACACAGGATCAGCAATGAAACTGTCAGTAGAAACTTGTTGCGGGAATAATGTGTAGAATATTTGCACCAGAGGAACTGCATTGGAACTGTCAGTAAAAACTTATAGCAGGGTAAGAACTGCAACATAAGAAGCTGACAGTAGGAAACTTGTAGCGGGGGAATGTGTAGAATAACTGTAACAAAGTAACTGCATTGGAACTGTCAGTAGAAAACTTGTAGCGGGGTAATGTGTAGAATGACTTCAACACAGAGACTGCATTGGAACTGTCAGTAGAAAACTTATAGCAGGGGTAAAGAGAAGAATAACTTCTCACAGGAACTGCATTGGAACAGCCAACAGAAAACTTGTAGCGGGGGTAAAGTGTAGAATAACTGCAACGCAGGAATTGCACTTGAACTGTCAGTAGAAAACTTGTAGCGGGGGTAATGTGTAGAATAACTTCTACACAGGAACTGCATTGGATCATTCAGTAGAAAACTTTTAGCGGGGCAATGTGTAGAATCACTTGAACAGAGGAACTGTTTTGGAACTGTCAGTAGAAAACTTGTAGCGGGGTAATGTGTAGAATATCTGCAAAACAGGAACTGCATTGGAAATGTCAGTAGAAAACTTGTAGCAGGATAATGTGTAAAATAACTGCAAAACAGGAACTGCATTGGACAGGGTGCTCACTCTTAGTTTGGAATAATATTCTCTAACTTTATCCTGACTTTTCCCTGACCAAAAATCATTTTTCTCTGACCATTTTACCGCGATTAACGGCCTCTTCCTATCTTTACAGTCGTCCGTTAAACCGACTTTTTATTAATTCTGATAACAAAAATTCAAATGGTTTGCTTGAACTTAAGACAGAATCCTTAAAATGTTCAATCTTTATATCAGGAATAAATCGAAATAAATAAATAAATAAAACAAAAACAGACAGCATTTACTCTAAGAAAGAGAACATGACAAACATTACATAACTATGTGTTGCTTGCAATAGTTTGAATAGTTTGAAGGAGTATTGATTTCCTTTGAAATTTCTCATCAAACTCAAAAGCAATTTTAAACCCAATAATGTACAATCATATATATAAAATTAGAACATCACTTGTAAACAATATATACAATGTAAATTATCCTTTAATCAATATTTCTTCACTCTCTTCTGAAGCAGTTCATTGTTCTTCTCTGCTTCTTTTCTCTTGCTCACAGAATTTTCACCAGAAGGTCCATTTTATATTTCTTCTCTGCATCTGTTGCTAACTAGTCTGCTTCTGCAACCAATTGTTCAGACATTTTCTTCAACTTGGACACTTTGTTTCTTGTCTCTTACAAAGAGTCGGTGATTGTCTTCTTTTCAACTTCCTTCTCTGTTGCAGCTGCTTGGGCTTTTTTCTTCTCCAGATCACTAATGTACCCTAAGTGAGTATGTCTAAATTCATTTAACATGGTCTTAGTTACAGTCCCTTCAAATGGGCATACCTCATTCTTTACACCATCAAGAGCCTGTCTGTATGCAATCAATGTGTCTGCATCCATATTTACTCCCAGCACATCCTTGTTCAAGGAAAATTCTCTTCTTATACAACTGACTATGAGAGAGAATGAGCATTTCTGTGATGACTCCAAATAGTTCCTTGTAATCAGGCTCATTGCTGAGCTGGTCACTCATGAATTTGTCTACTTGGTTTTTAGACAGACTATATCTCTGCCCTGCCCAATTGTAAGCCAAACTCAGTTGGTCGCCACGTTGACCCAACCCTCCCCCTCCCCACCCCGACCTTCTTCAGAACATTAATCTTTGATAACATTGTTATGCATGTAGCTGCATCAAGTACTGATGATTTGATGAACTTGAGTAAAATAGTGTTGGGAACTGTCTGAAGTTCATTAGCCTTGAATGGCATCTTTGGTGCGTCAGTCTGGAATTTCTCCTAAAACGGTTTCAGTATCTTGGCCATAGAGATAAAAAAATGTAACTTTGCAGTATTGAGTTGATCTTGAACGTTATTTTTCAGTGTCTGGAAAGACTGGACGTTCGGCACCTCACTCTTTGGTCCTGCATGGCCTTTCAGCCTTCAGTTAAACACATTATTCACAATGAAAGAAAAAAATTCAATTAATCCAGTGACCAAAATTAGGTCTAAGGTCATCTTTCAACACTAAAAATGACTGGTACAGAGACATTTATTTCAGAGTGACTGGTTTGTCTCTTATAATCACCTCAAAACTGCCATAGCCATGATTTTATGTATGTTTATTCATTTACATTTTTTTTAACAAAACATGATTTTAAAATTCCCTGACTTTTCACTGACTTTTTAAGATTTGTTTTTTACTTTCCCTGGCCATTTTACAAATTCCCTGACTTTTCCCTGACATTGAAGAAAAGCAGATTTCCCTGACTTTTCCCTGACCAGTGGGCACCCTGTTGGAACTGTCAGCAGAAAACTTGTAGCATGGTAATGTGCAGAATATCTGCAACACAGGAACGGCATTGAAACTGTCAGTAGAAAACTTGTAGCAGGGTAATGTGTAGAATATCTGCAAAACAGGAACTGCATTGGAACTGTCAGTAGAAAACTTGTAGCAGGGTAAAGTGTAGAATATCTGCAAAACAGGAACGGCATTGGAACTGTCAGTAGAAAACTTGTAGCAGGGTAATATGTAGAATATCTGCAACACAGAAACTGCACTGGAACTGTCAGTAGAAAAAAAAAGTAGCTGGAGAATGTGTAAAAGATATGCAACGTAGGAGCTGCCTTGAAACTGTCAGTAGAAAACTTGTAGCGGGGCCAATGTGCAGAATAACTTCAACAGAGAAACTGCATTAGAACTGTCAGTAGAAAAATTGTAGCTGGGGATTGTGAAGAATAACTGCAACAGAGGAACTGCATTGGAACTGTCAGTAGAAACCTTGTAGCAGGGGCAATGTGCAGAATAATTCAACAGAGAAACTGCGTTAGAACTATCAGTAGTAAACTTGTAGCTGGGGATTGTGCAGAATAACTGCAACAGACGAACTGCATTGGAACTGTTAGTAGAAAACTTGTAGCAGGGTAATGTGTAGAATAACTGCAATACAGGAACTACATTGGAACTGCCAGTAAAACTTGTAGCGAAGGAATGTGTAGAATACGTGCAATAAGGGGAACTGCATCGGAACAGAGTAGGAAACTTGTAGCGGGATAATGTATGGAATGACAGCAACAGAGGAACTGCAATGGAACTGTCAGCAGAAAACTTGTAGCGAAGGAATGTGCAGAAGAACTGCAACACAGGATCTGCATTGAAAATGCAGCAGAAAATTTGTGTCGAAGGAATGTGTAGAATAACTGCAACACAGGAACTGCATTGGAACTGTCAGTAGAACAATTGTAGCAGGGTAATGTGTAGAATACCTGCAACACAGGAACTGCATTGGAACTGTCAGTAGAAAACTTGTAGCGGGGGAATGTGTAGAATAACTGCAACACAGGAACTGCATTGGGACTGTCAGTAGAACAATTGTTGCAGGGTAATGTGTAGAATAACTTCAAAACAGGAACTGCATTGGAACTGTCAGTGGAAAACTTGCAGCGGGGTAATGTGGAGAGTAACTGCAATACAGGATCTGCATTGGGACTGTCAGTAGAAAACTTGAAGCGGGGTAATGTGGAGAATAACTGCAACACAGGAACTGCATTGGAACTGTCAGTAGAGAACTTGTAGCGGGGTAATGTGGAGAATAACTGCAACACAGGAGCTGCATTGCAACTCTAAATAGAAAATTTGCAGCGGAGTAATGTATAGAATAACTGCAACACAGGAACTGCATTGGAACTGTCAGTATAATAACTTGTAGCAGGGGCAATGTGTAGATTAACTGCAACACAGGATCTGCATTGGAACTGTCGGTAGAAAACTTGTAGCGGTGGAATGAGTGTGGAGGGTAGGGGACAGGGTCATGTTGGAGGAGAGGGCAGGGGAAAAAGGCTTTAATCTGCTTTACTCGAGATATTGCCCTTAATTCTAATGTAATGTTTGCATCAGAATTTAGGGCAATGTTTCATGTTTGACAATTTTGCAACTCCGGTTGTGTGTTTGTACACACAAACTGATTTTTGCCAAAGTATCAAACACGTGTAATGGTAATCTGGTCAAATAATATCTACATGTCAATACTTTCACTTTTTCCTATAGTAAAAATGAATGCAAATTATGCAGAAATTTGTAGGATAGATAACTTGGAGGCAGATTTTCAATATGTTCTGCTTGTTCAATTTTTTTCTGAAATTTTCACAATATTGATGTGAAACATCAATAATACAAATTCAGCAGGGAAAAGTAAGAAAAGAAAGATTTCTTACATAAAACTATTTTCTTCCAAGATCACTTTTCCATAGAAATTGCATAAGTCAGACCAAATTTGGGCCTTCAGCTTAATTTTAGGGTAAATATCTGAGAACAAAACACAGAAACAGAAAAAAAGGTTTCTTAAAAGACATTGTCAATCAGAACAAACTAGTTTCATTTAAAATAAAACGCAAAGCAAAAAACGTCTTTCCGAGTGATGTCAAAAGGACAGTAAGAATTTGTGACCCGATCCCGTCGCTGTATGAAGCAATAAAATATGTTGATACTATATTAACAAATACGAAAATGGACTTGTTTAAAGTTTTAGACAAGTATGGTAAGGAGTTAGGGTGCACCGATCATAAGGGTAAAATATGATAATCAAGGGTAGTACTCACTGTCGCTACAAGTTTTACCCGTCCATCCTTGTAAACAATGACACTGGTATGTCCCATCATTAGAAGAACTACACGTCCCGTGGGCACAAGGGGATGACCTGCAGGGATCTCCAGCTGAAAATTAACACTAATCTCACTACTATCTATAGGCTTGTTACAACTCAAAACGTAGAATAGTTTGATCATATTTACTGCAAAATTTATAATGCAAGGGGTCGGGCCACAACTTCTCACAACATTAGTTACGGTCTTCCTCGCCTTATTGTGACACAAACATGTTATTCTATATTCGTTTGGCCAATTTCTGGGAAAGAAACTGTCCTTTTGGCTTTCTGCTTGAAATGTTTTGATTGTAGTGCCACTGCTTTGATTGCGTCATTCTTTCCCTTTGGTGTCTTGGATGGAAGGTGGTTGGTAATTGTATCGATTCCTGATCATTGCCTTCTTTTCTATTCAACAAAGCCTGCAACATATTTCTGATAGATAGATTCTTCAAAGAATGGCCCTTGAGAGCAATGAACACACTCTAAAAAACTAAAAATTGTTGGCGTATCTAGTTTTCTGGGCCAACCTAGCTAGTTTCGGCCAATTAGGCGGCATCAGTGACTTTATATAAATTTTCTAAGATCCCGAAATGGGCTCAATGATCAAAAAGAACCAGAAATATCAATTATACTGCAGTAAAACCGCAGTGCCTCGAAACACTGATGGCCAGTTCACCGTGGCTGATTCGAACTCGTTTCTGAGTCTCTAGGAAATTCTTCCAATTGCTCAAGAAAACAAATATTTAGGTTTATTTTAGGGACTTTTTTTATTATTCTATCAAGGAAATGTATGTTGTTTGTACTCATTACAATGCCCTCTTTTCCTGTTTCCTTTACTAAAGAAAACCCTTTCTGGTCATCGTTATGAATCCCGAAGTACACTTGGTAGTGCAATATACCAGTGTCTTCAGGGTATATCAAAAAAGGCCTACTTCTCTGCCTTTACAGAATGAATTTCGAGACTTGAAAAGTGTATTTCCGCCCAGGGAGAATACTTCGAAGGGTTGAAGTAAACGAAATGTGAATGGGATTAATAATTCGCCTTCTAGAACCCCAATGACAACATTAACCCAGCTAGCATTCTACGTAAATCTACATCGGGCCGTCATCGGCCCGTCAGCTACCCTGACGGGCCGATGACGGTCCGATATAGATTTACGTAGAATGCTGACTGGGAAATGAACGCTCCCTCGTAAGTTATCCCCATTTGCCTCCTGACCTACCGATATAATTAACCCTTAGTGACTCGACCTACCCATATCTAGCACAAATTTCCATGGTCCCTAAGATGTTCGAGTTACTGAAGTTCGACTGTATATTGAAGTACGCGTAGACTTTTAACAACCGCCACATGGTACTAACGCCAGCTATAGAGTAAACCACTTACTGCAGTTTGAGTTGCACAGGTCTTCTGAACAGCACTTCTCACAGAGCACATAGCTTCCAGATCGTTTCACAGGTGCTGATCGCCTTCCGATTACAGTAGATGGATCAACAATGGTAGTTGTACACGACTGCATTCACATTATAATAACAAATAAAGTTGATTCTTGTTATCTCAAACACAGATATCATAAACCACTGCTTACGTCAAACAAGATAAAGGACAATATAGCTTTAGCTCGCTGTAAGATCTTTGCAATTCAACTCTTTCTATCTCAAACTACTGTTATCTCAAACCAAATTTTATGTTCACTTGGAGTTTGATATAATGAGAGTTACTGTAATGTGCAACGTTAGCTTGCTATATCTATCTGTTATATTTCAACTCCTTTAATTTCAAACTAAGATTACCTCAAATCAAGTTTTCTGGTCACTTGGGGTTTGAGATAATGAGAACTGACTGAAATATGCAATGTTAGCTTGCTATATTTTTTACATTTCAACTCAATAAATCTCAAATTACCGTTCATTTCAAAGCACATTTTCTAGCTGCTTGGAGTTTAAGATAGTGAGAGTTGTCTTTAATGTGCAACGTCAGCTTGCTCTGCAAATTTACATTTCAACTCCTTTTATCCTTTCTGGTCGCTTGAAGTTTGAGATAATGAGAGTTGAATTTAATGTGCAACGTTAGCTTCATATATTTTGTTTTATATTTCAACTCTTTTTATCTCCAACTATCCTTTCTCTCAAATCAAATTTTCTGGTCACTTGAAGTTTGAGATATTGAGAGTCGACTGTAATATGCAACGTCAGCTTGCTTTATCAACTTACATTTTATCTCAAACTACAGTTTATCAAATTTTCTGGTTGCTTGGAATTTGAGATAATGAGAGTTGACTGTAATGTGCAACGTTAGCTTGCTATATTTACTAATATTTCAGCCCTTTTTACCTCTAACTACTGTTTCTGTCAACCCATAATTTCTAGTCGCTTGGAGTTTAAAAAAGTGAGAGCTGACTGTAATATGCAACGTTAACTTGCTATATCTATTTACATTTCAACACCTTTTATCTCAAACTGCCGTTTCACTCAAACCAAAATTTCTAGTCCCTTTTAGTTTGAGATAATGAGAGTTGAGTGTAATGTGCTACGTTATCTTGATATATTTTGTACATTTCTACTCCATTTATCTCAAACAACCATTTACCTTAAAGCAAATTTTCTAGTCCCTTGGAGTTTGAGATAATGATAGTCGACTGTAATGTGCAAAGTGCTAACCCTTAAAGTGCTCTGACGATATTAAAAAAATATTTTTCAGAGAAATTAAGACTTGACATATTATATGCTAAGCAGACGAATCACATAAATTGTACAGCCTTATTTTCTCTGATAAATAAACAATCGATTTGGCGCTTTCAATGAGTACTCACAACAGATGTTTTCAAGGAGAAACGAGACAAAAAACAGTAATTTTAACTGAAAAAGTGCCTTTTTGAGAGCTATCCCGACCGTCGCCAGAACTGCCTAATAATTTCTTACCCTAAACCCAAAACATTCGATTCCCTTTTTACCATAAAAGTGGGTTTGCCTAAATTCTGAATAAAGGAAGACTCTCTTTTTATGGTTGCGGTTAAAACCCCAGAAATAATTTATGAAACCCTGTGACTTATAAGACATCGAACCACCCACTATAAATGGGTGGAGCCTAACTCTGAGCAAGCACATTAGTGAGATTCCAAAGATAAACTAAATTCTAACCTGCTGATTATGAAAAAAGTAGAAGACACACTTTTTTCTTATTTTGCAAAGGAAATAAGACTTGGAATTTCATTCAAATTGTTTCTGAAGGAGACAATTTGATTGAGAAGACAATTTCTATAAATACTGGCTTATATACCGCTAATTTTCATTTGATGAGTCAGCCTAAAGAGTGCTAAAGTTATGACTTCTTACTTAAAAACAGCTTCACTATCAATCACAACTGTACAAAGCAGACTCACAACGTCAATTCAACGTTGATTCAACGTAAAGATGTTGAATCGAGGGAGTCCGGGTGTGAGGTTCAGCCAAACTCTCCTTTGCCTTAAAAATTCATTTTCGTGGGACCTTTTGGTTTTAAATTAACCAATTCTCTCTCTCTCTCTCTCTCTCTCTCTCTCTCTCTCTCTCTCTCTCTCTCTCTCTCTCTCTCTATGTGCCTGTGCCTATGCATGGTTGTGTTCGTGTGCATTGTTGTAAGCATGCAATTGTGCATGCACTCTTCTGTATGTGTGAGAAATCAAGTAATTTTACTAACATGACGTTGTTTGCAGCCCATTGTCCATATGCTGTCTCCGAATTCCTTCCGACCAATTACACTGCATACCTACGACAAAATGAGCAACACAAGATCACTGGATGTATTTAAAGAATGAAGAGCATAAAACATCACCATTTTGTTTTCCTTTTGAAGGAGCTAGTGCAATAATAATATGTAAGGTTTGTATTTGGCATATTTCATGAAGGTTTGTCTGGGGTTTAACAGCCCAGTAAACACAATTACAATGCCTGAGTAAGAAGTTCAATATAATGATTAGCTATTACCTCAACATTATGAAAACACGCCTATTCAAATATATTGAAAATTTTACCACCAAAAAATGGCA
Source organism: Anodontia alba (assembly GCA_964016985.1). Classification (NCBI taxonomy): domain Eukaryota; kingdom Metazoa; phylum Mollusca; class Bivalvia; order Lucinida; family Lucinidae; genus Anodontia; species Anodontia alba. The sequence goes on from OZ024838.1 coordinate 20,413,153, forward strand.
ATTTTTCAGATAAAAAAATCTGATATTTTTCATATTTCTGCTCAAAACATAGATTGTGGGTACTCGTTAGAACCGCCTCGTTGAGGCGGTTCTAACGAGTACCCACAAGCTATGTTTTTGAGCAGAAATAACAAAAATAATGTATACCCCTGTAAACCCTAGTTTTACTATATAAAAGTGGGGTTTAAGGGGGTCAAAATTATATAGGTATGTTTTCGTGATGAGTTGCAGATTTTTCTTCAAGTTGCAGCCATTACCTTGCGCCATTACCCCATGTTTTGGCATTTTACTTCATTTTATTGCTATAATCTTACGCTGCGCCTATTACCATATGTTGCGGCTATTATCGTATTCGAACTAATTACCGCACTGTGCGCTTAGGTTTTTCAAAATTACTGAGAACACTCATTTGTTGTAAAATATGTATCTACCTACTAAGGATACACTATAAAAAAGATCAGAAAAGAACTTATTTGATGATGATTATGCCATTTCTGATTTTCTTTATAAAGGCATATGTTGTGGGTACTCATTTGAATTGCATCGACAAGTCGATGCAATTCAAATGAGTACCCACAACATAAGCCTTTATAAAGAAGTAAACAAAAGGTATACTGACTGCCATCAGAAGACTACGAAATTTCTTGACTGTGCGCTTATAGGGGTATGTGCGGTAATTAGATCGAATACGGTACTTCATTTTGTGGCTATAACCTCATGCTACAGCTATTTCCTTATGCTGTGGTTATGACATCATTGTCATGAGTACTAGAGAAACCAATATATCATGTTGCACTATTACCTCATGTTGCAACTATTACCCCAAACGGCGGCTATAAGATCATGTTGTGACTATAACCTCACGCTGCGACTATTACACCATGTTTCAGCTATCACCTAATGTTGCAGTTGTTACTTAATTTTGCTGATTTTACCTCATGTTGCGGCTATTACTTCATATTACGTTTATTTCTCAGGGTTGCACCTATTACCTTATGTTGTGGTTATTACCTCATGGTACGTGTATTACCTCATTTTGTGCTTATACCCTCATTTTCTGTTGTTATCTCGTAGTAACTATTACCTCAATTTTCGACTCATGTTACAGCTATTACCTCATGGCGCCACCGTCGCTGCTATAACCTCATGTTGCAACTATTTACTTATCTTATATTGCGGCTATCATCTCATTTTGTGGCTTTTCATTACGAAAACATGCCTATTCAAGTATACTGAAAAGTTAATCACCGAAAAATTGAAAATTTTCAGACAAAAAATTCAAATATTTTTAATATTTCTGCTCAAAACATAGATTGTGGGTACCCACAATCTATGTTTTTGAACAGAAATAAGAAAAATAATGTATACCCCTGTAAACCCCAGTTTTACTATATAAAAGTGGGGTTTAAGGGGGTCAAAATTATATAGGCGTGTTTTCGTGATGACCTCCTATTGTGGCTAGCTCCACATGTTACGGATATTACGTCATGTATCAGCTATTATTTCATGCCACAGCTATTACCTCATGTCGCGGATATCACCTCGTTTAATGCATATCACCTCCTATTTTAACCATTACCTCATGTTCTGGTTATTATCTCATGTTGCAGCTACTACCCCATGTTTTGCTTATTACCTCATGTTGCAGCTATTACCTTGTTTTGCAGCTACTACCTGATTTTGCGGCTATTACGTCATGTTGCGGCTATTACCTTGTTTTGCAGCTACTACCTGATTTTGCGGCTATTACCTCTTGTTGCAGCTATTATCTTGTTTTGCAGCTACTACCTGATTTTGCGGCTATTACGCCATGCTGCGGCTATTACCAAAGGTTGCTCTATTTACTCATGTTGTGGCTTTTTACTAATATTGCGGCTATTAACTCATGTAGCAATCCATGTTGTTTTGTTTTTTATTCTGCCAAGTTTTAACAAGAGAGTGTAATATCACGTTATCATATTTATATGAAATGTATATTGCTAAGCTAAATCAGGAGATAATCAAAAATATATTTTTTTCTTAGTTTTCCACGAAAACGTATGTTGTTGTTACTCATTAGAAGCGCCCAGGTGGGAAGCTTATAACGAGTATTCACTACCTATGTTTTCATAGAGAAATACAGTCGACTCTCGTTATCTCAAACTCGCTTATCTCGAATAACCGCTTATATCGAAGTGAAATTCTGGTCCCTGTTTTCACATGGAAATCCAAGAACAGGTAACAAAATATTGTGGAAAAGAGGAGAAATTGCTCCTAAGGAGCAATTTCTTCTCTTTTCCACATTATTATATATATATATATTTCTAACTTCAGGAGTCAAATTGCATATTCAGTTGTTAAATGTGGTTGTTCGATTTATTGTTTTCCTCACTTCCGCAACTCTGATATGTCGGGCTACGGAAATCTCGAAGTATTTCAGAGAGTCCTTTGGAATTCGAGATAACGAGAGTCGACTGTATCCTTTTTGTCTATATCATGTAAGCTATGGTTGTTTTACCATACACTGCGGTGAATTGAGAAAGATTCGGTCATAAAGCACATTAACCCATTCATGCCTAGTGGACTCTTTGGACAGATTCATTTCCTATATAAGGGGCGTCTGGTTAATTATTATTGTCAAGTTTTGTAGAAAGATCTGAACTTAATGGAAACAGAGTAGACCCTGATCAGACGCCGCATCCTGCGGCGTCAGATCTGGGTCTACACTGTTTGCCAACGTCCCTTTTATGGGACGCTAGACTTAAATGGGTTAAGACAGACTTATTCAGTTCAAAAACTTAATAGAGATACTGAACAAAATCAAAGGTTTAAGCTGCAGAGTTCTGAGTGGCTGTCAACCCAATTCGCCTAACAATGCAGACCCCAATATATCCATATTTTCCATGCCTACTATAGCGGAACATAGGAGTGTATAAAACAGATGTAATATGCAATATGATACAATAAAATTCAAAGTGGTGGAGTAACCTATCTGTTAACTGTTGATGGTACTGTATTTTTTTCTGATCGAATCTCACTTTAGCTTTATGGGTACTGGTACTCTGCTGGTATGTACCTCATTAACAGAGCATCTGCAGATATCGATGTTATTGTACAAGTGGATATCATCACGGACTTACCCCATTAACAGAATAGATATCAATGTCATTGTACAAGTAGATTTCATTATGACCTTACCTCATTTAAAAAGAAAATACCGATGTTATTGCACATGCGGATATCATCACAGCCTGGACTCATTAACTGAGTAAATATCGATGCTATAGCATAAGTAGATATCATCATGGACTTACCTTATAAACAGAGTAGATATCAAAGTTATTGTACAAGTGGGTATCACCATGGTCTTAACTCATTAATATCGCACAAGTTGATTTCATCGTGGCTTTACCTCATTAACTGAGCGTATACCGATGCTATAGCACAATGTTAACATCACGGCCTTACCTCATTAACATAGTAGATATCGGCGTTATTGCCCAAGTGGATACCACGGCCTTACCTCATAAACAGAGCAGGTATCAAGGTTATTGCACAAGTGGAAATCATCACCGCCTTACTTCACTAACAGAGCAGATATCGACGTTATTGTACAAGTTGCTATCATCACGGTCTTATCTTATTAAATTATCATATATCGATTTTATTTCATGTGGATTTCATCATAGACTAACTTTATTAACAGAATAGATATCAATGCTATTGCACAGGTAAATATCATCACAGTCTCAACTCATTATCAGTGCAGGTATCGACGTTATTGTACAAGTGGATATGATCCCGGAATTACTTCATTAACAGAGCAGATATCAATGTTATTGAATAAAAAATGGATATCATCATGGGCGTACCTCATTAACAGAGCAGCTATCAATATTAATGCATAAGTGGATATCATTAAGGCCATACCTTGGTTACAGAGCAAATACCGATGTGATTGCACAAGTGGAAATCATCACGGTCTCGTCTCATAAACGTTATTGGACAAGTGGATATCATCAAGGACTTTTTCTCACTAACAGAGCAGATATCGGCCTTATTGCACAAATGGATATCATTACTTACCTCATTAATAGAGCACATATCGATGTTGTTGCACAAGTGAATATCGTCACGACCCTACCTCATTAACAGAGCAGATACCGATGTTATTGCATAAATGGATATCATGACCACCTCATTAACAGAGCAGGTGTTGATGTTATTGCACAAGGGGATATTATGACGACCCTACCTCATTAACAGAGCAGATATCGATGTTATTGCATAAATGGATATCATCACGGCAATCATAACATACTGGACCTCTATCCTCAGGGTAATCTGTTTTTAATAAAGTCAAATAAACATATGTTAAGGGAAAATGAAACACTTTCAGGGGAAGGGAGGCATCTCTGTCAATATTATTTGTCTCCCCTTCTGAAATGGAGTAAATTAACTAGCAACTGACTCAATAAAAGGAAATGGGTACACGTTCAAGGGAGGCAACTATTTCAAAATTGTTTTGCCTCCCTTGAGAAGAGCAGTCCTCTAAAAGAAAGAGTTTGCTCCCAAAGGAAGCAAACTCTTTTCTTTTAAAGTTGACTCCTATTCAGAAGGATTTGACTTGTTGTACAGAATAGTAAACAGGAGTCACAGCATTTGTCTTCCTTGTTATAATGGCGGAAAGTCTATTGGATGTAGGTATCCAGTCCCCTTAAACAGATGTTAATGTAAAAACAAATCATGATTTATTGTTTTTACCTGCGCAAAGAAAACAAACAAAATCAAAAGAATGTTTTGGGTGGTGTATTTCATTCTTAACGCTCACAATATCAGTAGAAAAACGCCACCAAGCGCCCGCAAAGAGTACTATTTAAATGCGCAAAAATGCTGCGGTAAAGTAGTTTCTTATTTAATAGTTTAGTGCAAAATTAGATAATTTGATCGTTTGAGCAGCTACAATTATTTTGTTGACTCGCACAATACCACCAGTGATATATCATGCATGTACAAATATTATTTGTTAATACAGCTACTAAAAAGACATTATTGGCGTGATTCGTGTTTCCATATACAGTCAAAGAGACATACCTGGCTGACCACACACCCCAGCATTGCACAAATCAGTGGAGCAACATTCTACGCACGAAGATGCATTCTGGGAGACATTTCCACTAGGACACCACTGAAATTAGAATTATCTCCCATAACTCAAAACTGGTACTTTCTTATGACTTTTATTCATACAACATGTATAATTCTCTTCGTAATACAAACACAAAATGTATTCATAAGTAAATTTGTGAATGATAAACCATCAGAGAATATAGGAAAGGAAACTTTTAAATATACAAGACACGTCTTTACAGAAGGGTTTCAAGATGGTCACCAAAAATATGGTATCTAAACCAAAATATATAAATGATCTAAGAAAATGACCATTAACATATTGTTTAGTTAAATTCAAAGCAAATGGTGTTAAGTGTCGTATGGCGGCAGTAAAAGTCTCCCCATACTTTATCATAGTGCAGGTTTTATTTTGATTTTCAATGGTTCGTCGAGCCCACTGTGATATCTTGGAAAATTTGGCTCCGCTAAGCCGCTACGAGTTGAGATGGCGGCATATGCAGTCCTGCAAGCGCCTATGCTGCCATATGAAGAGTCTCAATCATTACGAAAACATGCCTATTCAAATATACTGAAAATTTTACCACCAAAAAATGAAAATTATCAGATAAAAGATTCTGATATTCTTCCTATTTCAGCTCAAACCATAGATTGTGGGTACTCGTTAGAACCGCCTCGCCGAGGCGGTTCTAACGAGTACCCACAATCTATGTTTTTCAGCAGAAATAAGAAAAATAATATATACCCCTGTAAACCCCAGTTTTTACTATACTATATATTGTATATAAAAGTGGGGTTTAATGGGGTCAAAATTATATAGGCGTGTTTTCGTAATGGAAACCGAAACTCCGATTTTTTTTCTGTGTTCGGCGTTTCCAAGGGTAACCTTTATCGATTTAAATGACAGATTTCCTCCGTCATTTCTCGTTTCCATCAACTTTTCCAGTGAAAGTGGGTTTTATCACCACTGAACATACATCCGCACAAAACGTAGTGCCTACACTCAAGTTTTGTTGCAATTACAAATGGATTTGGCCGAAGTGATATTTATTTGATGTTTAAAAGCATTACCTCTCGAAGTTTGAATATAGATTTAATATGTAAAAAAAAAAAAAAAAAAAAACAAGAATGAAGATGCCTGTTTTAAAGCACGAATGCTTGTGCATGAAGAAAATGTAAACAAACGGAACTAATTAACAAATGATATACCAAAACATTGTTACTACTAGCGAAATTTCTACCAAAGAAGGCGTGCCTCTCGTCAGCGTTGGCTTCTGCCTAAAATCTTGCAAGGCTTCGAAACCCGTCATTTCAGTGCCTTTGGCGCTTTGATATTTCATGGGAAGTCTGTGTTCCTTGATTGTGGACTTTTCTCTGAATAGCTCCATAATTTTTTGGTCGACTGTTTACAAGAGAGCCAAAATATACACACACACACCAAAATTTCCTTAAGATTGTTATCCACGTGATCATCATTGATCAATGAAATCAGACCGCACGTTTGTACGAAATCCAGTTAACGGTTATTTATAGCCGCGATATTCTTGTCACTGTGAGGCGATTCTAACAGATATACAAAACAGAAGTTTCTTGAAGTATTGAATACAATGGATCCTGTTTGCATTCTGCACATCAATCCCCTTCTGAAAAGGGGCCTGCTCTAAAAGCAAAGAATTTGCTCCCAAGGAGAACAACTTTTGTGACTTCTTGTTTGCTTTCATACAGACCAACCCCCTTCTGTAAAGGTATCTACTCTAAAAGAAAAGAATTTGCTCCCAAGGGGGAGCAAATTCTTTCCTTTTAGGGTAGAGTTCATTTCAGGTGTGTGTGTGGGGTGGGGTGGGAAATGGGGAGAGTAAAACAATTTTGTCCTCAACGAGTTATAGTCAGAGTTCGAGTTTTAATTTACACAGACTGGGTACTGTATGAATATTTAAAAATAATTGTATTCTAATTTATTTTTGTATTGTTAGATATAAACGACTATTTCCAAGTAAACGAATAAAGTCATCGTCATTGGGCTAATCTTACATCATTTGAAAATTACAAAATGGCGTCCAAGAAGTCCTCAACCAAAATTAGTTTGGTGCTCTTTTTGACTGCTGCCAAGAAAGTATGAAGAAATAAAGGTTTAATAAAAGGGAAACGCTATTGCCAGAGGTATGGTAGCAGCGAAAAATCGGTAAATTTGCAACTATCAGACATCTGGTAGTAGCGAATTATCGAGAAATTTGCTGCTGCAGGTGTCTGGTAGCAGCGAATTATCGAGAAATTTGCTGCTGCAGGCGTCTGGTGGCAGCGAATTATCGAGAAATTTGCTGCTGCAGGCGTCTGGTAGTAGCGAATTATCGAGAAATTTGATACTGTCAGATGATTTTATATGGTATAGTTTTTTTTTCTTTCGTTTATTAGTATTGTTAATGATAATCGCGTTATTTTATCACATGAAAGCGAAATGCATATCAACAAGGGAAACGCTATTGCCAGAGGTATGGTAGCAGCGAAAAATCGGTAAATTTGCAACTATCAGACATCTGGTAGTAGCGAATTATCGAGAAATTTGCTGCTGCAGGTGTCTGGTAGCAGCGAATTATCGAGAAATTTGCTGCTGCAGGCGTCTGGTAGCAGCGAATTATCGAGAAATTTGCTGCTGCAGGCGTCTGGTAGCAGCGAATTATCGAGAAATTTGCTACAGTCAGATGATTTTATATGGTATAGTTTTTTTTTCTTTTGTTTATTAGTATTGTAAATGATAATCGCGTAATTTTATCACACGAAAGTGAAGTGCATATCAACAAAAGCGGTGAATTGAAATAATGGCAATTTGTCGTTAACTTCTCGCACATCCGTGACATACCCTTTGTTTCACACAGCTAAGCCTATATGTCACATGACCAGAGGATGATTCTAGTCTCTCAGTACCACACACCTGTAGAAGTAAAGAAAACAATAATAGTATGATACACGTAGCTGGAAAGACTCTCAGAAAGATTAAAACCATATAACTTTAATAAATGAATACCTATATCTATATCAGAGACCAGCTTAAAAGGTAAAGATAACCTGCAACGAAATGCAATGTTTTCGGATGAGAGGAGATAATTCTCTTGTCATGGATAGAAAATGTGAAAGCTCGTGAAAGCTTGCGATTACAGTCGAACTTTGATGGCTCGAACATCTTTGGGACCATAAAAATTGTTCGAGACATGGGAGGTTCCAACCATTGAGGGTTATTTATGGTGCCAAGTCAGGAAGCAAATGGCGATAATTTATGGATTTTTTTTTCGATTTTCTACACAATAATTGTACGTTGAGTGTACTCATTAGAATCGCCTCATCGAAGAATACAACATACAATTTCACGATAAAATAAGAAAATTTCCCTAAATACTTGTATTCTTGAACTATCGGAAGAACTTCGTAGGGACTCAAAAACGAGTTCGAATTAGCCATGGTAAAACGAGCCATCGGATGTTCGAGCTATCTATGTTCGACTGAAGTTCCCAGTAATATTCAAAGCTATAAACAATGTGGGAAAATAAAGTGACAGCGTCAAGAAATCAGAGAGGAGGATCACGTGGCGTGTTGCGTCACAAAAGGGTTACCTGCACTAAATCGTAAGGTTCCAGTTTTCTTAATAATTTCATTTCTGTATGACTTCTCATAGAATATGCCTCAGTATTGAAAGAATTATAAGTATTTTACTGCGATATACATGATATTGCAAACTTTTTATACTTGTTTTTTTTTCTCCAAGCTGCATTGTTTTTGTAACGGGACAGTATGAAGACAGTATGCAACAAGATATGCATACAGCTGCCTACAGACAGACAGACAGGCAGACAGACAGACATACATTCATGTACAAACATAGAGAGATAGAGATATTTACCTCGCCCGTTTCGCATCGTGCTACAGTATGACAATGTCGGGGCTGGGTGATACTATCACATCCGAGGCATGTCAGACTCGACACTGAAACATATCAAGGCAGGTAACAGCATCGGATCTCTGTGTGTGTGTGTGTGTGTGTGTGTGTGTGCGCGCGCGCGGGTGCGTGCGTGCGTGTGTATGTGTGTGTGTGTGTGAATTCGGGTTTTCAACAGCTAATCTTTGAGAACATATGTATCACACACTGCCAGGTAAACCCGAAATCTCGATGTCGGAGGTAAATAATAGCAGACATGGCATGACGGGGTCTGTATTTATATATTTTCCCCGTATATTTCAACTTTGTAGGACGAAACAGACGGTTTATATATGGAAGATGTAAACACTGAATGCGTTGATTTTATTTGAAGTGGTGTCTATTGGTTTAAAATCACTTCTGAAATGGTAAATATAAATACAAACAATAACGAATGAAATTGAAATCTTCGTTGAAAAATTTTTTCAACGAAGATTTCAATTTCATTCGTTATTGTTTGTATTTATATTTACCATTTTCATAAAGTATAAGCATTGTTGCTATCTTACACCTCTCTCTTGATTATATCAGACGTGTAAAAGTCGAAAGAATCATAAGACCTTCTGACTTTGCAAATTAATTACGGTGGTGTCATTTTTATGGTTATTTTAATGATCGGAGGTAGTATGTTCCCTTGATGTCTGAGGACAGAAGTTTTTATGTTATTCCTGATGTCAGAGAACAGCAAAATATTTAAAGCAAGTATCACTTCTTTCACACTGGTAAAGAAATGGAAACTGTTTAAAACTCTCGAAAACAAGAGGCTTGATTGGCGGAAATATAGACAACATTCAAAATACTTTTTGTTTCTTTAAGTTGATGACAAGCGATGTAACTAGGTCTATATACATGCATTTCACTCTAATTTAATATAAAACTCAACAAAATCCGTCGACAAGACAATAATCTTGTAACAGGACATGGCAAACATAAATTTATACGAGTGAGAGCTACGTGTACTAAGCCCTCTAGTAGTCTCGCTTCGTCAGTGTTCCGCTAGGTGGCAAAATTCCACGTAATGAAAGGGACTGAATTAATGAGAAGTCCTGCTTAGAAAACGGTCTTGTATATATGTATCATCGCATGACAGGAAATATAAATTGAGTCTGCGCATAACAGCCAACAATTGGACCTGTGTGCCCAGCGAAGACTCAGATCAAACTGGGCATCTGTTCAGTCTGATCAGAGGCTTCGCTGTGTCCCGCCATGTCTTTGATTGTTTACTTCCGAAATCAGACATCGAGAGTTCTGGCTTACCTGGGTGATACAGAACCAGAAAGGGGTCAATGGCGGTTCACCCTATTTGAACTTACTGCATGTTCTGCACTGTTTGCCACTCATGGGATATGCCTGAAAGATTTCATTGCCATTTTATCCGATTGGGAGATTTTTGCAGTTAGAAAGTTACCTCATTATTTTAAACCTTTCTAAATTTGAGGCTACTTCGCAAGGAAATAAACTGGTCACAGATGATGTAAGGTCTTTCCTTTAGAAGGTGGGATGGAAAGACAAAAGATTTCCATACCGAGGATGCTTTCTTCTGAGGTGTATACATTTCCCGCTAAAATCACATAATTGCCGTAACTTAACCCTTAAAGCGCCAAGAAAAACTGCATCTGCGTCTGTTTATGTCGTCTGCTGAATATTCTTGCAAACTTCTCAAAGCTATTTTTTTGCATACCGGCAAACAGTGTGGACCCAGATCAGACTACTCCTAAAGGAGCAGTCTGATCTGGGTCCACACTGTTTGCAGAAATGACTTAAAATTACAAGCAGATGACAAAGCAGACGACAATTGTTGTGATTGGCGCTTTAAGGGTTAATGTGATACTTACACATGTTGATCTGAGATAAGACCCCGAGGTTATAAAACTTTTTTCATGTTCAACTCAGCTGAGCATGAAATTTTCCTTGCAAATAAATATGAAAATGCCAACAGCTCAGCTATGTTTAGTAAGAAAGAATTTGCAATTGTTAGTAATTTGAGATTTATTGACAGGACAAATCTCATGCTCAGCTGGGTTGTGCATGAAAAATATTTTATAACCTCGGGGCTAGTATTACCATGCTCTAGGCTCACCACGGTATGCTCGGGATATTTGCGATAATCCCACCAGTCCTTCCACTACAACGTTAAAATGGTGCATAACTAGAATTTACGAGCCAGGGGATCGAATAGAATTGTTATCCTATTCTGTTCCGGTAGTCGCCCCTTTAAATCCAACTTGCGGTAGTAGAAGTCTTCTTGTAATTATCTTTTTCTTTCTTTCTTTTTTTTTTTTTTTTTTTTGAGGTGATGTCTTACGGCTCAGTCATTTCTGGCGAAAGAATGTGCACAATACTGGTTAACCGCTTAGAGGACTAAGCCTGCCCAGTAGACGTGTGGTTAGGTAAACTGACCGCGCTCGACATGACCCCATTCGGTTGACTGGGCCGTAAAACCTCAACACAAACACACAAACGGCCCAGTCAAACCATTAGGGTTATGTCAAGCCAGTCAGTTTACCTAACCAAACGTCCTGGGCAGGCTTTTTGATTGATTGAGTTGGGGTTTAACGACATGTCAACCCTTGTGGGTCATTTTGTGTCGTCTCCCAGAGAAAGGGAGAAAAGTGATAGAAGAGATAGTAGAAGAGATGAAAGAGAGGGACAGGGAAGAAAGGAACAGGAATGAAAGTGAAGAAACAGAAGAAATAAAAATATATGCCATCTACCCTTACCTGCTACAAGGATAGCAGGCCTTGCCCAACTGTAAGCCAATATCATTTGGACGCCCCGGTGACGTAAGCCTGGGCAGGCTTAGCTCTCAGAGCAGTTAACCATTATTTTTGCACATTCTTTCGCCAGAAACTGACTACTGCCCTTCTTGAATGACTGTAGAAAATATTTAAGATCGATCTCCACCAAAAAAAAAAAAAAAAAAAATGCCGAATCTGGCGGGGATCGAACCCACCACCTCCTGATCACCAGTCGGGCGCGCATCCAACTGAGCCACCGGGACTGGAGCATTACCTTGCTGAGAGCCTTTTTCATGTCATAATTTCATCTTCTCCCACCCGAAATAACTAAAATGTTATTGGAAGGACGCTAAAACATGAAATAATTGTTATACATGTACAGCATTCCTACCTGGCTTGTATAGCATCAATATAGGAATGAGAATCCAGTTCATGCATCTTACTAGCCTTGGCATCTTCCAAACTATAATAATAATAATAGTAATAATAATAATAATAATAATAATAATAATAATAACAACAACAACAACAATAACTAGCCGCCCGGTTAAGTGCTTTTAAATAATTTTTACAGTCAGGTGCCATGAAGAAATAGCTTTGTGACGTCAATGATAGACTTTAAACAACCTTTTCATATATATTAAGGAAAATGGTTACATTTGGTAGACTTTCCGCCATTCTGACATGGCAGACAGCTTTTGTGAATTCCTTTTTGCTTTCCAACACACCAAGCCCCCCCCCCCCCTCCCTCCCCCTCGCATAAGAGACATACTCTAAAAGGTAATTCCTTCCTTTTAGAGAAGACTTCGTTTTCAGAAGGGAAGCGGTTCTCTTGAACCAAAGAAAATGTCTTTCTTGACCCTGCTTTGCAATGAAAACAGAACCTAAATCTTTTAATGATATTGTTTATAAATTCCAAGAGACTATAAGAAAAAAAAACGGTTTTCATTATCTCAAACACTGATAACCCAAACTACTGCCTCAGTCAAACTAATTAAAGGGCAATATTGCTTTCGTCTGCTAAATGTCCTTTTTCACTCCTTTAATCTCAAACTATTGTTACTTCAAACCAACATTTCAGGTATCTTAGAGTGTGAGTTCACGATTGTTGACTGTGTTTTGTCCTACAACTAGGTATAAAGCCTGTGCGGACATCATTCTAGGCGTTTAGCGGATTTTTGAATTGTGACTACTACTCAAAAAGACTCCAGACTTTGCCCAGCTGTTCCGTAGATTGGCATGATCTCAAATCGTACCTTGTCGACCTGACGAACTGTTTCCTTCGTTATACAGATCAATAAGCATACTATGGTAGGTCAACCCTCTTCATACCGACACTCGATACAACAACAAAATTCGTTATATGATAAATTTGACTGGCACGAAAACTTTGCTCAAGAGGTGACAGTTAATCAGAAGTTGTGCAAGAACATTGTATTAAATACTTTGAGAAACATGTTTTGGATATTGGTTAGAATCGCCTCATTGAGGCGATTCTAACAAATATCCAAAGCACATGGTCTGTGGGGAAATAAGAATTAAACAGCCTTTCTTACGTAATATTCTGTTCACAAGAATTCTTTTACAACAGCAAATTATTTTAACAGCAACATCACTGGAAACAAATGCTGTCGTTGTAACGCGGGTTCAATGTTTATGGATATAACACACTGTAAGTCTGAGGTAATGATCAGATATTGATTTACTCAGTATATCGAGAGATAGAAGTCTTAACCGGAGTAGTTAAGAAATGGTATCGAAGCTATTGTAAACTCCAACTCCCCCTTGTGATTAACCCCTTCATCCCAGTTTCTGAAGTGGACTCTTCTATCTTTGAATTTGGACATGTCCACTGACGCAAATAGGAATTTTCAGTCTAAAATAAAAATAATAAAAAAAAATGGCAAACAGTGTAGATCCAGGTGAGACGGCTCGTTACGAGCCGTCTCATCTGGATCTATACTGTTTACACAGATGTATATTGTGGTCTGCCGGGCTGAATAGGTTAAATCATATTAAAATCTACAAGTCCAGTAAAATTCCGCTATTGAGACCACTCGAAATTCAGGGAAGCTTTTGCCAGTGCAGAAAGGTTTCTTTCTTATTATTCTATATTCAACATTAAGACCACCCCACTAATAAGACCACTTTTAGGTGGGTCTTAACAGCGAAATTTTAACTATTAACATAGTCTTACCTTTTGTACAACTCTTAGATTCTTTGATTCGGAAATATGTCACTGATAAGATTACGTTTTGACCTCACAGAAAATGTACTTAATATATATCAGATAAGGCCCTGGGCCCAGTTGTTCAATGCGTCGTTAGCTTAACGTGCTCGTTAGTGGTTAAAATGTAAAATGTTCTAGTAAATAAATATCTTATTCACAGGAATTTTTCCTGAAAAAATGTGAAATGCAAAAGCTACTCACATTTTTTCAGCAACAATATTAGCATATATGCCATATTTAATGATCAAAGTTTTAACGATACGTTAACTAACGAAATCGTTACTTTTGAACAGCTGGGCCCAGATTTTGTTTGAGTCCGTGTTTAGGGATACGTCAACACGTGTAGGTCATTTTGTACCGTCTCCCAGAGAAAGAGCAAAAACGAGAGAAAAGCTAGTAAATGAGAACAGAGAGAGAGAAACTGAGGAATATAAAGGAACAAGAAGCTTTTTAAAGTCTTTCTCTTGGTTGCCATGGGAACCAGAATCCAACATGGATTCCAAATCTTTAAACAATATTCAGTCAGCATCACACAAGGGTTATTCCAGTAAAATTTGATTAAAACTGGCTCAGCGGTTCAGATGTCATTTAAAGAAATTGTTGATGAATGGACGGACAGACGGACAACGACGACGACGGACGATGAGCCATCACAATAGCTCCCCTCGAGCCTTTGGCTCAGGCGAGCTAAATAAAAACATGAAACGTTAAAACCTCGACATTGTCATGTCGTGGGCAGATAACTCTATCAAAAATTGGCGAAATTTGCCCATAAGCAATTCCAAACCAGATCTTCATAATATCAATGCACATATCAAGTTTGGTGAAAATCCACTGAGATTTACTAACGTTATTGTCCTTAAACGAAATTACGGATGTTTCGCGGGCAGATAAATATGTCAAAAATTGACAACATTCGCTCATTAGCAATCCAAAACCAGATCTCCCCAAAATCAATGCACATACCAAGTTTGTTAAAAATCCACTGAAATTTACTCAAGTTATCATCCGGAAACAAAACTATGGACTCTTGTTAAAAAAATTGACGAAATTTGCCCATTAACAATCCCAAATCAGATATTCACAAAATCAATGAACATCCCAAGTTTGGTGAAAATCCAATTTAATATACCCAAGTTATCATCCGGAAACAAAAATATGGACGTGTCGCGGGCAAATAACTCTTGTCAAAAATTGACGAAATGTGCCCATTAGCAATCCAAAATCAGATCTACACAATACCAATGCACATTCCATGTTTGGTGAAAATCCATTGATGTTTACTCAAGATATCACTCGGAAACTAAAATATGGAGCTGTCGCGGGCAGATAACCCTGTCGAAAATTGTCGAAAATTGACGAAATTTGCCCATTAGCAATCCCAAATCAGATCTTCACAATATCAATGCACACACCAAGTTAAGTGAAAATCCATTGATATTTACTCAAGATGTCTTTCGGAACTAAAAATATTGACGAACTGCGACAGACGGACGGACACCAATGTGAAACCATAATACCCCGCCTCTATCGTGTGGCGGAGTATAGAGAAAAAATACAAACACCCCATCCCCTTGCCCTACCTGCTGCAAGTACAGCAGGCTCTTACCATCACCCCTACCTTATTCGTCCGGTTTTATACGTTCATACATACCGGACTCGTTATTATTAATCAATTATTTGTTCTAATTATGTGCAAAACAGCCTGCATCATACCAATGCAATGGTTGGCATGATTTCTATACGGTTATCCGGGCTTTATACGAAGGCTAATGCTAAAAGTTACAATGATTTAGGGAATAAAAGCCGAGGGGTTCAAAAGGGCCAATATTTTACGGTATATTAAACGGGCCAATATTTTACGGTATTGACCAGTCGACGAGATTTTATTACCTTCAACACTTTAAAAGTTGAAAATAAAAAAAGTTGATTAATAAAAATGTCATGAAATGCGTATTTTCTCATTGAAATAAAAAAAAGTTGATTAATAAAAATGTCATGAAATGCGTATTTTCACATAGGTCCTATTACATGTCCTAGGCCAGTCGTATTGGCCTTCGGATGGTCGTATTGACTCTCGGCTTCGCCTCGGCCCAGTATGAAAACAGCCATTCAATAACATTATTATATTATAGCCGTTTCAATGCCGAACCAATTTAATATACCATTTTGACGCAAATGACCCTCATGGGTTGACGCGTCTTTAAACCGTTGCCATTCTCTTGGCTAATTCAACAAATTGGCGATATTTTTTCTGTTTTTCCCAGAACACAGAATGTGACATTTCATGCAAGTCCTGTTTTCTGGAAAGAAAAAAATGTAATATCCCGTCTGGTGAGAATTTTACCCAGCGGGCTAAGCATTAACGCACAGTACTCTGGGTAAAAAAAATCTGCAGGCCACATTTTGCATTATTTTTCTTATTTTTTTTTCTAGGAAATTGGCTTTGACACTTCATGCAAATTGTCTCCTTAGGAAATGAAATGCATGAAATGTCAAAGCCTATTTTATAGAAAAAGAAAAATATTTTAATTTATCGTCTGATAAATCTGCCCATAACTCATCATCATCACCATAGCCTTACTAAGAACACAAATATCACGAAAACATGCCTATATAATTTTGATCCCCTTAAACCCCACTTTTATATAGCAAAACTGGGGTCTACAGGGGTATACATTATTTTTCTTATTTCTGCTTAAAACATAGATAGTGGGTACTCGTTAGAACCGCCTCGTCGAGGCGGTTCTAACGAGTACCCACAATCTATGTTTTGAGCAGAAATATGAAAAATATCAGAAGTTTTTATCTGAAATTTTTCATGTTTTTGTGGCAAAATTTTCAGTATATTTGAATAGCCATGTTTTCGTAATGGGCCCAGAAAAAAACTGCGCATACTCATCTGGGTCTCGCTGTTCCTAGGAGCAAAATATAGAAAATACAGAATCTATTGATGAAATGAAAAGTCTCTGATCAGTGTGAGGACACGCAGGTCAACGCTCTGCATCACGAAAACATGCCTATATAATTTTGATCCCCTTAAACCCCATTTTATATAGTAAAACTGGGGTTTACAGGGGTATACATTATTTTTCTTATTTATGCTCAAAAACATAGGTTGTGGATATTCGTTAGAACCGCCTCCGTAATGGCTTGCTGGGTAAAACTTTCAACAAACGGCATTTTAAAATATTTTCTTTTTTTTCCCCCAGAAACTGACAACTGCCCTTCTTGAATCAGCGGATCGACCCGCCGGGGATCGAACCCGCAACCTCCTGATCACCAGTCGGACGCGCATCCAACTGAGCCACCAAGGCCGGTTGAATGTACGAGCGGACAGTAAAGGCTCAGACTATATATATCAGCGCTTGCACTAACATTCCGAAACAGGAAGTCCGCTAACATTCCGAAACCGGAAGCCCCACGACTTCCTAGCATTTTTATCTGGAAGTACAGCTGAACTTTAAATTTCAAATTTTACCACATTATTTTAATCTGTATGTCAAATTCTTCTTATTTGTTCTTAAAATACAAATTAAATGCTAAATAAAACAGGAGTTCATGCAAACTCTGCTATATAAATGACAGTATGTTTCAAAGTTGGAGGTCCTGACTTCCAAGCATCAAACATTGTCGAGAAATCGCCACGGGAAGGGTCGAAAATGGGTGATTACATTAGAGCTGTAAGTTTTGTTTTTATTTATTTAGATCTAATGCGTTATCACCCATTTTCGACACTTCCCGTGGCGATTTCTCGACAATGCTGCATTGACAATAAAATATCCATAACACAAATAACCATATGTGTCTATCGTGTGTGCGTGATGATATGCTGAACTTCTAGCAAAGCCCAAAATTAAATAAAGGGCGCAAGAATTTCTTTCCACGTGTTTTCTACGGCGTTCGGTACACCTCCAATTAAGCCAATATGCATGATCTGAGATTTACTACACAGACGCCGATATCAATGGGCTGTTGAATTCCCAGTTGATTTTTTAATTAATTTCCTCAAAACATTTATATCGCTCATGAAACACAGAAATTGCAAAGTTTATTTACCGTTTCTGAGTCATCGAATGCGTAACCGATGTGGCTCTAATTGTTTCACGTTCTTAACCGATGGTTATGCATTCTATCGCTTGATAGGCGTGTGAGGTGTATCAAAGAGTGTACAGAATTTTCCGTAATTATTCGATCAGGGCCCAGTTGTTCAAAGCTAACGATGTCGTTAGTTAACGATTCGTTAAAATTTACATCGAGTGATACGCAAATATGCTGAATTTTTTTGCTGTGCAAAAGCTACTCACATTTTTTCAGCAAAAAATATCAGAATATTGTATATTGAATCCGCTAAAACAGTTTACGAAATGACCCTTAACGAGCTTGTTAAGCTAACGACACTTTGAACAACTGGGCCCAGGTTGGCCTGAGCAAACAGTGTAGATCCACATCAGACGCCGCAGAGCGCCGCTTTTGATCAGGATCTACAATGCCACTCATTTAGCAATTTATGACGTATCAACAGGTAAGGATATGAGCTTATTCAAACTATTGGACAAGTTGAACAAGGAGCTAAGCTCTCCGAATATTTTTGAGTGAATGCTGTAATTTTAATATCTCAGGACGCTGGCCTATTTACACTTACCATGCTACGGGCAGATTCATCAGACGACAAACTGATGATATTTTTCTTACTTTTTCCTAGAAAATAGGATCCGACTCTTCATGCAAATTGTCTCCTAAGGAGAACAAAGGAAAAATAAGAAAAATACCATCAGCATGTTTCTGCTGAATCTGCCCATAGCGTGGTTAGTGTTAATAGGTCAAGGTAATCATTGATCTGTTATTGGCTCAACGTTCAAGTGTACAAGATTAATTGCGCAATAAGATAAAACAAACTTAGCGATGAACCCTTCTTTTTGGCGTTTTCTGGACCCCCTCACAATATTACTCAATATTACCCTTTTATGTGTACAGCGAATACCAGACCAGTCTGCACATCTAATAACATTGTTGAAAGGTTGAAATGTGTGCACCGTACCGGGTTCTGTGCGGGATTTTGTTTGATCCACTGACCGGAAGTTCACGTGAGGAATTGGTGGGAGAACGACGACGACACGGAAGGGCAAGCTGGATTGGAATATCGCTGTGTCCACAGGAAGGAATATCTTATTTAGTTTCCCCGTTTCTCCACAAAGTTCCTTGTTCGTGTTTGTCATTCCATGTTGATATTTGTTTAACTAAGTACTTATATTATGGTATTTGTTTTCCATTTATTCTCAGACAGGGAAGTTTGAGGTTAACCGAAATCATTAGCCTACCGGGTACCGTATATTCTCTAAAAAATGGGACACCTTAACTCTTTCTATACTTGTAAAATTTGCACAAGTTCAATTTACTACCCGTTTATGTGATATAGAAACTTTTAGGGTGAGTTGCAAACAGCGTGGACGCTGATCAGACGCACAAATGTGCGTCTGATCTGGGTCTACACTGTTTGCTTAGGCCTGTCTGTCCATTACAAACGCTTAGAATAAACACGGTACCTACCGAAACATTGTTGCTATGCTGTGCGACTTTTGTGGTTATCAAAATAATCAGAAGAAAAGCACAGTATAAAAAAAAAAACAAAAAAAAAACAAGGCAAAGATATCAAAGCAAAGTGATACTTCACATAACGAATGTAGGGAATGAAGTTATTGCAGGGGGGAAAACATCTTATAAAGTTTACAATTCATCTTCCTGAAAAACAAAAAAAAAAAAAAAAAAAAAAAAAAAAACCAACAACAAAACGAAGGCACACTTGCGTCTTGCCGATCTGACAACTGATCTGGTTGTCAAAATTTATCAAAATGTGCTTCAACAGGAGAAATCATGATGTCTTTGAGGGTATGTGAATAGTGAAGACCCAGATCAGCGTACACATCCCGCAGTCACGGCAGCACCTTCACTGTCCACTAACTGTAGTTTAGGGTCAAGATGAATGCACCAGCGGGAAACATAAGTGTGTATGTCGTAGTCCAAATAGGAAGTTAGCCAAATCCGGAGTCTGGCTAGGCCAAACAGGAATTCATTCGGACCTTCATTTCATTTTCCAGGAGGTTGTTTTTCTCACAAGTAATTTCACAACTGAACATACTTTACACATCAATAAATGAGTTTGTGATACTCCGTATCATTTTCATTACGAAAACATGCCTATTCAAATATATTGAAAATTTCATCACCAAAAACTGAAAGTTTTCAGATAAAAAATTCTGATATTTTTCATATTTCTGCTCAAAACATAGATTGTGGGTACTCGTTAGAACCGCCTCGCCGAGGCGGTTCTAACGATTACCCACAATCTATGTTTTGAGCAGAAATAAGAAAAATAATGTATACCCCTGTCAACCCTAGTTTTACTATATAAAAGTGGGGTTTTAGGGGGTCAAAATTATATAGGTATGTTCTCGTGATGAATGAAATAACCATTTGAGTGTCTCTGTTTTACTTAATTAATGAAAGCAGATATGTTTTACTAGTTGAAAAATATTCTTGGCTTAAGGTTAAACAAAATGAATTCATTGTCTTTGAAAAACCTGAAATGAACTCATGGCATAAACGGCATAAAAGTATAACAATGGGGAAAGAATACAATCTAATATCTGATTGCTGGTCAGTTATTGATATATTATTGGAAGACAAATAGGAATTCCTGTTTGGCCCATCCAGATTTCGGATCAGGCTAAATTCCAATTTGGACTATATAAAAATCAAGAAAGCTAATGATGTTTAAACATGTTTAAATATTTCAAAACTATAATCAAGCCGAGTGCCGCCATTTTGAATTTAATGTGGTTCTGAAACATCTGAGAGTATTAAATAAATAAAATCTTTTGGACTGAAAATCAATATATGGCCAAAGAATAAGCTACATACACAAATACTGAGTTAGAATATTGTTGCAAATATTATTTCTTTACGTTTGGCATATTCAATCAAGACTATGACGTCATAATGCCTCATGTTCAAAATGGCGGCACCACTAAGCTCAAAATTAAAATATTTAAGCCATGATAACTTCCTTATTTTTCATCTAATTTTGATCAAATAAACATCAAAATGCATGCTTTCCCCAGATCTTTAATTACAGATATAATCTCTGCCAGTCATTCCTTTCACTTTAATTATTCTATGCGGCTTGTGGTTCGAGTACTAGTTTTCTCTGTTTGGCGTTACATTATCTACTTTAACCCTTAGCACTCTGGGTAAAATTTTGAGCAGACGACATTTTGAAATATTTTTCTTGTTTTTCCCAGAAAACAGGATTTGACATTTCATGCAAATTGTCTCCTCAGGAGACAATTTGCATGGAATGTCAAATCATGTTTACTGGGAAAAATAAGAAAAATATCATCAATTTGTCGTTTGCTGAAAAAGCCCACAGAGTGGTAAAGGTTAATCCCCTCTGTAGCAATATCTTGCTGTCAAATGACACTTAACGCTTGATTATGTATGCTGGGGAAAATTTTCAGCAGACGACATTTCGAAATATTTTTCTTATTTTTTCCAGAAAATAAGTTTTGACATTTCATACAAGTTGTTTCCAACGGAGAAAATTTGCATGAAATGTCAAAAACTATTCTGGAGAAAATAAGAAAAAACATGAAATTGTCGTCTGCTGAAATTGCTCATATGAGTGATAACGGTTAAGAGTAAGATTATCGTTAGGATTGATAAAATATCGTAAAAATGTGGACAAACATTTCATGTGATTCTAACTTCCGCTTACCGTGACTTTAGGAAGTAAAACACACGTTAATCTGCCGCAGAGACAACTAACAGACGTCAAAATAAGTGATATTTCTGGCGTTTAGTTAGTAACAGAGCTAATTGTCTTATATTATATATCTAAAGCTATTTTCAGTAACTTCTGCGGGAAATATAATTTATAATTTCTCGGAAGATATCTTTTCTCTTAGAGCAAAACAATATCTCCTTTAAAAAGTATTCACGCCGCCCGAAGAATGTAGATGACTTAACGTCGCAAAACTTATTAAGCCTACGTCATTTGAAGACGTCAGCGAGTACAAAACAATCTTAAGAAACAACTCATTTTAAAGTATGTAATATATAAGTGAGTTAAGAAAACACAGGAAATATTTCCCTGAAGACTTGCAAATCTTAATAAAAAATTATTATATAGTAAAACTGGGGTTTACAGGGGTATACATTATTTTTCTTATATCTGCTCGAAAACATAGTTTGTTGGTACTCGTTAGGCGGCTCTAACGAGTACCTAATATCTGTTTCCAGCAAATATGAAAAATAGTAGAGATTATTATCTGATTTTTTTTCTTCAGTTTTTGGAGGTTAAATTTTCTATATGTTTTCGTAATGAGATTTGCAGCTACTGTATTTTAAAGTCAGGGTGCATAAAGCTCTATTATTTACACCAAGAACCTATATATATTTTAACATGCAACTTTTGTATGAAAAGAAAACAAATAACCCAGCCTACACAGCACTTGAAAATACAGTTAAGCCTAGGCGTAGCATTCCCTACAATATTGTATGTTCGCCCAGCCGCGCAGTCTGATCTGAACTTTCGCTGGGCGAACATTCTATCTTGTAGGAATGCAAACATTCTCATCACGAAAACATGCCTATATAATTTTGACCCCCCTTAAACCCCACTTTTATATAGCAAAACTGGGATTTACAGGAGTATATATTATTTTCTTATTTCTGCTCAAAAACATAGATTGTGGGTACTCGTTAGAATCGCCTCGCAGAGGCGGTTCTAACAAGTGCCCACAATCTATGTTTTGAGCAGAAATATGAATAATATCAGAGTTTTTT
This sequence comes from Anodontia alba, assembly GCA_964016985.1. Lineage (NCBI taxonomy): Eukaryota > Metazoa > Mollusca > Bivalvia > Lucinida > Lucinidae > Anodontia > Anodontia alba. Next base: position 20,436,041 of record OZ024838.1, read on the forward strand.
ATCTGAAAATTTTCAGTTTTTGGTGATAAAAATTTTCAATATGAATAGGCTTGTTTCGCAATGGTCTTGTAGGAAATGCTACGCCCTGACTCAAAATTTTCATAATTTGCTTAGAATCGTTGGCTCCCATTCTAAATCTGTCTTTCCTGAGCGTACCTGCAACTGTGTAAGAAATACTGTGCCCCGGCTTGTAATTTATAATATTTAGTGCAGCAACTACAAAGCTTGAACGCTACGTGACTTAGACTAGGAACGCACATTACGCAAACACGCCTATTCAAATATACTGAAACTTTTACCACCAAGAAATGAAAAAAATCAGATAAAATTTCTGATATTTTTCATATTTTTACTCAAAACATAGATTGTGGGTACTCGTTAGAACCGCATCGGCGAGGCGGTTCTAACGAGTACCCACAATCTATATTTTTGAGCAGAAATGAGAAAAATAATGTATACCCCTGTAAACCTGAGTTTTCCTATATAAAAGGGGTCAAGATTATATAGGCATGTTTTCGTAATGAGTTAACTGTTTCCACTTTCTGGGCTAATTCAGCAGACGACAAATTGATGATTCTTTGTATAGACTGATTTCATGCTAACTGTCTCTTTAGGAAATAGTTTGCATGCCAGACTTTCAAACGCTACTTTCTGAGAAAAATAAGAAGACTATTTCAAAATAACGCCTGCTGAATTTTTTACCCAGTATGCTGATATAGAAGTTTATGTGATGCCTACCAGGAACGCAGAATTACATAGTCAATTATGGTTTTGGTGAGGTTTTTGGACAATAGGGTCGTTCTCTGGATTTGGGCAAGGAAATCCCATATGGATCTACTGACTATTACTATTGGCAAGGAAATCAAGTCCGATACAGGAATCCAGTCATTTCGAACTTCATGATTTCGGCCTAATTCGTTTCGGTCACTTCCGCCTAAGTCATTTCGGGTCGCTTCTTAAGTCATTTCGGCTGCAACATTTATGATGTTTAAGATCTACTAGAGTAATTTGGATCAATTTTTTCTCTGTTTAATTTCTGCCTTCGAATTTCTGCCTGTTTTCGCCTTTTCTGAAAATATGTGCAACTTTCCCCACAGTCGATGTGTCGATTCCGGGTCACCAAACAAATACTTTGCGCATGCGGGGTAAACAAGGCGAATTGAACCTTTTCTGTTGAGAAGTTTTACAATTTATTCTTCTTTAAGACGAATACAAAAGATCATATAGCAGTACCTATTGTTTTAAGAAATCTTCTTCAATATTGAGGTACTAACCGTAGCCTATTCCGGATCAAAGGTTCCGATTCCGGCCCACGTACTATATTAAGTTGGCATATACTTTCGGAAAAAATGCGACTCGTACTTATTTTCTATTGTACATTGCAGCCCTGGATAATAACTGATCATAGTGTATACCATTTGAAAGGAAATTCATTTGATAAAAAATCTCAGTGCAAAAGCATTTTACTGCTTAGTGCTACTGGAAGATCATGGTGCTTCCAAAAATGCGATAGTTATATTCTTGAAAAAAGGGACTTTTGGCTTTGATAACAAATGAGAGCATTGTTTTCTCACATGCTCAAAAACACTAGAGAGCAGTTATAAATCCATATTTTTACCCACCCGCCCATAACACGAAATGTGTTAAACGAAAATTATCAAAACATGTGCACCCATCGACAACGTGGGAATTGGTGGTTTTACCAGAAAGAGCAATATCAACGCACATACCAAGTTTGGTGAAAATCCATTGATGTTTATTCAAGTTATCATCCGGAAACGAAATACGGACGGACTGACGGACGAACAGACACACGGACGTCCAACGTGAAACCATAATACCCCGCCATTATCGTGTGGTGGGGTATAACAACAGAACACAACAAAATCTTAACATGCGATTAATATACACTCAGATAACATAACTTTCATGTTGTTACAAGTCAAGGTGAATGGTGTGAGTTCAAGAGGAAGCTGTCTAACCTTCGAACTGGGAATAAGGACATTAGAAATGTTTGATTGTGACTTCCATCACGAAAACATGCCTATATAATTTTGACCCCATTAACCCCACTTTTATATAGTAAAACTGGGGTTTACAGGATATACATTTTTTTCTTATTTCTGCTCAAAAACATAGATTGTGTGTACTCGTTAGAACCGCCTCGCCGAGGCGGTTCTAACGAGTACCCACAATCTATGTTTTGAGCAGAAATATGAAAAATATCAGACGTATTTATCTGAAAATTTCAGTCTTTTTGGTGGTGAAATTTTCTATATATTTGAATAGTTGTGTTTTCGTAACGGCGGTGGTGTTTTGAGACCAGAAGAGATACTGGTTCATAATGACTGGTCCTGTAGTGTCAGCAACTGGAGCTGGTGTAATGTCCCCTTTTATTATGTCCTTGGGCATTTTAGTATGACAACACCATGTCAGCATATCTCAAGAACAGCTCAATATAAAGCTCATGTTTTCAAGCAATTTTGGAGGAATAGCTGCAATAGCCTGATCAATGCACCACACAATGGTGCTTGAATATTTTTACAAAAAAAATTGTGTCTTGGTAATTTATACTACCAACATTATTGTTGTAGATCAACTATGACACGGTAACATAGGCTACAGCTAATGAAAATATCGTGGTTGCTCAAATGTGTCACCTTTACAGCGAGAATAGAGTTTTCCTCTTTAGGTATACAGGTAGACAGGTCAGATTTTTAAAGCAGCCAGGCATCCGAGGCACATTGCGGCAGCATAAGATATGTTCTACCAGGATCCAGGCTTGAAATGGCCTGTGTACAGGATTCATGTGCAGAGAAAAACCCCATCCGGACCGGATTCGAGGGAACCCGCCTTACATTGAAGCAATTTGGACAGTCAGTCAAAATAAAGAGCTTACATACGTTACGCGTATGTATTACCAACGCACATCGTAATCTCACATTTGCTCAAAAGCAACCAGACCGGGAGAGCTCGTAAAGGAAAGGAAAGCACTAACCTTCAGTCTGGGTCCGTAGCTTCTTCCATATCTCTAAGCAGCAGGCATGTAGCGAATCATTCTTGTACTCTTAACGGATATTCCTCGGGCAATCCATCCAAAGTTCTTCATCTGCGGATAATTCGGTTAGATGAGTTGAGCTGAGCTGAGCTGAGCTATCGGTTCAGTTCAGTCAAGTTTAGTTAGGTTACTAGAAGTTGTTTCATCCTCTCTACAACACAACTGTTTGCTGTCACAACTAGTGAAAGTTTCGTGTAGGGTGCTACCTGATGTTTGAAGGCGTAGCACCTGTCGGTCCACCGAACGCTAGGGACGCCCACGTGCTGAAGGCCGAACCGTCGGTGTTTCTACCCCATGGGCAGTTTCGACTAAACCATGGCGTGCCACCACACATCGCTTTGAGATACTGCCGGTCAATGAATCGGCATGGAACGTTCTCAGTGTACGTAAAAATAAAATCTATCAAGGTTGCTCTTGGGAAGAAAGAAATGTAGTCTCGGTTTCACTGAGACTCTTCATATAACACCATGTAGTTAATTGTTTACAGGACTGCATGCTCCCACTACCATCCACAACCGCCCCGCCGCTACCCAGTACCGGCTTCAGCGACTCGATTTTCCAAGAAACAAGAATGAGCTTTAAGATATCAAACATCTGAGTCTATGTTCTTCCTGTAGCAATTTACGCATTCATTTGTACTTTCTCAGTCAAACAGGTTGAGTGCTTGTCTGTATGTCGGTTTGTCAGTAAGGTAACCAATGTAATTTAGCTTCTGAAAGAGAATCTACAAGGTCATCCTTTATAAAATATGATATTTAGTTGTCTATCTTAACTCTTAAAGTGACAATCACAACTACAGCAGATATTCTGATTTTTTTTTTCAGAGAAAATGAGGGTTGAGTTTCATTTGAATCGTCTGCCTAGCAGATGATTCACGTGACATGTCGTCTCATTTTCTCTGAAAAGTTATAATAATTATAAGGAAGAGTCTATTTGCAGTCGACTGCAAATAGTCAAAAAAAAAAACGTTAAAATGGCTATTTGCTATCGACTGCAAATAGCCAAAAAACGTTAAAATGACTCTTTGCAGTCGACTGCAGATAGCCAAAAACGTTGAAATGACTATTGATGCTTCATATTAAATTGTGCAAGGACAATTCGCAAAAAATCAGAATATGAAACTTAAAAGCACCAGACAAAACGGTGCATGACATATTTCAGGGTATTTTTTATAATGCTCTTTCATTTCTCCGGTCTGAATGTATATAAGTTCCACAGTTTTTGAAACATTCACATCACATACTGTCGTTGCATTTTTTTTCTGTTCTTTCAATTTATCGAGTGTTATTCCTAAAAGTTTACCCCTAGACAACCCTCCCTCCTTTTATGTTATATGTACGTCAAATGATATGATACGACTTATTTTATAGTCACGCCATAATTGAAAAGGACCACGATCAAAATTTGATACAATCAGATCCCAAACTTCAACATTTACAATGTATATTGACCGACACGAAGAAAAAAAGTACACACAAAAATGCCGAGTTTAGCATTTATTCGCATTTTAGTTTGTAAATGACTATGAGTGTTCATTATTTTTTCAGCCTTCCTCATAAATAAATCAAGGCAAAGTAGGTTTTGCTCTCACATACAAACTAACTATATCTGTCATGAGTGGTTTCAGAGGACGGTAGGACTTGGGACGTCATTCCATATCATGATCTCACAATCGGGTAACAGTCCCACAAATGAGAGAAGCAACGTCTCCAAAGTGACCTAAAATGTGTGGACGGGGACGTAAAACATTCATCAAAACAAAATTAATATATCTGTAAGCGTAAAATATGCTTTCTTTGGGACATTTCTTCTATAGAATCCACATCGAGTTGATATGACATTGGAATGACTGCATATAGCCCTTATATCTACAATCAACTGCAAATAGTCATTTTAACGTTTTTTTTGGCTATTTACAATCGGCTGCAAAGTCATTTTAATGTTTTTTTGGCTATGTGCAGTCGACTGCAAATAGTCATTTTAACGTTTTTTGACTATCTGCAATCGACTGCAAATAGTCATTTTAACGTTTTTTGGCTATCTGCAGTTGACTGCAAATAGTGATTTTAACGTTTTTGGCTATCTGTAGTCGACTGCAAATAGCCATTTTAACGTTTTTTGACCAACTGCAGTCGACTGCAAATAGCCATTTTAACGTTTTTTGACCAACTGCAGTCGACTGCAAATAGCCACTCCGTAATGATAATAAATTGATGTTTTCAGGAGTAATATTATGTCGGAAAAAATGAATTTTCGGTTATCTAAAAGCATTTACCTTTTGCAAAAGACTGGAATTATTGTCATGTGACTAGAATTATACTAGCTAGATTTTCCGCCATTTTCTGCGTGGGAGACTTCAGTAATCCTTCTAGTTCCTAGGAAAAGGGGTGTACTCTAAAAGGAAAGAATTTGCCCTCAGTGGAGGGAAGGTAAAACAAATTTGACAGTGTTGCCTCTCCTGTAAGTGAAGCCATTCCATTTTATTATAAAAGTGGCTTTTGTATAGCTGGCATTGGGAGAGTTGCCCAAGGCTAGCTTTTTTGTGCAGCACTTTGTAGCAACTTTGTCGTCCATGGCAACGATCCGTTTCACGAAAGCGCCTTATCATCACGAAAACATACCTATATAAGTTTGACCCCCTTAAATCCCACTTTTACAGTAGAACTGGGGTTTACAGGGGTATATATTATTTTTCTTATTTCTGCTCAAAACATAGATTGTGTGTACTCGTTAGAACCGCCTCGTCGAGGCGGTTCCAACGAGTACCCACAATCTATGTTTTGAGCAGAAATATGAAAAATATCAGAATTTTTTATCTGAAAATTTTCATTTTTTGGTGGTAAAATTTTCAGTGTATTTGAATAGGCGTGTTTTCGTAATGTAAAACTTGCCCCTATCTGCTCAAGTTCAAGAAAGCGCCTTATAAAACTTGCCACTCTCTCCTCCGGTTCACGAAAGCGCCTTGTAAAACTTGCCACTATCTGCTCAGGTTCACGAAAGCGCCTTGTAAAACTTGCCACTTTCTCCTCCGTTTCACGAAAGCGCCTTATAAAACTTGCCACTATCTGCTCCGTTTCACGAAAGCGCCTTATAAAACTTGCCACTATCTGCTCCGGTTCACAAAAGCGCCTTGTAAAACTTGCCACTTTCTCCTCCGTTTCACGAAAGCGCCTTATAAAACTTGCCACTATCTGCTCCGGTTCACGAAAAAGCCTTGTAAAACTTGCCACTTTCTCCTCCGTTTCACGAAAGCGCCTTATAGAACTTGCCACTATCTGCTCCGGTTCACGAAAGCGCCTTATAAAACTTGCCACTATCTGCTCCAGTTCACGAAAGCGCCTTATAAAACTTGCCACTATCTGTTCCGGTTCACGAAAGCGCCTTGTTAAACTTGCCACTTTCTCAGTCTCTACGTCACAATAAATATAAATTCTAGAGTTGCCTACAGACAACCCTCGTTGTACCGACACTCGATACAACGATAAAATTCGTTATAATGACAATTTGTCACGAAACAGTCGCTTAAGAGATAACAATAAGTAACAAACTATGTAAGAATATTGTATTTAATGCTTAAAAAAACATATGTTTTGGGTATTTGTTAGAATCGCCTCAGGCGATTCTAACAAATATCCAAAACATATGTTCTATGAGAGGAAATAAGTACAAAACAAGACCTTTCTTACATATCAATCTGCTCATTTAGTATTCTGTACAACAGCAAATTCGTTATAATGGCAATGTCTTTGGGAACAAATGCTGTCGTTATAACGAGGGTTCACTGATTTGGATTTACACAAACACATTTCAACGATCTTGGTGATCAAAGTGTTGAAAAAACACTCTTTTTAGCATTTTAAAGCCTACCGTCACCATCATTGTCGCCATTTTGTTGAATCTCGCTGCCATGCAAGCGTCCGCTGTCAAATATACGTAGATACGTAGCGTCACAACTGCATTTTAGCAACATACCGTTGTCTCAACAGCAGACACGCCCAAATCAACAATAGCGTATTCTTGTTTCTTTATTTTGCTCGTTTTACTGGTATAGACAAAATTATTGTTGACATTTTTCATTACGAAAACATGCCTATTCAAATATACTGAAAGTTTTACCACTAAAACAAAACATTCTATTTTTCATATTTCTGCTCGTAACATAGATTGTGGGTACTCGTTACAACCGCTTCTACGAATGCCACTCGATGAGGTGGTTCTAACGAGTATCTACAATCTATGATCTGAGCAGAAATAAGAAAAATAATGTCTACCCCTGTAAACCCCCGTTTTACCATATAGAAGTGGGGCAGTGAGTCAAAATTATATAGGCATGTTTTCATGATGTCCCGCCATTACCGCATATGTAATTTTTTACCAGTGTACTGACCATCCTTTTGTAGTTGTCAGGTCACTCTAGAGGCAGATTCTCAACCATACATAATTTGAAATATTTAGAATTTAGGATTGAAAAGCATGACACTGTATCACAAAAGGAAGGTTTCATTTATGTTCTCCATGTTTTTGTTATTTAGATTTGCAATTTCGAAATTAACTTATGCAGCAATCTGATCAGGGTCTACACTGTTTGCAATAACATTAGAGAGGTTCAATAATAAAAGCAACTATGGCGATTTCTATATAACAGCCCTTTGACTATACAATGGACCCTTCAAAAGTTAATGATGGGAGATTTATTGAAAGTATTCAGGCATAAATGGGTTAAGGTAAATAAGCTTGTCATGCATAGTGCCACATGTTAGGCTGGATTTGAGAGAAACGTCAGTTGAATCTTTGGACTCTTTGGCTTAATATCAATAAAATTTAAGAAAAAAAAGTTCTAGAAAATGTAATAAAATAAAACTGGAAACAGAACCTTGAGATGGCTAAACTAATTCCCTGGTTAAAAACATAGAGCTAATAATAGTACTTCAATATTACCTGAGGTAAGCCTAAAAACGATGTGAAATAAGCTGATATTAGTTTTTAATGTGACCTAGGGTCATTCTTATTTAGAAGAAAAGTCATTTAGACCTCTCCAATGCATCCTTTGCATTTTGAAATTTAGGCGACTTAGCCAAGATTTGCAGTTGACCCTTGTCCTGCTGAATAAATTAAGATGCCAGACCTACTTCTAATTTTCAGCCAATCAGATTGCTTGATCTAATTTTTTGCTTTAAATTCACATACTTGATGGCAAACAGTGCAGATCCAGATCAGTTGGCTTCTTCAGAAGCCAACTGATCTGGATCTACACTGTTTGCAAAGCAGGGTATATCCGGGCTCAGCAGGACAAGGGTTAAAGAACCCAATACTAGATAAATCAGCTTTAACCTATATTAATTGCAAAGCGTGGTCCAAGCTTTTTGCGAAAGCTTATACTTGTTTATACAAAGATTGCGTTCATGGTGTCATCATTTCTATTTTGTTATATGACTACCAGCAAAGGCCTTCTCTGATTGGCCGAAACTGGCTGTAAGAGGTTTTTACAAATCTTGATGTTTGCTAAAATTAGCTGCTGCTTGTTAGTTTTAATGTGACCTAGAGTCATTCTCATTTAGACGAGATCTCATTTAGACCTCTCCAATTCGCCCTTTGCACTTTGGAATTTAGGCGATTTGGCCAAGATTTGCATTCAAAGAAACAAAGACTATTTAAATCAGCTTTAACATTTATTGTGTGCAAAGCGTAGACCAAGCTTTTGTGAAAGCTTATACTTGTTTATACAAGACTGTGTTCATGGTGTCATCATTTCTACTTTGTTATATGGCTGCCAGCAAAGACCTTCTCTGATTTTTTTACAAATCCAGGGACCAGTTGTTCAAAGCGTCGTTAGCTTAACGAGCTCGTTAAAGGTCATTTCGTTAACTGTTTTAGCGGATTGAAGATACAATATTCTGATATTTTTTGCTGAAAAAAATGTGAGTAGCTTTTACACTGCAAAAGCTACTCACATTTTTTCAGCTTTTGCACTGCAAAAGCTACTCACATTTTTTCAGCAAAAACTTTCAGCATATTTGCGTATCACTCAGTGTAAATTTTAACGAATCCTTAACTAACGACATCGTTAGCTTTGAACAACTGGGCTCTGATGTTTGCTAAAATTAGCTGCTGATTGTTAAAAATAGATTTAGCCTGCCATGGCTAAGGTCAAGGACCAGTCAACATTACTTTTGTCACTGTGCCAGACAGCAAAATTAGTCATACAACAAATAGCCTGGCTCAGGTCAAGGACCGGTCAACATCACTTTTGTCACTGCTGCCAGACAGCCAAAATCTGTCAAATGACAAAAACAATCCTGCCTCGACAAATATCATTTTCTCGGGTTGACAAATCTGACAATAACCTCAACAGCATGCATCAATTGTATAATGTTATACAATGTCAGCTTATAGAGTCGATTACTCGAAGTCTTGTTTTCAAGTCAGAATGCCTGACCAATCTTAGCTTCGCCAGTTGAAGACAAGTCAAAATCGAGGTATATAAGCCGGTTAGCACAACGTTATCAGGTGTCGCAACGACCGACACTGTAAAAAGCATGTTAAGGACCTGACGTGAAGTAAACTTTTATAGTTTGTACATAAATGTTCGTTTTCTATTTATTTGAAATGCATGGTTTTCTTAAATTAGCAAGGACTACGCAGTTTTATCTAAACACAAATAAAAGCGTGATGTTTGTTAAATGTATTTACATCACAAAGCCTTCCGCAAGAAAACCGACATTTCTTCAAGCTCAGACGTGCCTTCGGTCAGCTACGCCCAGCGATGATTCAGATCAGCCTGCGCATTCGCGCAGTCTGATCAGAAACTTCTCTGGGCGCATTTCGGAAAGTCAAGAGTCAAAGTTTGTTGATGCGGACATTGAAGACTCTGATCAGACTGCGCGAATGCGCAGGCTGATCTGAATCATCGCTGGGCGCACATGTCCGAAGGCACGTTTTCTGACGTTGAAATTTAATGGAAAAAGTTTGACCACAAAAATGAAGAACGTGAAAAACCTTGCCCAGACCTCAGAGTCTGCCCTGGGTCTTGTCTGTTCGCGTGTGATTTCCTTAGCGGAGCTTATTTAAGGGCATGTCACAGATGTTTACAGCAGATATTGTTATCGCAAAATCACGTTTTCATTGGTAGGTATAAATTCAGATTATACATTTTGACAACGCCCGTCACAAAAACCTGATCAGTTCAGGAATGTTATCTTTAGATATGTTATCGATTAACTTTATTTAAAGAGACAAGTGCAGAGCATCAAAACGTTTAACGGCCTTGTCAACACTGTTTAGGTCATGTCGAGGGAGAAAAGAGACAGTAGAAGGGATGAAACAGAGGAAGAGGGAAGAAAGAAGAACAGGAATGAAAGTGAAGAAACAGAATAAATAAAACCATCCCCCTCTACCCTTATCTGCTACAAGGAGAGCAGGCCTTGCCCAGCTGCAAGCCAATATCAGTTGGACGTCCCGGTGACGTAAGATACATGACGCCTTCGCTCCACCCGACAACCCCCTGCTGAGCTGGTTGTGATTCAAATCTGCAGCCTCTCGATCTGCAGTGAAAAGCTCTACCGACTGTGCTATGAAGCAAGGCATTGGACGATGTACTTTATGGTCAAACAAGCATTTCTCATAATTGGTATCTCAATGATTCGGATGATTTACAGAATGGAGTCCTGCTAAGACTAGCGATAGGCTAATACCATTGTCTGCTATATGCTAAAAACTGGCCCTGCTGAATTCAGGTCTTTAAGTAAAATTCCAGTATCAAGACTACCTTTGGTACTGCCTAAAATGGTCCTATTAGCGGGGTGGTCTTAATATTGAATGTAAAACATAGCTCGAGATAAGGGGCTTTTTTCAACCATAAAGTACTGATATATTTCTAATTTCTCCACACACAAAAAAAATGTTTTGGTACTCATTAGAAGCGCCTCGCCGAGGCGCTTTTAATGAGTACCACAACATTTTTTGTGAAGAAATAAGAAAATTATATGCGGCAGTTACCCCTCTAACCTGGAGCTATATAGAATAACAAGAAAACCTCATTTGGGACTGTCAACAGCTGGTCTTAATTGCGGAGTGGTCTTATTTTCAAGTGGTCTTAAAAGCGGAATTTTACTCTATATTGAGGAATGACCATTTTCACCTTTAATTATCGGTACACTAGAGCTCCTTACCATAATTGTCCTTGTTTTTGTAAAAAAAAAAAAAAAAAAAAAAAAAAAAAAAAATGAAAAACAAAAACATAAAGCCAAATACGGCTTTCGACATTCTGTTGTGTTAACACTTAGCACGCTGAGTAAAATTACTTAGCATGCTAAGTGTTAAAGACAGTCTGAAAAAAAAAATCATTTTTTTCCACAGAAAATATGCTTTGACGTTTTGTGCAAATTGTCTCCCGAGGCCTCACAGACAATTTGCATGAAATGCAACAGCCCATTTTCTGCGAAAAATATGAATTCCTCAGTTTGCCATCTGCTGAATAAGCCCTGAAAGGGAATTGGTAACTCTCAAGAGTTACGGCCCTTGGTTGGCATGTATTTTACATTTACTATCCTGAGAACTAAGAAACTGGTTTTGATCAATTTATTTACATACATTGATCATGTTGATATTTACTAGATCTAAGCTGGAATTGAGAATGGGTCAATTTCGTTGGTTTTCAATAGTTATGACCCCTGACTGACGTCAAAATGTTGTTTTTGCTTAAGATCTTCAGGACGATTTTATGGATTTTGATCAAAGTTTATGTACACATTCTTATTGACTAGAACAAAAAAAAAATAGGTCAACATCATTACTTTTTAACAGAGTTATAGCACTTGACTGATGTCAAAATTGTGATTTAGTTACGTCCCTTCACCGATGTCAAAATTTAGAGAGAAAAATATCTTGATAATGAATAAGTGGACGTTTACATTTACTAGAATTTATCGATACATTATATAATATAGCAGAATACTACAGTCGACTATCGTTATCTCGAATTCCAAGGGACTTTCTGAAATACTTCGAGATATCCGTACCTCGACATATCAGATTTGCAGAATAGAGGAAAAACTAATTCGATTAACCATATTTAACAAATATATCTATAATTTGGATTCTTGAAGTTAGAGATATATTGAAAATATTGTGGAAAAGAGGAGAAATTGCCCCTTAGGAGCAATTTCTCCTCTTTTCCACAATATTTTTACATGTTGTTAGATTTTCATATTTAGGCAGGGACCAGATTTTCACTTCGAGATAAGCAGTTATTCGAGATAAGCGAGTTCGAGATAGCGAGAGTCAACTGTAGCTACAACTTGTTTCCCCGCAGTGGCGCTGTATCACGCAGTGTCTGCAATTCTTTAAATGGCGCAAAAATATTTAACGCATAGCACTCTACTGAAAATTTTAGCAGACGATAATTTGTGATATGTTTTTATTTATTTATTTGTTTATTTTTTTCTTCAGAAAACAGGCTTTGACTTTTCATGCAAATTGTCTCCTTGCTATCCCCTCGCTTTTAAAAAAAAAAAACAACAACAAGCGATGGGGATATTGTTAACGCCTCCATCCGTCCGTTCGTCCGTCACGCTATCTCCTCCTAAACCACCGGGCGGAATTCTACCAAACTTGCTACATCACTTCCCCTCATGGTAAGAGTATGCAAGAACAGCATTACTTTTTCTGTGCGTCCGTCCGTCGTCCGTCCATTTGTCTGTCACACTATCTCCTCCTAAACCACTGGGCGGAATTCAACCAAACTTGCTACATCACTTCCCCGCAGTTAGGGTGTGGAGAGAAACATTATTTATCCGTGTGTCCGTCTGTCGTCCGTCCATCTGTCTGTCACGCTGTCTCCTCCTAAACCACTGGGCGGAATTCAACCAAACGCTACACCACTTACCCTCATTGTAGTGCGAGAGCAACATCTGGCGTCTGTCTATCTTTCCGTCACGCTATCTCCTCCTAAACCACAGAGCGGAATTTAACCAAACTTGCTACATGACCTCCCCTCATGGTAAGGGTGTGCAAGAGCAGCAGTTTTGATATCGGTTTTACGGCCCTTTCAAGAATATTTCACTTGTTCATCAAAGGTGGGCGAACACCGGAGAACCCGGGGAAAAAGCACCTGTCTGACCATCCGTTAGCAGAACGTGGCTTTCTCACATGTGACCCGAGCAAAGCTCGAACCACAGCGATGAGAAACCTAATGGATTAAGAGTCTGCTCTCTTATCCACTAGGTTACGGGGGTCCGCACGAGAGAAACATTATTTTTCCGCTCGTCCGTCACGCTATCTCCTCCTAAACCATTGGGCGGAATTTAACCAAACTTGCTACATGACCTCCCCTAATGGTGTGGGTGTGCGAGAGCAAGTCTATCCGTCCGTCATGCTATTACTCGTAGCAACATTAGCAACAAGTGTGGAGATTTGCGATGGCGCCCATCGACTGTGCATTCTAGTATGAAATGTCAAAGCCTATTTTCAGGGGAAAATATAGAAAAATATTGTCAATTTGTCGTCTGCTGAATATGCCTAAAGAACGGTAAAGGGTAATGTAGGCCTAACTGTGATGTTTCAACTCACCTTACTGTATAACAGTTCAGAATACGGTTTCCCGTAATCTCTTCTAAGGAAGCGCAGTGCCGTTTATAACTAATCGGGAAGTAAATCTCAGAAATTAATTATCAATACATCTGCAACTGCAATTCTCATTTCATTTGAGTCGCGACATGCGAAAAGGTGACTTTGGAGCGAATGCGAACAGAGAAGGCCCAGATCAGCCTGCGTATCCGTACCCTTCGCTTTCCGCAAACAGGATCATTGGATATATGTAGAATGTTTCAATGGAGAGCAAATGCCCGGATGAGACTTCGTGCATGTGCAGGGTGATGTGAATCCGCACATTTTGCGCATGTTCGAAAGCACAGTTTCACGTGACACGGTCCATTTAATTGCTTGAAGCAAAAATCTTCCGTTAAAGTAGTTTTGAAACGTCTTGTGGACTTGTGGACATTGTTTATAATGTAAAATTTGTATTAAAAATGAGAAATCTATTTTTTTCTTCCAAACTTTTACCGGAGTTTGAGGTAAATTCATCTCTCTGCGCGCGCAGCTACATTGGGTTGAACTAAATTGCTAACCAAATCTTTTGTTGATCTTTTTATTTTATTTCAATAACACTTGCATGCTGATTCAATTAAGACGCCACGCCCACTTCTAATTTTCAGCCAATCAGATTGTTTGATTCAGATTGTTGATACAAATTCAGATACTTAATGAAAAACAGTGTTAGTCAAGATCAGTTGGCTTCTTCAGAAGTCAGCTGATCTAGATCTAAACTGTTTGTAAAGCAGGATATACCTGGGTTAAGCAGGGTCAAAAGTAAACCGTCTTTTTTTTTTTTTTTTGTCTGTGGGTATATATTTGGTAAGTTTATGAGAGAATAAAATTACAGTATGAAATATTTGAAAGTGAAGAACAGCTGCTTGAAAGAAGTGTAGTCAAGCGGAATAAAATATTATAGGCTGTGTACTGGACTTCACTTCACTCCATAAACTTGTCGGCCGTTGGGGCACCACGGGTAACTTTGTGATTGTTTCTCTCCATTTGGGTATGTTTCTTGACTTCAACAGCCCTTTGTGAGCTTGCGAAGCTAAGATCGGTGCAGTCCTTGATGCTGTCTTCCCATTCTTTTCTCCGCACGCATTTTCTTCTTGTCATTCCTAAATGATAGAAACCAAGCATTCATACGGCTTTCCAGGCATATTGTCATATACATAATAGGCCTATCAACAACCTTAAAGAAATTTTGTGTATGTATACTTAGGCTCGGTTGTAAACAATCGACCCAAAAAGGTAGATAAGCTATGAACCTGTGCCCAGTTGTTCAAGCATCGTTAGCTTAACGAGCTCGTTAGTGGTAAAAATGTTCACTTTTCTAGTAAGTATAATACCAAATTCACAGGTATTTGTGCTGAAAAAAAAATGTGAGTAGCTTTTGCTTAAACATATGTAATCATTGATTTTGCTGAAGCCTTTGACAAGGTTTCGCAGGTTTTTGTATAAACAAGAATATTATGGGATTAGAGCAAATCCTAAAAATAATCCTCGCTCGCAAGGGGGTTGTTGCAGTACAACTAGATAAATATACAGAGAACCCATCCTTAAGTGGATTAGCTTATGGTTATCTAGACGCTTTCAACATGTAGCTGTAAATGGGCAAGCGTCAGACCCGACCTAGTCCGATCCGGGTCCCTCAATGATCGTACCTTGGGCCTGTCCTTGTTCTTACTTTCATGAATGGTCTCACAGATAACTTAAGGTCGTCTGAACGTCTGTTCGTCGATGTGGAACGAGACACGAGGGGAGTACAAGATGGCCTAGATAGCCTTGCTTAATGGGAAGCCGATTTGAAGATGAAATTTACGAGTAATGTTACAAAATGCCATTCCACGAGATCGACACGATACACGCCCTCAAAACAAAATAAACATAAACATGTCTGACAAAATCAAACTTTAGAACAGTTTCAGTCCGCGAAAACGAGAAAAACGACTCGTTAGGACTCGCTCGAGTTTTCCAAAGCTCATAGGAATACATGCGAATTTTTTACTAGTTGTCTATAAGATATTTCTTATTTACTGCATTTTCTCCGCATTATTTGCCAAGAATCAGCTCAGAGAGTTCCGGATGGGGCTCTCCTTTGACTTACTGATAAATTCACTCACGTACCATGTGACTTTGAAGGGCCACTGCTTACCGAACTCTTTAAGCAGAATCAAACCAAAACTAAACGGAAATATTAGACTGGCTCCAGTCTCCAGTGACTTAATAAGTTTTTTTATAATCCTGTTTGATAAAATCCACTAAAATAAAACCAAAATAATATCATGACTATAAAGGCTGGTCACTAGTGACCAGCCTTTATAGTCATGATAATATTTTGGTTTTATTTTAGTGGATTATCAAACAGGATTATTAGAAAACAAATTAGTCACTGGAGACTGGAGCCAGTCTACGGAAATATAGAACTGCCGCGCCAGAAAGCGTACATTCGGACATGTGCACCGAGCAAGGTTCAGGTCAGCCTGGTCGCATTTTGGAAAGCAAAGGATGCAAAGTTTCTTCACGTGGAGAACGAAGACTGATTAGACTGCGCGGATGCGCAGGCTGATTTGTGTCTTCGTTGGGCGCACATATCAGAAGATGCGTCTCATATGTTACACAGTTGTGTACGTAATGTGTTTAAACTTTGACGCATGCCACACCTGATTTGTACGTTTATAATGTCGTGCGCAAGACAAACATAAAAATCCGGTTGCGTAAATGAAAGAAACTCCCCTTTAAGATAAGCTTCTAATAAATTGAGTAGGTCATTGTTTCCCAAGAAACATGACTTAGATCGGAGCTCTACACAACCCCGTATGTTATCTGTATTTATCTGGGCCCAGTTGTTTAAAGCTAACGACGTCGTTAGTTAACGACTCATTAATATTTACATCGAGTGATACACAAATATTCTGAAATTTTTTGCTGAAAAAATGTGAGTAGCTTTTGCAAAGCTACTCCCATTTTTCAGCAAAAAATATCAGAATATTGTGGTTTGAATCCGCTAAAACAGTTAACGAATTGACCGTTTAGCTAACGACGCTTTGAACAACTTGGCCCAGATGATCTACAACATATTAGGTCTACGACAAAAACAAAAAAAAAAAAAAAAAAAAAAAAAAAAAAAAAAAAATACATATTTCAAAATGTCGTCTGCTGAAATTTTAACCAACATGCAGAGCTTTAAACGTCAGCTGTTTGACAAAATGTTAGTTTGATCTGGTAAATCAACGTCAGATAAAAACTATTTACTCTAAGCACAGGAGCTTGAAGTTTTTTTCCCCATGTCATTCCTAATAGCCCATTATCGAAAGTGCCAATAAGCCATTTCGAAATTGCTTCCGAGTGTTTTTAGTTTTGGCAATATAAGTATAAATAATGGGCCAAAGTTTTAAGCGCCTGTGCCCTAAGTATTGGGACAACTCCGTACCCCTACTTGTCCTAAACGAACAACAGATTCTAAAAGGTATGACCATTGGGAGCAATAAGCATATTCATTACGAAAACATGCCTATTCAATTATACTGAATTTTTTACCACCAAAATATGAAAATTTTCAGATGAAAAATTCTGATAATTTTCATATTTCTGTTCAAAACATAGATTGTGGGTACTCGTTAGAACCGCCTCGCCGAGGCGGTTCTAACGAATCCCCACAATCTATGTTTTTGAGCAGAAATAAGAAAAATAATGTATACCCCTGTAAACCCCAGTTTTACTATATAAAAGTGGGGATTAAGGGGGTCAAAATTATATAAGCGTGTTTTCGTGATGGAGGTCCACTTTTCTATCTTTTGATGTTTCTAATGATGCCAAACAGTGTACACCCTGGTCAGACGCCGCTTTATGCGGCGTCTGACCAGGGTCTACACTGTTTGCTCAGGCTTGTCAATACTTAGTGTTATCAGAGTATATACTTTTAGAATGAAGCGCCATGAAACACTTCAAATTTAAAAATATCAGATCATAAATTAATTCTACATGGGTTGGTAGAACTTTAAATCGGCCTCGTGCTCATTTCTCTTCTCTTTTTCGCTCTTCTTTTCTCTTCTCTTTTTTTTTATCTTCTCTTCTCTTCTTTTCTTTTCTCTTCCCTTCCCATCTTTTCTCTTCTCTTTTCTCTTTTCTTCTCTCCTTTCTTCTTTTCTCTTCGCTTCTCTTCTCATATTTTTCTCTTGCGATACCGCCTTCCGCGAAATTGCATGACCTGCATGACAGTCGACAAAACTTGTAAGGTCGACTTTCGAAGAGTGTCTAGTAAACGACTTGTCCGTCCGTGGACAAATAACGATAAACGTATTAGCCACTGTTCACTACGGTCATGAATCTTAGCGCCAGTTGATTCTCGTATGCGCTTTTACTACGATGACCCATTGGTAAGCAAGGATGTCTTATGCAGATCAAACAATGCCCTGATGTTGGAACTGCATCGGATATAACGGTGAAATTATACAGTCAACCCTCTTTATACCGACACTCGACAAAATTCGTTATACTGACAATTTGAATCTCACGAAACATTCGCTCGAGAGGTGATAGCTAATAATGTTATGCAAGAATATTGCAATAAAACTTTAAGCAACATATGTTTTGGATATTTGTTAGAATCGCCTAATTGAGGCGATTCTAACAAATATCCAAAACATATGTTCTGGGAAGAAATAAGAATAAAACAAAGTCTTCCTAACATATCATTCTGTCCATTAAGGATTCTTTACAACAGCAAATTCATTTTAATGGCAACATCTTTGGGAACAAATGTTGTCGTTGAAACGAGACTTCACTGAAATGGACAACACATCTGGCTTAGTAACCTATTTATTTTCCGATTATCTATAACAATACAAGGAAGCCTTAGATAAATTCCAGTTGTTCATGGACAATGCCATGCCGCTATGTCTAGTTTGTTGTGGAGAGGAATGTCATCTATTATACGAGGGTCCTGCAAAAAGTTCTGTCACTAATCGGCTTCCTAAGTTTTTTTCCCAGGTATATTTTAAAATGCTTTACTGCACTTGAATGGTGTGTTGAATAGCTAAAAGATACCTGTTTATTTCGTACAAATTGCTTTCTAACTGACCGAGTTATTTAAAATTGAAATAGGTGCAGTCATATACATTGACCAGTTTACTTGTTACTTTGGAACATGGACCAGAGGAGGATGGTCAGGAGTCCACCTTTTACATGACAACGCCTCCTCTCATAAGTGTGAGGTTGTTAAGTCTTTTTTGGCATCTGAAAAAGTGAAAGTTTTAAACCATCCACCTTATTCACGTGACCTGAGTCCCCGTGACTTCTTTTTATTCCCAAGGCTTAAGAAAATGCTTCCTGGAAATAAGTACACGTCTAGAAGTTCTCTTGACAGCGCTATTATCAGTGTCTCCAACAGATACCAAAAGAAGACTATTTATCTGCTTTTCGCGACTTGGTAAAAAGGTTACAAAAATGTGTTCAGTAAAGGGGGGATACTTTGAAGGTTTGTAATAAAAATATGTTTGATAAAACGTAGCATTGAAGTAATCCGAACCCAGTGACAAAACTTTTTGCAGGACCCTCGCACAAAAATATCTGCAACATCGTTGAGTATTTTATCTTGGCCTCTTGTAAAGCGGGCTGCTCGTCTAACTTTTGAGGGCCAAACATTTTTGTGTAAGTGTATAATCTTTGATCCGACCCATTAAATGCCGAATTTAAATATTAACGGACGTTTGAAAATATATTTAAGTGCTTTTCCCAGAAAAAAGGGGCTCGAGTTTCAATAGTATTCATATGAAAAATCTGCACGCCTTGCCACCCATTCTGAAATTTTAGACACGTCAGTGGGTAGTAAAATGATTGAGTTAATATTGTACGGCTCAGTCAACCCATTAGGGTCATGTCGAGCCGGTCAGTTTTTCCTGGGCAGACTTAGTCCTCTATGCAGTTAACGAGTATTTGAGCACATTCTTTCGCCAAAAATTTATGGGTATATAATCAGACTTGTTTAGATATATTAAGAAGTTGATCTGTCCGACTATTGTGGATAAATGCAATGTTTACAAGGTTCTCTTCAGTTACGAAAAAAACCTCTACCACTTGGCTAATTCAGCAGACGACAAACTGGTGATATTTTTCCTATTTTTCCCAGAAAACTGGGTTTGAGGTGTCATAGGAGACAATTTGCACGAAATGTGGGAAAAGGGAAAAAATAAGAAAACATAATTCAAAATGTCGTTGGCTGAATTCATCACGAAAATATGCCTATATAATTTTGACCCCCTTAAACCCCACTTTTTTATAGTAAAACTGGGGTTTACGGGGGTATACATTATTTTTCTTATTTCTGCTCGAAAACATAGATTGAGGGTACTCGTTAGAACCGCCTCGCCGAGGCGGTTCTAACGAGTACCCACAATCTATATTTTCAGCAGATATTCGAAAAATATCAGAGTTTTTCATCTGAAAATTTTCAGTTTTTTGGAGGTGAAATTTACAATATATTTGAATAGGCGTGTTTTCGTAATGGTTACCCAGGACGCTAAGCGATCAGAATGCATGATAAAAGTCATCTTTTTATCAGCTCTTACGAGTCTTGTGTCAGGACAAGCCGATATTATACAGCTGATAAACAGTTCTGAGTTGTGTCACCAGAAAAGGGCCCTTATAGAGTATGCAGACTACGAAGTCCCAGCTCAGCCTACGCATCTGCGCAACCTGATCACGGCCTTCCCTGTACGTCTGTATAGTCTACAATATAGAGTGATTCAGCGAGTTGAGCGCAAAGATTCTTATCAGACTGCTGTAGCTGTTCTGGGCTTTCTCTGTTCGCATAGGGGATAAGGAGCCTTTGCTCGCGACACTTCACTTGAAATGTCATTGACGATTAGACCATTACCACTCTCTGGGCCAATTCAGCAGACGACAGATTGGAGATGTTTTTCTTATATTTCCCTCAAAACGAGTTTTGACATTTCATGCAAACTGTCTCCATGGAGACAGTTTGCATGCAAGGCCAAAACCCGTTTTCTGGGGAAAAAAAGAAGACTATATCAATATGTCGTCTGCTGAAAATTTTACCCAGCATGCTGAGCGTCAGTTGTAGTACCGTACTTACCCATAGTATTCGGATACCTTCACTCCTTGCCGTACATGTCCTGAAATTTGAACAAGTTCCTTTTACTATCTGTTTATGCTTGTGAAAATTCTGGGCAAGTGGCAAACAGTGTAGACACAGATCAGACGCCGCGTTCCGCGGCAACCTTGGGTCTATATTGTTTGCTCAGACCTATCTATCCGAATATTTAGGCTAAATAAGGTAACATTGTTGTATGAATCATACAATTTAAACTGTTGCAATATTTAACATTCAAGGTTTTATTTGCGTTTCTCCGGATTGTAGAGGAAAGCATCTTATTTTGTCACGTGATTTTATGCTTAGCAGTCTGGGTAAAAAATTCAGCTGATTACATATTGAAATATTTTCATTTTTCCCCAGAAAACAGGTTTTGACATTTCATGCAAATTGTCTCAATCGGAGACAATTTGCATGAAATCTCAAGAATCTCTGAGAAAACTATCATTAATATGTCGTCTGCTAAATTTAACCCAGAGAGTTGTAAAGGTTAAAGGGCATCGCTTTCGGGGAGTTTCAAATGCCTAACCGCAAGGCATAATATAACTTTCAGTTTCTAGGAAGTATACAGAAAGTAATGTTGCGGATTAATGCCTTCCCTGCGCATGCGCAGAAGAAAGCCGTAACTTGCAGTTGTTATAATCATATCGAAGGAAATCAAGAAGGAAAGCGCGAAGGAAAACGCCGAATTATGGCTTACAGTACACTCTTCAAAAAAGGAATTTTAATTCTGATGGCATTTAATATTTTCTCTCAGGTAGTAGCTGAAAATTACACAGCGGAATCAGGCAAGTGACTTTTTTATACTTAATCATGGTCAGTCAGAATCGGTGCCGCACTAATATTCTAACTAGAATTTAGATGTTACCCATCAGTCAATAACGTCTATACAACGTCACATTAGCGTCGATGCAACGTCATGACGTTGCATCGACGTTAATTCGACGTTGTATTAATGTCATGTGTCCGCTGGCTAGCAACAAATTATATGTGATGAAATTATAACTTACATAAATACAAATATTTTTATTTAGACAGTATTTTATTTGTATAAATGTTTACAGAAAAATATAAAACAGAGCATCATATATGGTTTAAACAGATTTCACTTGTATAAATCTTTACAGATAAACAAAATAAATAAATAAATAAATAACGAAAACATTCAAAAACAATAAAGCAGTTATAAAATTGAAAGCAATTATAAAATTGCAAAAAAAAAAAAAAAAAAAAAAAAAAGCAGAGCATCATGAGTTGTTTAAACAGTATAATATTTGTATGAATGTTTACATAAACAAAAAAAAAAAAACAGAGCATCATGTATGGTGTAATCAGCATTTTATTTGTATAATTCTTTACAGAGGATTTAAAAAAAGCATATGGCATCATGTATGGTTTAAACAATATTACTTGTAGAAATCTTTACATAAATAAATAAATAAAAAGTCACAGCATCATGTATGGTTTAAACAGTATTCCACTTGTATAATTTTTTACAGAATTTAACATATAGTATGCTTTAATTCAATACACAAAATGGACCCAGAAGGACTGGTTTGATTGAATTTTTCGGACGAGTTGTTTCATTGTATTATTTCCTAAGGCCATAGTGTTTATATTCTTTTGTTTTAGCGAGTTTATATTCCAATCAACATGCTGGGATAAGCAAATAAACAAAATACGCTTTGGTAATCTTTCTTGGCTGAACAATACGATTGATTACATAGGTAGCTCTATCAAAATTGCTGTCTCCTTTCTGGAAAGGGGTCTACTCTAAAAGGAAAGAATTTGCTCAAGTGAGCAAATTCTTTCCTTTTAAAGTAGACTTTTTTTAGAAGGGGTTTGATGGTGTGCAGGATAGCAAACAGGAAGTCGTCCTTGTAAAACTGTGGAAATATCTACACAATATATCCAGCCCCATAAGATAAGCCCCTTAAGGGATTCATATGTAGGGAAGCAGTTCCGGTGCTTTATCTTGAAAGTTTATCTGCTAGCCTTTAATGCTTGGCTGAATGAAGGTCTCTATCCTGACCACACCCTGATTACTAGGGGCCTTGAATGTCATCATACTTATTAGGGGCCTTGAATGCCACAATGCTTGCTGAGGGCCTTCTGTCTAGTTTGTGGGTGAACATCAGAGTTCCAGCCCCCCACATCCCCATAACATGGACATTGGCAAACAGTGTAGACCCAGATAAGGAGACGCCGTTAATGCGGCGTCTGATCAGGGTCTACACTGTTTGCAATAACATAAGAAGGTTTCAATAATAAAAGTAACTATCACGATTTCTGTATAACACCCCTTTGACCATTCAATGGACCCTTCCAAAGTTCATGACGGGAGAGTTTATTGAAATTATACAGGCGTAAATGGGTTAATTTATTTTGGCTTTACGTTAACAAGTCTATGTAACGTGTAACCCCGTGTTTCCTATTATACATAGTTAAGGATGGGTATGTATAGAGGCCTACATTATCAGGTGGACTTTTAGCAGTTTGCAAATCTTAAAACAACTTTTCAAATTGTTTGTTTGTTTTAGCAGCCTTTTCGCTGCATGAATCAGTCTTATTTTGCATAATAACAAAATATTCCTTCTCCCGTGTTATGTACAGTCGAACTTCAATTGCTCGAACATCTTCAGGACCACGGACATTTATTCTAGACATGGGTAGTTTGAGTCACTGAGGGTTAATCATAGCGCCAGGTCAGGAGGCAAATTGGAATTACTTAGAAATGTCTTTTCAATCTATAAAGTAACGGTATGTTAAGTGTACGCATTAGAATCGCCTCGATGAGGCGATTCTAATGCGCACACTCAACATACATAAGTTTTTCATGATAAAATAAAATAAAGAAAAACTCACTAAAATATCCCCAAATATTTGTTTTCTTGAACTATCGGAAGAATTTCCTATGGATTCAAAATCGGAAGAATTTCCCAGGGACTCAAAAACGAGTTCGAATTAGCCACGGTAATCGAGCCATCGGTGTTCGAGTCATTCAAGTTGTATTATAAGATGAAATGCAATAAAAGGTGAGAGAAAAGTCCAGGGAGAGCCGTGTCTTACATAACTCCAGATAAGAGGGATGTCGAGATTTCTCCTAAAAAAAAAAACAACAACAACAAAAAACAAAACAAAAAAATACAAAACAAAACAAAAAAAAACAAAAAAACAAAAAACAACAACATGTATTCAGTCTATTCTTTAGAAGCGCCCCGCAAAAGCGATTCACATGAGTACCCAAAACATATGTTTTTGTGGGGATATGAGAGAAAAATATCAATATTGATATTTTTTATTTCATATCTCCAGAAAAACAAACGTTGCGATTTTTAGGTTTAAAATGACTTATCTAAAGCCATGACTGAGGTCATCACGAAAATACGCTAATATAATGTTGACCCGCTTAAACCCCACTTTTATATAGTAAAACTGGGGTTTACAGGGTCTACATTATTTTGCTTATTTCTGCTCAAAAGCGTAGATTGTGGGTATTCGTTAGAACCGCCGCGTCGAGGCGGTTCTAACGAGTACCCACAATTTATGTTTTTGAGCAGAAGTATTAAAAATATCAGAGTTTTTTATCTGAAAATTTTCAGTTTTTGGAGGAGAAATTTTCTATATATTTGAATAGGCGTGTTTTCGTAATGTTACATAGGTGTGTTAACGTAATGTGCAACGTTAATTCTCCGTAAAACTTGTTAATGGAGGAAGTCTTTGTTTAGTAGTAACATATCTTGTAGATATAAATAGATAAAATCAGCTGATTGATAACGAATTACATACTATAAGAGATAAAGAAACATGTTTTAATGAGAAGAGAATGTATCTTTGGTAACACTCTGCATATTGGGTAAAAAAAATTCAGTAGACAACATTTTGAAATATTTCTTATTTTCCCACAAAAATAAGGTGTGCATTTTATGGAAATGGTCTTTTCAGCGTTTCATAATCACTCCGTTATCGTCTCGATATGACTTGAATATTTTTGAAAGAGACTTAAACCCCAAATCATCGTCTCTTATTCAAGTCAGGACCAACTCAACTGAGATATACAAACAGACGGACATTCAAGAATGCATGTGTGCTCACCCGTTTACATTTTTGTGTACATGTATACTTAAATGAGTTTATGTATACAAGAATGCGTTTTAGTTGGGTGCATTTGTACATGTACACTTATAATTTAGGTTTATGTATACATGTACACTTATTATATGAGTTACTGTATACAAGAATGCTTATTATTTGGGTGTATGTATACGTGCATACTTATTATTTGGGTTTATGTACACGTGTATATTTATGATTTGAGTTTATGTATACGTGTATGCTTAATGCTTGGCCTGTACTAATTATTTGTCTTTTTGTTTACACGCGTCCTTATTATTTGGGTTAAAGAATACATGTTTACTTATTATTTAGGTTTATATATACGTGTTTACCTATTATTTGGGTTTATGTATTCGTGTATACTTATTATCTGTGTTTATGTATACAAGAATACTTATTATTTGGGTTTCTGTATACATGTATACTTATTATTTGGGTTCATGTATACGCGTATACTTATTATTTTGGGTTGTTCATGCGTGTTTACTTATTATTTGGGTGTATGTATAATTTTACTTATTATTTTGGATTTATGTATACGTGTATACTTATTATTTGGGTTTGTGTCTACATGTAAACTTAATATTTTGGAGATCCGCTCCGCTTACGCATTCGCGTTCAGTACAAATACCAATTGAGCATACAAGATTGCATGTACGCCCGACGAAAACACAGATCAGCCTGCGCATCCGTACAATCTGATCAGAGTCTCCGACGGCCGCGCTGTTAGTAGGTTAGGATCCACCACGTCTTCAGACGGCCAGCGAAGACTGATTAGCCTGATCTGAGTCTGGTGCACGCAGTCTCATAGGAAATACTGTGCCCCGGCCCAGTTCCAAGTAAACATTCTTTATAAATCTACCCTGACGGGCCGATAACGGCCCGCTATAGATTTATAAAGAATGCTAGCTGGGTTGTGATTTTAAACCTTGTTTACCCAAAGTGTTCGGAAACCTTACCTGCCTTAATACTTCAACAAATCTAATTCACTATACTTTTATGTGGCTAGGCGGTTTTTGGATGATTCGTAAACATTGTAGACCCAGATCAGACGCCGCATTCTGTGGTGTCTGATCTGGGTCAACACGGTTTTCTAACGTTTGTAAATTGTGCAGCTCCAGATGAGGTCTCGTAACGAGCCGTCTCATCAGGATCTACACTGTCTGCCATTTTGTTTTTGTATTTTTTTTTGGACTGAAACCCCTATTTGCACCAGTGGACGTCCAAATTCAAGGATGGGAGAGTCAACTTCAGGAACTCGGGGATGAAAGATTGAAATGGTTAAATTAGAATTGTTTTCTCTTTCTAGTGCAACAATGTCAAAAGTGGGCTTTGAACGAGCACGTACGAGACGTGCTGAAGGTCGGAAGGCAAAAGGCGTCGCCATGTCCATGCTACAGACAACAAGCTGAATTAGAATATAGCTATAAACAAGATGGCCACTGTTTCATAGAACATTTTTATACAGACGGTGTGAAACAAAAATGCTGCTACGGGTAAGATTTTCTTCCAAAAACCTGAAATCTGTTCCCATTGATCAACATAGAATTAACTCTTTTCCCGCTAGTGGCGACTTTTGTCGTCTGCTGATAACTTTTGCAAACAGTTTGGATCCAAATCAGGCCCGACAAAATCTGGATCTAAACTGTTTGACACTCTGATAGTATTCCCTGATTTTTTTTTCTTTTTGAAAAAAAAAAAAAAATAAAAATAAAAATAAATAAATAAAAAAAAAATAAAAATCCACATACAACAACATCAAAAAAAAAAAAAAAAAAAAAAAAAAAAAAATGCATGCAACATTACCCAACATGCAAAGAGTTGAAGGAAAGCGCACAAAAATATAAAAACATATTCGCAAATAAAGAGGCTATTGAGCCGGATAATGAAAAGTCGGTTGAGAAATAAAAAACATAATCGGCTTTGAAGATCGAGAAAATGCTGCCATGAAAGCCGCCATTTTGTAAGTGATGTTATAACCGCTTTATTAAATATGCAAAAATTAAGACAATCTTAGCAGTCACAAAACTGTATTGCTATTTACTTGTAAATATATACTATCAACTAACTAACACAAGCAACAGATTTTCCTGTCAACAGGCAATTTTTATTCGTGTCTTTCAAAATTTAAATATTCAAAATGGCGCCACCTATACTCACAGTAACTGTTATAACAATTTTAAACTGCAATATGTTTATTTTCCTGCCTGTTTTTGATCACTTTTGCGCCATGATGCTTTTGTTTTCTGCATCTTCACATTTTAAGGTATGCGATGCATTTAGTGGACCATTCCCTTTAAAAGGGAGGACAAGGAGAAATGATGTACACGCTTAGAACGCTGTGATATTGTTGTTTTGTTATTGTTGTTGTTATGCGCTGCAGTGATAAAACTACTCAAATACTTCGGAAATTAAATCCGATTACTCCTATCAAACATAAATTCACCAACCTTCCGCTAGGGGTCATTCCATGAAAATATATAAAAAAAATATATATAGGAAAAAAAAAGATTCTGAGACATTTTTCTCAAGTTCTCTACTAAACATATGTTGTGGGTACTCATTAGAAGCGCCTCCCGAGGCGCTTCTGTGAGTACCTACAACAATTT
The DNA here is from genome assembly GCA_964016985.1 of Anodontia alba. NCBI lineage: Eukaryota > Metazoa > Mollusca > Bivalvia > Lucinida > Lucinidae > Anodontia > Anodontia alba. The sequence continues at coordinate 20,463,525 of OZ024838.1, forward strand.
ATTATTATTATATGAAGAAATAAGACTAAACAACAGTATAACAGTATTAAGCAGACAGACTGACGAATATTTTGTTTTCATTGCCTCAGGACCTTACAATTGTTTTCTCTCTTTTGTTATAGTGATAAGGATAACTTATTGAAGAACTACCCTGGCGGTGGCTTCCTGTTGCTAGAGGACTTCAGTGAGATAAGTGAAGCTTATCACAACTGTTGCGATGCAAACGAAGTCACGTGCAAGTTATTCTATGACGTCAATCCGTCGGATGACTGTACCGGATATAGTATACCACAATATAGTAAGTGAACGGTCATGGGCACGGGGTGAGCCTCCGACCGGCTTTGACTGTGATCTGTAATCTATTTTGTTCCTTCCATGTGAATCAGTTCGATCTACAACAGTGTTCTAAGCAATTGTTGTTTGCATTTTTTTAATAGAATATTTGTTAACGCTTTGCACTCTGGGTATAAATTTCAGCAGGGGTCATTTTGAATATTTTTCTTATTTTTCCAGGAAAAAAGGCTTTGCTACTTCATGCAAATTGTCTCCTTAAGTTACAACTATTTTCTGTGATAAGCAAGAAAAAAAAATCAATTTGTCATCTGCTGACTTGGCGCAGAGTGGTAAAGGTCAAACCATACACTAGCTTTTGACTTCTGTTGATTTCCCTTAACGTTTACACTTCACGATCCATAGTTTTCATCATGGAGTTTTTGGGTTTTTTTATTTTTTTTTATTTTATTTGTTTTTAAATGATGTAAATTGAAGAGTCTGTTAATTTGCTGATGAACAACTGGCGATAATCTGTTGCATACTTTATATACTCTACAGCATAAGAAACAAACATTTTTACTTTTTTTTTCTTTTACCTCATTGAAATAATATTTTACTTTTTTCTTAGTTAACAGCCTATGCACAGTTTATGGTTTTGCAGCATTTTACTTTCAAAATGATATTTGTAGAATTATTTATGCTGAGTTTTGTCAAACAAACAAACAAATAAAAAAAAAAAAAAAAAAAAATGATAATAAACTCACAAAATTCTTGCAGAATGTGTCTAGAACCAAATTTTCACTTCAAACAAGTTTTTGAGTTTGAAATTTGTCTGTGTTCTGCTCACTTCCGGTTTGGTATTCGCACAATAAAGAATGATAAAAAAAAAAAGTTTTTAATGGCAAAAATCTTGTCTCTAAAAATACGCACTATACGTAGACTGCACTTCATGATAAAGATGCAGATGAATGCAATTTCATTCTGTTCAGTGGCTTCACGGATTTAGCTACCCAAAGTTCATATCGTGTTTGCAATATTTTAAGCACATAAAGAGTTACGTCCCTTTAATAGCCTATTTAATTTGATTGCGACCTCTTACTCTTGCATTCATCCAGGCCCCGAGGTTATATATTTTTTTTCATGCTCAACTCAACAGAGTATGAAATTTCACTTGGTCATAAAAATAAAAATACCAATAATTAAAACTTTTTTCATGCTCAACTCAGCTGAGCATGCTCAGCTGAGTTGAGCATGAAAGAAGTTGTAAAAAAAATCAGTATTTTAAGATTTATATGCAAAATAAATTTCATGCTCAGCTGAGTTGAGCTCGAAAAACGTTTTATAATCTCGGGGCTGAACTGCAGTTAGGCTTCAATTACAACAAATTACACAAGATTTTCTCATGTTATCGACGACACAGCTTACATTGCGGCATTTGCACAAAGGGACATAACTTAATTTGTTTACGTATAGGCGAACTAACCTGTCAGAAAATGATTTTTTATTTTGACCCCTTGATTATTTACGCGTTCGTTACGCATGAACAAACAGACACAATTTCAACAATTTTGCAACAAAGCATACTCAATGCATCATTAATGCATATCATATTTTGTCATTACCTGCATATTTCAATTTTGATATAAAATACCAAACCGAATGAATATGCATTATTTTTGCGTTCGAGTATATACAGTTGGCTTTAAATTAACTTGTTTTGCACCTGAACGCTGATCTATTCTCTAAGTTCATAGATAGAGGATTTGTTCAGTTTGAAAGCTAGAAGACTATTCCCTCTCTCTCTCTCTCTCTCTCTCTCTCTCTCTGTATTGACCCTAACTTTTGGGACAGACACGCTTGATAAAACAGTGAAGACCCAGATCAGACGCCGCGTATAGCGGCGTCTGATCAGGGTTTGCCCTGTTTGTCGCTCATTCAGCAGTTTAAGACATATCGGCATGTAGATACGCGGACATATTGCATTTCTTCATACGTATTTCAATGTCTGTTATTGCGACTCTGCCTTCGTGTCTTGTCATTAATCATTCCTCATATCTTTTTCGTTTGATGCCTTAGGAATGATGGGCGTCTTGATTCTGGCATGTTTCCTTGGTAACTTCATATATATTTTTTCAACTTATTTTGTCATTATTTGTTCTTCACCTCTTCTTCTTTTTTGTGCCCTAAGAATGCTTTCCTTCGTGAATGTGGCATTTCCTTGGTAACTGCATTTATAGTTTGTTCAAAGTTTAGTAGTAAGTAAGTAACGACTTTATTTATCGAGGGTTACAACATTTAGCGCAAACATTAGTACATGTAATAGCTAATCTTCCATGAGGCCCTCACTATTTACATATATACACACAAAATATACAAATAAACAGGTTATAAACTGACAATTTTTCTGATACTGTATTTATGTGTTGGTTTGAGGTCTGAATTTAAGGAAATCGGGCAACTTCCTTACAATACCTTCCATTACTATATCTTTCATCTTTGGGATATCTTACCGAATCGAAATGCAAGTGATCCAGTGAAATATTGTTTGAAAAGGTACAGCAGAGTAAGGAATTAAGGTCAATATTTAGGATAGATATGGTACAGTTAACCGTATTTATACCGAGACTCGATACAACGACAAAAAATAGTTATGATGATAATTTGACTGGCACAAAACCTTCACTGAAGAGGCAACAGTTAATCAGAAATTATGCAAGAATATTGTACATGTATTTGATCCTTCAAGAAACGTATGTTTTTGATATTTGTTAGAATTGCTTTAATGAGGCGCTTCTAGCAAATTTTCAAAACATATGTTCTGTGAGTAAATAAGAATCAAATAAGTCCTTTCTAAATAAACATCATTCTGCCGTGTTTAAGAATTCTTTACAACTGCAAATTTGTTTCAATGGCAAAAGCTTTGAGAACAAAGGCTATCGTTGTAACGAGGATTCACTGTATGCAGTTCACTTTGGAGGTATCGTTACGTTTATTACGTTTAATATGCTTGTTCAAGAAACCTCTGGTGGAGATGTTAGAATAACAACCATTGACGGCGTGGAATATAACTTTAATGGACATGGCGAATACGTGTTCTTAAATTATACCGATGAGTACGTATACTATTACTTTTCTAACGCTTTTATAACACATTTACACGAATTGTCCGTGTGGCCGAATGGTTAGCGCTCCCGACTTCGGTTCATGAGGTCTCGGGTTCGAATCAGCTCATGATTACGACGGTTCATTGCACAGAACCTTTCATTATCACCATTCTATTGTCTCGATATGACTTAAATAATGTTGAAAGGGACAAAAAACTAGATCATCATCATCAAGACAAATACACATCGAGTAAGGCAACTGAATACGCTTGGCAGATTTTTTTTTCGCCATTTCCACCAAGGGAGATAACTTGAGATTTCCTGTTGGTTTACTGCACACCGGTCCTTTTTCTAAAACTGGGTCTGCTTTATAAAGAACGAGTTTGCTCCCTCCTTGAGCAAATTCTTTCCTTATAGAGTAGATAACGTTTCAGAAGGGGGCAAAATAAATCTGATAGAGTTGCCTCCCCTGTATCTATTCCCCTTAACCTATTTATGCCTAGCGTCCCATAAAAGGGACATTTGCAAATAGTATAGACCCAGATCACACGCAACAGAACGCGGCGACTGATCAGGGTCTACACTGTTTGCATTCAATACAGGAGTTTCTTTGAAACATGGTATTAAAAAAAAACTGGAAATGGACCGGTCAAAAGATCTTAGGTAGAGGAGTCCACTTGGCATAAATGGGTTAATCCAATAAGATTTTACTTAAAAGAGTTTCCCAGTCAAATACTAATGCTTCATACGTGATTGTCTTCCCCAAAGTTATCTATAGATAGTAATTTTTTCAGAACAATCAGAAAAGATTATTTATTCATATAAAATGATAAGATATAGTATTGATATTATGCGAAAGATTACAAGCTTAGTGATTATAATTACACCAACAAGGTTACCGATATTTGCTTCCTTCTTTAATTGCACGATGTGGGTCGGGTCGCAGACACAATGACGGCTGAAAAGTACTACAGACGATGCTCTGTATTCCGTAACAAGGGGACCACAATGCTAGACAGGATCCACTAAGTACAACATAAGACATGGCGAACAAAACATGAAACGCTACAGGGCGGCAACAAGGCCACAAAAAGAACACCTTATACCAGAATTATCTCTTTAGAACTACCAGTAGTAAACAATACTGATCCTAAAATCCTGAATTTTATCTAGAGGGTTGGTGCCCGATCTTACTCGTCTATAGTTGGTCATCGTGGCTTTACTAGTTGTTTACCTTGAGCTGGTTTTCAGTTTGTAGTCGAGTTATTCGGAATTGTTAATGGTCAAATTTTGTCAGTTTTGACAGAGTTATCTGCCCGCTACACGTCCGTATTTTGGTTTCCGGACAATAACTTCAGTAAATATCAGTCGATTTCCACCGAACTTGGTATGCGCACTGATATTATGGAGATCTGGTTTGGGAATGGGCAAATTTCATCAATTTTTGACAGAGTTAACTGCACGTTTTTATTTTTTTTTCACTGCAGCAGCTTTCTTCTTCCATGTTGACATCACATGACCTCTGCCTTATCATTGTTGTAAAATGAAAGATGATTGGTCAGTATGAGATATCAACCAGAAGCAGAATGAGCAGCGGCACAGCATTTCCTACAAAAATACTTGTGCGCTCAGTAAAGACTCAGATCAGCCTACGCATCCACACATTCTTAGGAGAATCTCTAACGTCCATTTAAAGAAAGCTGGGATGTTTGGCTAGCCATAGAGCGCGAAGCAATTTCGCAGGCTGATCTGAATCATTGCTTGGCAGATATGCGATTTTATAGAAAATGATGCGCCCCGCTAAAATTTGATTCTCTTTTCTAGATCTCTTATTATGCAAATCAGAACGGATTATTTGGTACCTGGGAAACACGATGCTACTATAATCTCAGCAGTAGCAATAAAGGTAATAACGATTATTGTTGCCAAATCCGACACTGATCCATAATTACAGCCTCTGTCACACGGTGGCTAAACCGACATTTATCCATAAATCCATAATCTCTCTCTATCTCTCTCTATCTTTCTCTCTCTCTCTCTGTTTAATTAAAATCGCTTTCTACAATATTTTAGTCAACGTTAAAATGTGGATGCCATAGCCCAGTGCTTACAAATCAAAGTTTAATCGTGCCCCAGTACTTCACTTTAGTGTATGCTTTCATCTAAAAATAACACATACCGTAATCGACCTAATTACCGCACATGCTCCGATAAGCGCACAATTAAGCTAGATTACAGGCAAGGTACTTTTTATCAACTTCATTATGAAAACATATGTTGTTGGTACTCATTTGAATTGCCTCGACAAGTCGAGGCAATTCAAATGAGTACCAACAACATATGCTTTAATAAAGAAAATCAGAAAAAATATTGCATAAGTATCATTAAATATGCCCCTCATGAAGTTCTCTTCTGATCTTTCTTTACAGTGTACCCGTATTAGGAGGCTATTTTACTACAAGTTTTTCTAGTAATTTTGAAAAACTTAAGCGCACAGTGCGCTAATTAGGGCGAATACGGTATCACAAAAATGTGTATTTATAAGTCAGCGCAAATAATTAAAATGGAGGGCAATGCTTCATTTAATGGGAATAATTACACCTGCAAGGGAGACAACTTATAAAAATTGTTTGTTTACTTCTGAAAAGAGGTCTACCCTGAAAGAAATGAATTTACTCCCGTCGGGAGCAAATTTTGTTTCAGGAAAGACCCATTTTAGAAGGGGAATGGTGTACAGAAAAGCAAACAGGAAGTTACAAAAATTGTGTCCGTTGTAAAAATGGCGGAAAATCTACCATGTCATTGCAGACCCTTTAAAATATATATATATATATATATATATATGAACATTTTTTTTTAGACCATTCTTGTCCTACACCGGTCTTGTATATCAAGAGATTTAATTAAACCGAGTATCCGATCGTATTCGTTCTTTTGTGTGTTCTTCATTTCCAAAGGCAACCTTCTGAATTTTATTTTACTTCACTGCAGCTGGTGGAAAATGCGGTATGGCAGTCGTAAAATGTCTCCGCGTACTTCACAATTCAAAGTGTCAAGACTCAGAGCAAGTTCAGATTAAAATTAGGACCATAGTGCAGATTATATTTTTATTTTCTTTGGGACAAGTGAGCCCATTCTGGTTATTTTAAAAATCGAATACCGCTTAAGCTGGCGGTATGGGACGTATACACACTCGCAAACTATACAGCTGTTTATGAAGAGGCGTAATTTAAAAAAGCCGAGGCTCCGATTTATGTTCTATTGTGTGTTCTTTGTTTCCAATGACAACCCTTTAGATTATATATAAAACTAATTGTTTTAAATAATGTTGTTAAAAGGGAACTGGCTGAACCCTGTTGAATAGCAACCCAGTAAGCATTCTTTATAAATCTATAGCGGAACGCGATCGCCCCGTCAGGGTAGCTGACGGGCCGATAACGGCCCGCTATAGATTTATAAAGAATGCTAGCTGGGAATGGACATACGCAAGTAACAGTGGCAGTCATTGTTATGCTATGTACGCCAGACTTAGTACAGGCTAAATGTTGAATGTAAACATTTCAGGTACAGCAAACAGGTGAAGACATTGTAATGAATATTCTGCTGAACAAAACATCCAAAACAGCTACTCTGTACTGGAATTCTACAAATAGCATCATATTAGATTTGTCAATGTCTAGACCTGTCAGGAAGGGAACTGTTGCCATATATCCTCCAAGAGATAATGTTGTGCACATAGTTTACACGGGAAGGAGTAGAGCACTGGATGTAAGCTGTATTTTCTTTTCCGACTCGATTAAGCATTTTCAAAACTATTGTACAGCTCCAGAAAAGAGGGTTGGGTATCCGGTAAATATTTTTCGTACTTCTGCATGAAAACATATGTTGTGGGTACTCATTAGAAGCGCCTCGGCGAGGCGCTTCTAATGAGTACCACAACGTATATATTTTCTTGGAGAATGAGAAAAATACTAGTACGTTTTGGCTGAAAATACCTTGTCTGGAGCTATGCTGGTGTCGTTCCATAAATGGATAGTGTGAGCTATATAAAACGCATCGAAAGTCAAGAGACAGATAATCGTTTTGAGGAAAACAAAGCAACGCCACAAAATATCACTTCCTCGCAAGCAGAATGAACAAACGAGAAAGGAACTGCAACCGAAACAGTAAAGAAGATGTCCAGGTATAGCCCCAAGCACAATTCTTGTTTGCTCTTCCTCTTGGTGTCATTGGAAGCCTATCTATTACACCAAGAGGATGATATTCGCACATTGGAAAGGACAACAGGAACACTTTTGAAGGGCTAGTCCCTGGATTCAAGCCCCGCCCTTTGTCCTGATACAGTACTAGTTATAATTTTAATTTCTGTCGGGCAAGGGGTTTCCTAACCAATCAATGGATCGACCAGAACATAATGTAGCCTATCAGCTCTTTGATAAAATACAGTTAAGGGCTATACTAAAACTCGAAACAAAATCAACACTAGTAGAGTCAACATGAACCCGATCACACAGACGATTAAGGTCAGGCCTTGTAGAAAAGTTTTAGGATTGAGCCAATTAAGCTTATATAAAGTAAGATGGAGCATAGCATTACTTATAAGATGGCATGCGCGTACGGCGAACGTAGATCGGAGTCTTCGCTGTTCGCCTGAAAACACTTTGGATCCTTGGCTATCCACAGAGTGCCCTGCGTAAACTCTGACCAGACTGCGCATCCTCGCAGTATGATCTCAGTCTTCACTAGGCGAAAACATACAATCTTGTAGGAAATGCTGTGTCCCGGCTCAAATGATATCAGGTTTGGACTGAATATATAAGTGTACATGAAAAGAAGCAGACAAAATATTATAAGCTTGTAATACTAAAATAGTACAGACATCAAAGAATAGCCACAGTCACAGATCATAGTCTACCAATGGCACCAACAGGAAGAGAAAATGGACCAACACAGACAATGCACAAGCCGCAAACTAAAGAAAAGCAAAACAACACGTTCCTTCTGTCAAGGTGATCACAATGCTTGACAGGATCCATTAAACACAACAAAAAGATACTAAAGGGATCAAACATGTTTTTCATGTATTAACATTCGCCAGGTCCCTGGGGAGGTGTTGAAAACCGCGGCCTCCTTCATGCATAACATTCGCCAGGTCCCTAGGGAGGTGTTGAAAACCGAGGCCGGAGGCCGCGGTTTTCAACACCTCCCAAGGGACCTGGCGAATGTTAATGCATTGAAAAACCATGTTTGATCGCTATTATTGCATAAAAACTGAAAACATTTGCTACATTTCGCGTTATTTCTTGCACTATTTTGTTTCGCCATTTCACCGATGTCTCGCGAATGCAATTTCCACGGACTGCTCGTTCTCAGGCCGGGCAATACACATCTCGTAACGGCAGCAATCTGTGACCCCGGTACGTCATACTGAAAGCTGCGTAGCCCTGCATTAACAGCGCGTGAATTGCCTTTTTAATACACGGCTTTTCGCCGGTTAATGTGTTAATAACGTGCGACACTGCTTTTTATGCAATAATGAACTGGATAAAACACGAGAAAGCACTGCAGCGAGTTGCAAAATGGCCACACAAAGAACCAGTGTTTTAAAATGAATTGAATCACAGCTCAGGAGTTTAGATGGCTGGAACACACACACACAGCTAAGAAGAACTATATCAGAAAATCTGTCTTGGTTCGTCAGTAGAAAGAAACATAAGCCATTGTGGTATTTTACTCGCGCGACACTTCGCCTTTAATTCCGATACAGCTTCAAATTACAAACATGTTCGGTCCGCATCGGGGATTTCTGTCTCATCAGTGAAACCTCACAATGAAACACAAGAGCGGATTTTGTATTTTGTGTGAATTCATCCAACATTTGACTAACCAAAAGTTAAAAAAAAAAAAAAAAAAAAAAAAAAAATAATAATAAAAACGCCAGGAGAATCGATCTAACTCCGCCCATAGACGATGAAAGTCAGGCATCAGCCTCCTGGTATAAATTTAGGATTGATCTCTCATTAACCAGATGACATCGTATCAGTTTTGAGAGTCTACAGATCTGTGTTTATAAAAGTATACATGGAAAAGAAAAGAAAAATTACTTTATATACTATGCTTGTAATACTAAGAATGCTTAAAATATTTCATATATTAACGCAATTCCTTTTGTCTTCTCTAAAATGCATGATCTATGTTTGTGAAATCAGGTTGGTGTAGAGGCTGGCGAGCTCTTGAATATAAAACTGTCACCAAGAGGAGATTTTAAAAAGAAGACGGCTGTCGGTCTAGCTGGTTCATCTGTTAATGGGCTCATGGTATCTGGAAATGGTACAAAATATGCCGTAAATGCTTCAGAATATGACTTATTTGAATTTGGAGAATCTTGTAAGCATCAATTAAACCATTTTAGATTGATTAAACTCCCTCTCACTATATAATGGAAGAGTCGATTTTCAATTTTACGTATGCCAAGCCGTGTTATGTAGATTTGAAAAAAGTAGCTACAGAAGCTATTTGCAAACAGTGGAGACTCTGGTCAGACGCCGCATTCTGTGGCATCTGATCTGGGTCTACACTGTTTGCCAGTTGCCCTTTTTGGGTCTCCAGACTAAAATGGGTTAAGTTTTCTTCTATGTACAAACTACCAAATTTTCAGTGTTGACTTTTTCTCGCTAGGGATACTATCTGGCTGATACCTCCCTATTATGACTTTAGGAAGATGGTCGGTATGTACAGAGCATATAGGGAAATGCAAAAAAATGCACACATTTTTCTCTGAAATTCTGAAAATATCACAAAACTTCACCCTGTCTGAAAGCTCTAGCTAGCTAGGCTGACATTGGCATAGGTTTATCAGGATTGTGAGAGTTTCGTTCTTTATGGTACTATTACTTGTATTGAAATATTTCAGAGATACATTGTACATAATGAGCGTCAAAATACAAGAATTGAAATTTCTAGTCAGTCTTGACATTTGCCTTCTTAAAATTCACAGGCACAGTCTTGATATTTTTTTCTCTGCCCGCCATAGGATCCTACATTGACATGTTTGCAGCTAAGTGTAGTTCAAGCAATCTGGGCCCAGTTGTTCAAAGCATCGTTAGCTTTACGAGCTCGTTAAGGGTAATTTCGTTAACTGTTTTAGCGGATTCAATATACAATATTCTGATATATTTTGTTACTAACATTTTTTCAGCAAAAAATTTCAGCACGTTTGCGAATCACTCGATGTAAATTTTAACAAATCGTTAACTAACGATATCGTTAGCTTTGAACAACTGGGCCCTGGATACCTAACGAATTGAACTGCCTGTCTATCTAACGCTTTTGTACTGAAAATTAAAGTAGATGCTTTATACGCGATATTATCGAAAGTTAAGTCAATAGGAGAAATAGGGCGGCTATAAGGGAGATAGGAGGCCGTAAGGTTTTGGCAAATTTGGTCAGTGTAAACTCCTATCAGGTCAGTGAAAAATCAGAGAAAAGTCAAGGAATTTGGAAATGGCTAAATGGTAGCAGCCCTGTAGCTGTACATGAAGAGACTTAATTGAACGTTTTTCGTTGTTTTTTGTACTCTTTGTTTACCTTGGGAAACTTTTAACTTCTTATTCTCAGATCCCTATTTAATAACCTCGGTTAAGATATTCCAAATGAGTTAAGAAGTTCTGCCACGACAACTGTTCGTTTGTCATATGATTTCCACAATAAATGAACTTTACGCCACATTTCCTGAAGTTTCGTCCTGCATTTTCATTGCTCGATCAATCTTTAACAAGTTCTCTGACTGGTCTAGATAGGCACGATGTGCAAACCGAACTTTTCAAACCGAACTTGGGATAATAGAATTGCTTTTATTAGTTAACTATAGCATTTACCCAACCTCGTATGATTCCGCTCTGGAGACCCATTCATCACTAAATGATCTCCTGTCCGGAATCATACGAAGAAATGTAGGTTTCGGGATCATACGAAGACAGCCGAATACTATAAAAGCTGAGTTGCCCATTGTATTTATGCGCTGGACTAGCTCCTGGGGTAAGTCTCATGTCTTCTCTGTCTCCTTGAAATCAATGCGATTGTTTAAATCATAATATATTTATAGATTTAACCCTTGTCATGCTGAATACATGAAGATGCCATACTCACTTCTATTTTTCAGCCAATCAGATTACTTGATCCTGATTGTTGATATAAATTTACATACTTAATAGCAAACAGTACAGATCCAGATCAGTTGGCTTCGACTGATTTGGACCTTTACTGTTTACAAAGGCCGGACATATCCGGGTTCAGCATGGCTAGGGTTAATGGGCTCAGATATTCAGTCATATTGTTTTTAGTTCTCTCTCTGAATACATTTCTTGATTTCTTTAGTTTTATTAGTTAGCTTTAATAGCGGTCCACACATTTGGCAATTGATGTGGATGATGTACTTTTCTGTCAATATGGAAACTAAATAGGCAAATTCTTAAAAATAACATTGTTATGGCAAAATGATAAATCAAGTATTGTTCTTTCGGCTGCTGACATAACAGGTTAGGGAACAGCCATAGATTCTCTGTGGAAGAGCATTTCTCACTCTAATTGATAATGATGATTTCATGAATTGATAAGAGCCATTAAGAAGCAATAAAACTCCAACATCATAATCTGAAGCTGACCCAAAGGCACCTGTAGATTTTCCTACACAGGAGAGAACGGATAGTCTATTAACATTGTGTTGAACAGCAGATGCAGACTATATTCAGCCAGCATTTATTCTTACCAGCATTTCAGACAATCAGATGCTTTTGTTTACTTATCTCATCTTACACAGCAGGCATGTCCATTTACTACTACAGGGATGTTTTTTTTTTTTTTTTTTTTTTTTTTTTTTTTCAGAAATAGCAATTTTACATGAGCCTTCTGCCACATCTGATCTGGGTATACACTGTTTGCTAAGAACTTTGGCATTATGCTTTATTGAGCCAATGGAAATCCAAGCACTACAAGCCTGCGGTTATTATTATTATTATTATTATTTTTTTTTTTTTTTTTTTTTTTGTTAGACATTTAACAAAACCTGTCACCGGACAGGGTAGCCCGCCTGAACGCGCTTGTCATCATATAAAAAGAAACTTTACCATAAAACTTTAAACATTTTGTGGACGCATTGGTTCAACGCCGACAACACCGCCGCTGATGCTGGGGTAGTACAATAACTCTTCATGCACTTCGTACATGTGAGCTAAAAAGTGTCATAACTCACAAATTATCACAATTCGCCCAAAAAATATTTGTTTGACATTTAGCTTGTCATGTCTAACAAATTATCGAAATTTGACAATCATCAACATTACCAATTTGAATGAATTTGTCAATACTGAGTTAAATATTGCCACAGAAACAAAACTCAAAGAAACTTTTGGCTAATTTAATAAAAAAAAATGTTTTTTTTTTTTTTTTTTTTTTTTTTGTTTTTTGTTGTTGTTGTTGTTGTTTTTTTTGTTTTTTTTTGTTTTTTTTTTTTTTGTGTGTGTGGTTTTTTTTTTTTTTTTTTTTTGTTAGTTTTTTTTTTTTCCACAACACTGTAAAGCTAAAACTGGAAATGTAAGGGTCTGCTGCAAAATTAAGTCCACAAAGGCGCATAATTTGGTCAAATTTTCATAAAATTATACCAAAATTAATACAGATCATCTTCACGTTGGTCCTAAACTACCTGAAAAATTTCATAAGCCTAGCCTAAGCCATTCTTTAGATATTTTGCTCACAAGCATTTCCTATGCTAAAATACCTTAGTCCATAAAGTGGCATAATTTGATCAATGCACCAAAATTTAATCGTCTTCTTACATTGGTTCAAAACAGCCTGCAAAATTTCAAGAGACTAGCCTAGCAGTTCTTGAGATATTTTGCTTACAAGCTCTTCCTATGATAGAATGCCTGAGTCCACAAAGGGGCATAATTTGGTCAAATATTTATAAAAACTATATCAAAATTTAACCAGGTCAACTACACACTGGTTCCAAACTGCCTTCAAAATCTCAAGTGCCTAGCACAAATTGCTTACAAGCTTTTCCTATGCTAAACTGCCTGTCCACAAAGGGACATAATTTGATCAAATTTTCATAAAATTATACCAAAACTGAAGAGCCTAACCTGAGCAGTTTTTAAGATATTTTGCTTACAAGCTTTGCCTATGCTAAAATGCCAAAGTCCACAAGTGGCCATAATTTGGTCAGTTTTTCATAAAATTATATAAAAATTTAATCAGGTCAGGAACACACTGGTCCCAAACTGCCTGAAAAAAAATTTAAAGAGCCTAGCCCAAGCAGTTTTTGAAATGTTTTGCTTACATTTCCTATGCAGAATTGCCTAAGTCCGCAAAGGGCCATTTCTCTGCATCGAGAGGTCTGACCAAAAAACAATACAAATTTGCTATTTTTTCATAAGCAATCCACATATGAAATTTCAGAACCCCAGCATATATGGTGCCTTAGATATGATACATCCTATCAGATGTGACGGATGGTCTGATCTGATGCATTTTCAAACTTGTCTGAGATTTTATGCATGTCATTGTTATCTGCAAGTTTCATGAAAATGCAACAAAAATGGAGCTACACTGATCACAAGGGTGATTATGGCCGTTTTTTTTGTTTTTTTTTTTTTTTTTTGATAATCAAGGGGATGTACTCTGCTATCGCCGGTCCCATCTGACTCATTATCGAACTTTTCCGAAATTTTATGCATGTCGTAGTTGTCTGCAAGTTTCATGAAGAGCCAACAAAAAATAAAGGAGCCACACTGTTCACAAGCATTTTCCTATAGTAAGTCTATGGTATCTATCAGTTGCCATAGCAACCAAAGTTCTGAAACAATTTTCCTAGAATGCATAATTATGCAAGCAGTCCTCTACAAAAGACATGCTACAGATAAAATTCAGTTGAGATCTGCCAGCAGGCTGCAGAGATACTGCATTTTGAAAGTGTGCATGACGGACGACGATGGAGGCTGCCATCCTATAAGCTAAAAAACTCCATGCCGACGCCGACGTTGATGTCAAAGCCAACACTAACAACAACATCAACTTTAAATGATAATGATATATGCACCGAAAACAGTACGTCCCCCTCCCGCTCCCCCACCCCCACCATCCCACAATCACGTACACGACTCCATGTGCACAGTGAATATTGAGACTAGCCTGCATATGCACACGTTCTAATAAAAAAATACACTTGACGTCTTCATGCTGACAATGAATACCCTGATTGGACTGTGCCAATGTACAAGCTGATCTGAGTTTTTACTGAACAAACTTGCAATATTGTATATGCACTTTGCTATGTCCCGGCTTATTGTTGCTTGTAATGTAGCATATTTTTCTGCTTATTCTTTTTTATGTAACCTTGGCAAACAGTGTCAACCCAGGTCGATAGTTGCTAAATGCAGTATTTGAGAGAGTCTACAATGTATGAATTTGTGATATAAAAGTTGAAAAGTATTACTGCTGTCAGATTCCCCTTAAACTGGAAATGGGCCTGCGCAGACAGTTAGGAAGAAGAATTCATTTGGCATAAATGGGTGACTATATAGAACAATAATGGGATAATAGTAGAAAAAATATCAGCTAGCCTTTGACACATGGTCTTCTGCTCTGTATATACTTTCACTTCATGGCTAATAACAAGACTTTCTTAACAAAATAACCAAAAACTGTATAGAGAACCCTTTTATTCTGTTTATTCTGTGTGTGATTTACAAACTGCAATGTGTTGGAATTTATCTGACTGAATTTCGGGGAACTCAACTAATTAGGAAAGGGCTAGCAGTTGCTCCCTGCCGTTTAATGGTTTCAGCTTCATTAGTAGCCTAGCTAACTACAATTTAATGATAAATCAGAAGTAGCCAAGAATCTATGGCTGTTCCTTAACCTGATAAGAGTATATACAATTTAGTATGTATACGTTACGTACAAACAGATCCTTTCAATAATTTCGTTAATGCAGAAAACGACGAAACTAAACAAAAGAAGTACAGCGATATATGCGTAATCAAGAGGAACCTAAGTACTCAAACCTTTGTAATATAAATAAAATAGTTTCAGACATTGCTCTCACCACTGTTAAGTAGTATAACTGTCTAAGAGCTTTAAATGATGTTTTGTTTTCCCCAGGGACTCTAAAGAGCGCAGACGAATCAATCTTTGATTACAGCTTAACAAATGGCAGCTTTGATTTATACAATACAAATCATACAAAGCCAAGATTTCTTGAAGACCTCGTTCAAAATCTCACAGCATTATTCAGTAACAGTTCGCAGGAAGAAATCGAAACATACAACACAACATGTGAAGGATATGAACAATGCTTACTCACTATAGCCAGGACTGGTAATTTACAGCACGGTCAGCTGATAATGCAAAATATTCACGAAGAGCAATTCAGAAAAGAGCTTGCAGGTTAGTTGTATAATGTACAGTATTAAACCATAATATTACATATCTACATGTAGAAATTGTTGGTAATTTCTATGGGAACTAGAATTCATTATTCCTTGGAGGAAATATTTCCATTTACAGTAAGGAAATATTCCTTTAGAATTATCTTACACCGAGTGAGGAATGAATATAACGTAACGTCGCAACGCCTTTGACGTCATTTGAGAAAGGACATAAAACAGAACATGAAGAAATAATATACATATGGTTACGACAACCTGAGATTAAAATACATGAAATGTCTTCCTCGATACTTGCAAATCTTATAAACAAATCCATGCTATCGCATTCGTCTGTTTATCAGAACTGCAACTACCTTTGCAAATATTTCCTGCATTTTGAATCCAAGGTGTATTAACCTCCACATGTTTGTTTGTTTATTCATCGATATATTTTTCGTTTTACTGTTAAATATAGGCAATGTATTTCAATGACTCAATATGCTAAAAGAATTATCATCTGAATTAAATGTATGCAACGTTGCAATAATTAAGTTGATTTCATCGATCATACCATGCGGAAGAGTTCATCTGTTGCAGTTCTTCTTTGTGCGTCTGTGGTTTCTGTTGTGGCGTTTATTTTGTTTTTATTTGTACCTCATTTCTCTATCCTTTGGTGCCTCGAGAGGGCTGTGCTCTGTGACTATGGCATTTTCTGCATATCTTCATTTATATATTTGGCATTGTTTGTTCCTCATCTTTTCTTCTTTTGGTGCATTGGGAGGGCTGTGCTTCGTGAGTTTGGCCTTTCTTGGGTAACTTTATTTATGCTTTGTACATGAAGATAGCTGTAGTATACATAATAGATATTGGATGAAGAAAAATTTAATGGCAAGTACAAATACATTTCAAGTCAAGTGATATTAATATATGTAGAAAAAGTATCAGTTTTAGCGAGCAAGTTTTCATTTATGGATAAAACATATTGAGCATATTTCTTTAAGATGATTATAATCATATTTTCAGAAAATTCTCCTCCATTTTTCTTTATCAACTGGACAAGGCAGCTGAATGTTTCATCTCAAAGCTCTAAAGAGGTTGTCCTGGACTTGCGACGGCTGGTTGGTGACAAACAAGACAGCACTACAAAATTACGATTTGATATTGAAACAAACATAAATGTTACTGATTTTTTATTAAGTATGATATGGAAGTTTACTACCCATTATTGTAGTTTCACAATTTACGTAAACACTAACAAATCTAGAGGTTGCACATTTACAAAGAGATGTTTCCCTGTATTGACCAGTACGCCAGATACACTGCCAATGAACAAAGTTCATAATATCGAACCTGCTATTTTCATTTCTTTGGTTTCGTGCGTCCAAAAGATTCCTCGTTCAGAATTGGATAATCTTCAGGAAAGCTGCTATGAAGTCTCTGTGGCTGTCATAAAAAGCCATCCACTTATTAGCCCACCTGAGCACAGTACTCAAGGAGAGCTATTGTGGTCAGTCGATGGCCGTCGTCCGTCGTGCGTCGTTCGTCATGCGGTGTCAACTATATGCTTGAAAAGCCAGCTCCTCCTACACCCCTGGGCCAATTGACTCGAACTTGTTAGGAATATTTGGGGTGACTTGTAGATAAAAAATATATCTAAAATCGTTCCGATCCAAAATCCAAGATGGCCGCGCTTCTTCTCCTAAACCAAAAAGCCGATTTGACTCGAAACTTGGTAGGACGTATCGGCGTAATTTGCAGATCAGAAAAAGCTAAAATCGTTCCGATTGAAAATCCAAGGTGGCCGCCCTGATGGTCATCTTGAAAATCTATTTTGTGCTTCTTCTGAACGTAAATGGTCAACTGACTCAAAAATTGGTAGGAAGTATCGGGCAAACTTGAAGATAAAAAAAGCTAAAATCGGTCGGACCGCAAATCCAAGATGCCCGCCCTGGTGAAAATCTGTTTTGCCCTTTGTCTCCTGAACTGAAAGGCCACTTGACTCGAAACTTGGTAGGAAGTATCGAGGCAGCTAGCAGATGAATATTAGATAACTTTTCTGGACATCATCTGTACTATTTGAAACAGGCTGAGCGTCAAAGCAAATGAAAACCATTAGTAGAACCACGGTGAGTCTGTTCTGTTCATGGACAGTGTGGGCGCTGAGGTGCAGTGGTAAAGCATCGGATTCGAGATTGAGAGGTACCAGGTTCGATCCCCACTTACATCAAGTTTTGTTTCCTTGAGCAAGAAACTTTATCCACATTGCTTAGTACTGGTTACTACCCAGGAAAAAAGAGGGCCACAAGAAAGATTTGTATTAGTTTCTAAATGTGTTACCCTCTATAAATAAAGTCGATTATTATTATTATTAGTAGTAGTAGTATGTAATGCTGCTCACGCCCTATAGCACTAGTTTAGGCAGTCCACTATATTTAGAATTTTTTAAATTGCGTTGAGTGTTCCCAACGGAGCAGAAAATATAAACCTCATTTAAGAGAATGTCAGGGAGTAAATATATACCCCTCAAGCAGGAAATCAACAAAAATAAAATGAGAAATAAGGTCATTTATTGGGCCTTACTGCAGCAATTCTAAGAAGAGATATTTACATCCAAAACAAATATCTCTGATAAGCGTTCTTCCAAAAACTAAGATTACAGACAAAAGAGTTACATATTACATTAAAAAAAAACTTTAACTGAAATATACACAAGTGTTTAGTCATTGTTCCAAATAACGCCTACTGAAGCAACTACTTTTCTCTCCATACCTTTTGATTCGACTGAATTTCAAGCCCTTGTATATTAATATTGCAAGTACTGATGTTGTGCGAAGATTTGGGATCTCGCTAAATCAACGCACTAAATTTAAATTCTCAGTCATTTACGAGTACTGATTTTTTGTAAAGATTTGGGATCTCGATAAAGAAACTCACTTTCTTTCGCATAGTTCGTTTTAAATGGAAATAAAATATCCTTGCTATCTGTGGAAGGTAGCCTTGAAGCGAACGCAGAACGAGTGGTTAGCGATCCTGACTAAGGATCGTGACATCCTGATTCGATTCCCATTCGAGGTGAAATTCATCTCATAAAAGTATGGCATATTATTGCATACGGCGTTTCATTATCAACATGATGGTCTTTACTGAGGCCTTATTAACTGAAACGAGTTAGTCTTACCCAGAAAACATTACGTTTCTTTTTTCTTCTTTTTTGTTTCAATTTTATATATATGTGTTCATTGCTCTTCATCCCAATTCCGTTTAAAATGTTTTACCTTCGGTCAATATAATGTTGACATAAAAAAGCAAAATTAGCCGTCCAGAGATGGACAGCGGTTCTATGTATGCACAAATGGTGCATAAATGTAGGGGTGTGCATATAAATAAACACACGCACAGCGCCGGCCCAAATGGACATAAAAATGAGAGGACTGCATATATATTCTAAAAATAATGACCACTGAGAGCTTCGAACACACACACAAAACTAAAATCAGCTAAAATGTCAAGTTTTCTAGACCAGACTAGCTAGTTTCTGCCAATTGGGCCTCATCGGTGACCGTCAAGTAGATTTTTAAAAGTCCCGGAATGGGCTCAATGACCACAAAGGACCAGAAAGTATAAACTACACTATAGCAAAGTAGGGGAGACCATTACCTTTACCACAAATTGATAATAGAGAAATGTATTGATCACACAAATTAGTCTTACTGTCCATTTTCTATTTTCTATGTGCAATTATTATTTGAGCCATCGGACATGTGCGCCCAGCGAAGATTCAGATGTTCAAGCAGGCTGATCAGAATCTTCACTTGACGCATTTTGGATAGCCAACAATGCAAGGTTTCTTTATTCAGTCAATGAAGACTGATCAAATTGCGCGGATGTGCAGGCTGATCTGAGTCTTTGTTTGGCGCAAATACCAGAGGGTATGTTTTCTCACGTTGCGGCTGATTCGTTGACTGTTTCACTTCAGGTAACGGAGTATTCACATGGACAAATATATCAACGGCATTCAGAACCCAAGAAGCGACTCTTACTTTTGTTGTTTTCGATCATTTAAATACAAGTGCTAGGACCGATATAGCAGTTATCTATTGCGGTTGTGAGAAGCAAACTCAATGCAATTACAAGAATCTCTCCAGTACCGAGGGTAAGTTAAAGGGAAAGAAACGTTGGAAAAAAATGCATCTAAAATGAAAGGTCATGGCAAACTAAGCATTTTAGTGCATTTTGTTTTATAAATCGGATAAAAAATAAGAAAACATGACTATATAATTTTGACCCCCTTAAACCCCACTTTTATATAGTAAAAATGGGGTTTACAGGGTATTCTTTATTTTCTTATTTCTGCTTAAAACATAGATTGTGGGTACTCGTTAGAACTGTCTCACCGAGTTCTAACGAGTACCCATAATCTATGTTCTAAGAAGAAATAGGAAAAGTATAAGATTGTTTTATCTAAAAAAATTCAATTATAGGTGGTAAAATATTCAGTATATTTGAACAGGCATTTCGTAATATATTTTTAAGATCGCCGCCGTTTTGACTACTTAATGAGGTCCTAAACATTTCAAAATATTGAATAAAGTTTTCTTTCTGACAGAAAATGGTGCCATTTACAGGCAAAATCAATCTGTAACTAGAGAAAAACAAGAGGCCCACGGGCCACGGTTCGCTCACCTGAGTGACAAAGCCACTGCAGACATGCAGATGTTTTGCAACATTTTTCTAATCCTATCATCGCAACTAATGAAAATATCATAATTTGAGCAGTTCTTAGTTTTGAAGAAGAATATATGGGCCTGACAGTCAATGGAGCATGATCATTTGAATAAACTATCAATCACATTTTAACAGAAAGATCAATGTGAAATTTGGTGGAAATTGGCTAAGTTATTTCTAAAGAATCATGATTTTATACACGTAAACAGCACAGTGGCAGGGAAATATAATCAATATATACACCAGATGATGGCCATCTTAGACTTTCAGTCAGAACAATTTTAACTACTGTTGATCTACAAGTCACTTCGATACTTTCAATATAAATGTATATGGCCCATACAAATGGGGAAGCAAATTTGACCTTGGAGGTAAAAAGGTCAAATGTCAACATAGAACCATCATTTTAGCAATTCTGGTAGATCTCCTGTCCCCAATAATTTGAGCAAAGATTAGGGCCCAGGGCTTATTTGGTTATGGTGAAGAAGATTTTTAAAGGTTTTTACCATATATGGGCATGGCAGCCATTTTTATCAATGGACCATGCCCATTTTAGCAATCTTTCATTCTCCTGCCCAAGGAGGCTCCGCATGGAATTTGAGCAACACTGGCCCGGAGGCTTCAGAGGAAAAGCCATTTGAAATTATCAACATTTTTTCCATACAAATGTATGGAACCCATACAAATGCATGCAGAAGCAAATTTGATCTCGTCGTAAAAAGGTTAAATGTCAATGTATGACAATTATTTTAGCAACTTTGGTAGACCGCCCGTTCCAGATGATATATGCAAAGATTCGGCCACAAGCCACCTCGGTTTTGGTGAATAAGATTTTTAAATGTTTTTTTTTTCCCCATACAAATGCATAGGGAAGCAAACTTGACCTTGCTGTAAAAAGGTCAAATGACAATGTACAACCATTATTTTAGCAATTTTGGTAGATCCCCTGTCCCGGATAATTTATGCAAAGTTTCAGCCCCAAAGCATCCTCGGTTCTAGAGTAGAAGATTTTTGAAGGGTTTTACCATATAAGGGCATGGGGGCAATCTTGGTCAACGAACATTGACCATTTTAGCAATCTTTCTTTCTCCCTACCTAACGAGGCTCTGCATGAAATTTGAGCAAAATTGGCCCAGAGGCTCCAGAGGAGAAGTTGTTTGAATTTCAGAACATTTTTCCCATACAAATGCATAAGGAAGCAAAATTGACCTTAACGTAAAAAGGTCAAATGTCAATGTACGACCATTATTTTAGCAATTTTGGTAGACCTCCGTCCCTAATGGTTCCTGCAAAGGTTCAGACCCAAGGCATTCTCGGTTCTGGAGAAGAAGATTTTTAAAGGTTTTTACCATATATGGGCATGGCAGCCATCCATTACGAAAACACGCCTATCTAAAGGTATAGAAAATTTCACCTCCAAAAACAGAAAATTTTCAGATAAAAAAACTCAAAACATAGATTGTGGGTACTCGTTAGAACCGCCTCGCCGAGGCGGTTCTAACGAGTGCCCACAATAAAATTTTTGAGCAGAAATAAGAAAAATAATGTTTACCCCCGTAAACCCCAGTTTTACTATATAAAAGTTGGGTTTAAGGGGGTCAACATTATATGGGCGTGTTTTCGTGATGTAGGTCAGCGGACCGCGACCATTTTAGCAATTTTTCGTTCCCCACCCTAAGGAGGCTCCAAATGAAATTTGAGCAAAATTGGCTCAGCGGCTTCAGAGGAGAAGTCATTTGAAAATGTTAACGGACAGATACACGGACGGACGGACGCACGCACGCAAGGACGGACGACGGACGAAAAGTGATTACAATAGCTCATCCTGAGCAGAGCTCAGGTGAGCTAAAAACTATATACACAAATGCAGAGGTAAATATTGTTGCAAAAATTATATAGTTAGGTATTTTTATTTTTAGTCAGATGTTGATATGATTTGCATCAAAATGCATGGTTCTTTTATTTCACATGCATTCTTTGCCATTCTTGCCTTTCCATTTGAAATCATTGACTGTACAGTTCAGTGGTGTTATAATTTGACTGGAGTTTGAATGTAATGTACAAGTCACATGTGAATTACGCCACTTACGCGGGTTGACAATGTAATCGAAGTACACCATTCAATAATAGTTTTTTATCATTCTTTAGCATTGGTAGGCTATGTTCTGTGACTGTAGCTTTTTGGTCCGACTAAATAGAAAATAATTATATATAAAGATAATTAAGTAAATTGTTGCGATTTATTCTATTGCTTTTATTCTGAAATAAAGGAACCAGTATTGTCAAATGTATTATCATTTCTAGCAGTATTTTTTTTATCGAAAAATATACACAATAAAGAAAATGAACATAGAATCTAGAAAAGTAAATAAGTTAACTCAGGAACTGATACAATCAGATGCGCATCAAGTTCTAAACACCAAAGGAAAAACATACAATTAAACAGCCACAAAAAGGCTCCCCAAAACGTGGCAGCTCTGTTACTCAAACTTAATTGAATATATCTTTAACTTACATAACGGTTAAAAGAAAAAAAAAAAACAACAGAAACATTTGTAAGTGAAACACTACAGAATATTAAAAAATAAGAGGACCATGATGGTCCTATATCGCTCACCTGAGCAAACAGCTTTGCATACTTACTGTTGAAGTTTCAGCCAAGTTCACTGCTCTAAGATTTTTGTATAAATTTTATAGCCCTGCACCCGACCCCCGACCCCCCCCCCCCCCCAGCTGCCATGGTGTTGTTTTCATGCATCATGATGACTTGAACTGAATCTTGAAAGAGGGTCACCAAAAGAACATTTCTGCCAAGTTATATTGAAATTGGCCCAGTGGTGTCTGACAAAAAGATTTTTAAAGTGTTTCATATAGCTATATAGGGAAAATAAGCCCAACCCGCTAACGGCCATGTTTTTGACGAATCATGACAGCTTGAACAAACTTGGTAGAGGGTCACCAAAGGAACATTCCTGCCAAGTTATATTGAAATTGGTTCCGTGGTTTCTGACAAGATTATTTCTAAAGTTTTCTATTTAGATATATAGGTAAAGTAAGCCTCACCTCAAGCAGCCATGTTTTAGCTCACCTGAGCCGAAGGCTCAAGGTGAGGTATTGTGATCACTCACCGTCCGTCGTCGTCGTCGTCGTCGTCCGTCTGTCCGTCCGTTCACAATCTTTAAACAACATCTCCTCCTGAACCAGTGATTGGATTTTGACCAAACTTCAAAGGAATGATCCTTGGTTGGTCCTCTTTCAAAGTTATTCAAATGGTTCTGGTCCATTGCATATCTAGGTCACAGGAGCTAAAATAGATTTTTTAACTAAAAACTTAAAAAATCTTCTTGTCAGAAACCACTTGACCGATTTCAATATATTTTTGCAGAAATGTTCCTTTGGTGATCCTCTACCTAGATTGTTCAAGCGATTTGGATTCGTCAAAAAACATGGCCGCCAGGGGGCGGGGCTTATTTTCCCTATATATCAATATAGAAAACTTTAAAAATCTTCTTGTCAGAATCCAATGGACCGATTTCAATATAATTTTGCAGAAATGTTCCTTTGGTGATCCTCTACCAAGATTGTTCAAGCCATTTGGATTCGTCAAAAAACATGGCCGCCAGGGGGCGGGGCTTATTTTCCCTATATATCTATATAGAAAACTTTAAAAATCTTCTTGTCAGAAACCACTGGACCGATTTCAGTATAATTTTGCAGGAATGTTTCTTTGATGATCTTCTACCAAGATTGTTCAAGCCATTTGATTTGTCAAAAAACTAGGCCGCCGGGGGAAGGGGCTTTTTTTCCCTATATATTTATATAGAAAACTTTAAAAATCTTCTTGTCAGAAACCACTCGACCGATTTCAATATAATTTTGAAGAAATGTTCCTTTTGTGATCCTCTACCAAGATTGTTCAAGCCATTTGGATTCGTCATATAACATGGCCGCCAGGGGGCGGGGCTTATTTTCCCTATGTATCTTTATAGAAAACTTCAAAAATCTTCTTGTCAGAAACCACTGGACCGATTTCAATATAATTTTGCAAAAATGTTCCTTTGGTAATCCTCTACCAAGATTGTTCAAGCCATTTACATTCGTCAAATAACATGGCCGCCAGGAGGCGGGGCTTATTTTCCCTATATATCTATATATAAAAATTTAAAAATCTTCTTGTCAGAAACCACTCGACTGATTACAATATACTATTGCAGAAATGTTCCTTTGATGATCCTCTACCAAGATTGTTCAAGCCATTTGGATTCGTCAAAAAACATGGCCGCCAGGGGGAGGTGCTTATTTCTCCTATATATTTATATAGAAAACTTTAAAAATCTTCTTGTCAGAAACCAATGGACCGATTTCAATATAATTTTGCAGAAATGTTTCTTTGGTGATCCTCTACCAAGATTGTTCAAGCCATTTGGATTCATCAAAAAACATGGCCGCCAGGGGGCGGGGCTTATTTTCCCTATGTATCTAAATAGAAAACTTTAAAAATCTTCTTGTCAGAAACCACTGGACCGATTTCATTATAACTTGACAGAAATGTTTCCTTGTTGACCCTCTACCAAGATTGCTCAAACCATTTGGATTCGTCAAAAAACATGGCCGCCAGGGGGTGGGGCTTATTTCTCCTATATATCTATATAGAAAACTTTAAAAATCTTCTTGTCAGAAACCAATGGACCGATTTCAATATAATTTTGCAGAAATGTTTCTTTGGTGATCCTCTACCAAGATTGTTCAAGCCATTTGGATTCATCAAAAAACATGGCCGCCAAGTGGTGGGGCTTATTTTTCCCTATATATCTATATAGAAAAGTTTAAAAAAAATTCTTGTCAAAAACCAATGGATTAATTTCAATATAACTTAGCAGGAATGTTTCTTTGGTGACCCTCTAGCAAGCTTGTTCAAGCCGGCGTGATTCGTCAAAAAACATGGCCGCTAGGGGGCGGGGCATATTTTCCCTATATATCTATATAGAAATCTTTAAAAATCTTCTCGTAAGAAACCGTTGGGTCGAGTTCATTGTAACTTGGCAGGAATGTTGCTTTGGTGACCCTGTACCAAGATTGTTCAAGCCCTCATGATACGTCAAAAAACATGGCCGCCAGGGGGCGGGGCTTATTTTCCGTATATATCTGTATAGAAAATTTTAAAATTCTTCTTTTCAGAAACCACCTGACCGATTTCAATATTACTTAGCAGGAATGATGCTTTGGTGACCCTGTGCCAAGATTGTTCAAGCAATCATGATTCGGCAAAAAACATGGCTGCTAGGGGTGGGGCTTATTTTCCCTATATATCTAAATAGAAAACTTTAGAAATCTTCTTGTCAGAAACCACTGAACCGATTTCAGTATAACTTGCAGGAATGTTCCTTTGGTGGCACTCTACCAAGTTTATTCAAGCTGTCATGATTCGTCAAACATATGGCCGTTAGGGGGTGGGGCTTTTTTTCCCTATATAGCTAAATCTTTTTGTCAGAAACCACTGGACCAATTTCAATATAACTTGGCAGAATTGTTCCTTTGGTGACCTTCTTTCAAGCTTCTATTCCAGCAGTCATGATGCATGAAAAAAAACATAGCCGCTCGGGAGTAGGGCTATAAAATTTATACAAGAATCTTAGAGCAGTGAACTTGGCTGAAACTTCAACAGTAAGTTTGCAAAGCTGTTTGCTCAGGTGAGCGATATAGGACCATCATGGTCCTCTTGTTTTGACGAATCATGATTGCTTGAACAATCTTGGTAGAGGGTTACCAAAGCAACATTCCTGCCAAGGAATGAAATTGAAATCGGTCGGATGGTTTCTGACAAGAAGAATTTAAAATTCTTTTTTATTATACAGATATATACGGAAAATGAGTTTGCCCCCTGGCGGCCAAGTTTTTTGACGTATCATGAGGGCTTGAACAATCTTGGTAGAAGGTCACCAAAGCAACATTCCTGCCAATTTACATTGAACTCAATCCTACGGTTTCTTACGAGAAGATTTTTAATTTTTTCTATATAGGGATAATTTGCTCCGCTCCCTTGCGGCCATGTTTTTTGACGAATCATGACGGCTTGAATAACCTTGGTAGAGGGTCACCAAAAGGACATTCCTGCCAAAGTATTTTGAAATCGGTCTATTTATTTCTGATAGGAAGCGTTTTATTTTTCTTCTATAAAGATTTATACGGAAAATAAGCCCCGCCCCATGTTTTTTGATTACTTGAGCAATCTTGGTAGAGGGTCACCAAGGAAACATTTCTGCCAAGTTATAATGAAATCAGTCAAATGGTTTCTGACAAGAAGATTTTTGTAAGTTTTCTAAATAGATACATAGGGAAAATAAGCCCCGCCCCCTTACGGCCACGTTTTTTGACGACTCGTGACGACTTGAACAATCTTGGTAGAGGGTTACAAAAGAAACATTCCTGCCATGTTATATTGAAATCGGTCCAGTAGTTCTGACGAGAACATCATTAAAGTTTTCTATATAGATATATAGGGAAAATAAACATTGCTCACTGGCGGCCATTTTTTTGACAAATCATGACGGCTTTGGCTTGAACAATCTTGGTAGAGTATCACCAAGGAAACATTTTATGCCAAGTTATATTAAATCGGTCCAGTGGTTTCTGACAAGAAGATTTTTAAAGTTTTCTATATAGATATATACGGAAAATAAGCCCCGCCCCCACCCCACCCCCAACCCCCCGGCGGACATGTTTTTTTGACGAATCATGACGCCTTGAACAAACTTGGTAGAAGGTTACAAAAGAAACATTCCTGCCATGTTATATTGAAATCGGTCCAGTGGTTTCTGACAAGATTTTTAAAGTTTTCTATATAGATATATAGGAAAAATTAGCCCCGCCCCCCTGGCGGCCATGTTTTTGACGAATAAAAATGGATTGAAAAATCTTGGTAGAGGATCACCACAGGAACATTTCTGCAAAATTATACTGAAATCGGTCCAGTGGTTTCTGACAAGAAGATTTTTAAAGTTTTCTATATAGATATATACGGAAAATAAGCCCCGCCCCCACCCCACCCCCAACCCCCCGGCGGACATGTTTTTTTGACGAATCATGACGCCTTGAACAAACTTGGTAGAAGGTTACAAAAGAAACATTCCTGCCATGTTATATTGAAATCGGTCCAGTGGTTTCTGACAAGATTTTTAAAGTTTTCTATATAGATATATAGGAAAAATTAGCCCCGCCCCCCTGGCGGCCATGTTTTTGACGAATAAAAATGGATTGAACAATCTTGGTAGAGGATCACCACAGGAACATTTCTGCAAAATTATACTGAAATCGGTCCAGTGGTTTCTGACAAGAAGATTTTTAAAGTTTTATATACAGATATATAGGGAAAATAAGCCTCGCCCCCCCCCCCCCCCCCTGGCGGCCACGTTTTTTTTACGAATCCAAATGGCTTGAACAATCTTGGTAGAGGATCACCATGGGACCATTTCTACAAAATTATATTGAAATCATCCAGTGGTTTCTGACAAGAAGAATTTTTAAAGTTTTTAGTTAAAATCTATTTTTAGCTCCTGTGACCGAGATATGCAATGGACCGAAATTATTTGAACTAATTTGAAAGTGAACCAATCAAGGATGATTCCTGTGAAGTTTGGTCAAAATCCAATCAGTGGTTTAGGAGAAGATGTTGTTTAAAGATTGTGGACGGACGGACGGACGGACGGACAGACGGACGACGATGACGACGACGGACGGTGGGTGATCACAATAGCTCACATTGAGCCTTCGGCTCAGGTGAGCTAAACACGTACGACAATGAAAATGTGTTTATGTTGAGGTTTTACGGCCCAGTCAACTCAATTGGGTCATGTCGAGCGCGGTCAGTTTACTTAACCACATGTTTACTGGACAGGCTTAGTCTTCTAAGCGGTTAACCAGTATTGTGCACATCCTTTCACCAGAAACTGAGAACTGCCCTTCTTGAATCAGCGATAAGGGAGAGAATGACCGTAGAATAGATGTCATGATCAATCTCCACGAAAGAATGTTGCCGACCTCGGCGAGGGGTTGAACCCACGACCTCCTGGTCTCCAGTCGGACGGCGCATCAAACTGAGCCACCGAGGCCGGCATGACAATGAAAGTACCACCGTGGAATACTCGGTGATAAATTTATAATTCGGGAAGCATGGAGGGGCTCGGGGGTGAGGGGACGGATGGTGGTGTGATGCGTGCTTTAGGTGGCTTTAGGGGATCCCAACCCCGTGAAAAATGTAGCAATTGTTCCCAATGAAGACAACTACTTTGACTTTCTGTTTGCATCCCTACTCACCAATCCCGTTCCGAGAAAGGTCTACTCTATATCTGGAGCATATCCTTTCTTTGTTGATTAGGCCCATTTTCAGAATGAGATAGACAATAACGATTTGGGCAGTTTCCACTCCTAGAGATGTCAAGATGGCAAGCAGAGTTGGCAGCCCTTTTCCAAAAAAGGTGGCAACTTTGTTACTCAAACTTAACCAGATATCTTTGACTTACATAATTGTTAAAAGAAAAATTATTTATAAGTGAAACACTACGTAATATTAATAACGTAGTACAAGGAAAGAACCGTCTTGGTACGGTCAGTAATAAATTATTTCGGGGTGGGATGAGGGGTAGGGGGATGGTAAGCTTGCTTTGTGGGATCCCAACTCAGCTTTTAAGCTACAGCTCAGACAGTTAAATATAACTGTATAATTTTGTATGATCTGGTGAGGTGCTGTTGTGTAGTGTCAATTATCATTGCAGGACAATTTCAGAGAGTTGGATGCTCGTGTAATGATGACCTGCTGCTAGGAGACTATTGCGAAATTCACATTCCTCCTTGTAATTTTACAAAGTGTTTTGAAAACGTAACTTGTAACAACAATGCGCCGGATCCACATCATCCATGCGGACCATGTCCTGTTGGATACACTGGCGACGGGGTATCATGTACTGGTAAGAAATAAACATCCATATCTGCTAGATTTGTAGTGTTCTAATATATTTGATACAAAATGCTTCAAAATGTTTTGTTTTGTCAAGCACACTTGACTATTATGATAACTATTGAATCATATCTTTGCCTCAAAGAAGTAGGGGTTTACTGGTTTACATCCTATTATAGGCCTGATCAAACGTTTTCTAATATATATATCAAATGCCAAAAGAGATGTGAAACAAGTCCGTACATTTATGTAATTTATATGAGTGCAACATCAGAAAATGTACATTCGGATATGTGCGAGGATTCAGATTAGCTTGTGCATTTGCGCAGTCTGACTCGAGCTTCACTTGGCACGTTTAAGCTAGCCAGTGAGTCAAATTTTCTTCATGCTGACAACGAAGTCTCTGATCAGACTGCGCGGAAGCGCAGGCTGATTTGAGTCTTCCTTGGATGCAAATGTCACAAGGTACGTTTTCTCACATTGTGGCTCTCATAATACACACTTTACAGATATTGACGAATGTAGCCATAATTCTTGTGAACAGAACTGCAGCAACATGGAGGGCTCTTACAGCTGCGGGTGCTGGAAAGGATACGTCTTATCTGAGGACAAACACACTTGTTTAGGTATAACTTTTTTCTCGACATATTTTTTGCCAATTGCAACTTTAAGGATACATTTATGATTATTCTTAGTACATGTATATTTCAGCAGTCCATTACATGTTTTAAATGTCTTTTTAGATATTGAGTCAAAGGAAATGATAGTCTGGTGATGGGGTATCGTGTACTGGTAAGAAATACTCATCCATATCTGGTTTTGTAGTGTTCTAAAAGATTTGACACAACATACTTCAAAATATATTGTAAGAGCTGGTAAGTCTGAAGTATACTTGACTGTCATGATAAGTATTAAATCATATATGTTTCGAAGAAGTGGGGGTATACTGGTATGCATCCTTTTATACGCGTGTTACAAACAAAATCGCCAGATCAGACTTTTTCTAAAATACAACTAATGCGTTACGTATATACCAGGTTCCAAAAAACTAGGTGAAATAAATTCATACATATATATAATATAACTTTCCCAATAATGCTGTCTACAGTTTTTGCCGCCAAAGATCGCGGACATTTGCATTTTTGTTTACCAGATATCCCGCGATATGTACTTTGTGGTACATGCAACCGAGTTCTCCTATTTTGTTCCTTACAGGCAAAAACATTCTGATATTGTCAGGCACTGCATTTAAAAGATTCTTTGATGGTGACAGCGTTTTTAAGAATGAAAGTAGCTCGGCCTTTACAGTGCATTTCTGCTTTGAGTATTTCAAAGAATCTAACAAATTGTCAAATGATTTAATTTTATCATTTATCCTTTTTTGTAACGAAAAATGTTTAGTTTCGTCATCCCCATGATTATAATCGCCCTCAAGAATATGACTGAATGTCGATACATTTCACTCCGCAGAACTTGCAAAACCGGAAATCTTTGTCATTGTGTCCCGTACATTTGGTGCATAGTAAACCTTGAAGGATGGCCGGTTTTCTGCAAATGAAGTTCAACGTTTTAGCAAAAGCGCATGCACTACAATGACTATAATTAAAATGGCATATATTATGATATTATATCTAAACTACAGCAGGCGTATCGCAGGGTTTTGCGAATAACCATTTACTTAACTTTTACCACTCTGTGGGCTTCTCGCACCCCTCCCCTTCCCCACCAACCTTAAAAAAAAAAAAACAAAAAAAAAAAAAAAAAAACTTGCAGCAAGGGTGAAACGAAAAAAAAAAACAAAAAAAAAAAAAACAACAACATAAATTATGTTAGCTGTTCCGAAAGAGCAGCCGCGCACCAGGTCAAAAATCAGTTCAGTGGACAATTCTTCACGAAGTGACGTGGCCTCTGACACTTGAAACAGACCTGCTTATTTGCTGTACTAGGCCTGAACCTTTGCCTCACTGGCGGGACAAACCTTGAATGGGGCAACACGTTTGGTTTGTACAGACCATATGGACTGTTGAAGCTCGCAGTGTGGAAATATGACATAGCAGCCGTGTCCCAATGTGACTGATGACCAGTCCTGACCAGAAAAAAAAAAAAAAAAAAAACACACAAAAAAAAAAAAAAAAAAAAAAACAGGCGAAAGTTCTTTAGTAATTTCTGTTCCTTATCCAAAATTGATTTTTCCTATTTCGATGATATTAATTTTAAAACTAAGGAAGCAATTAAAGATGGATGCTGGCTTTATGCAAGTGGAAGCATCTCAATATTATGGCCAGTTTATATTTGTTTTCATGGTTTGTTTTTACGCGCATTTCATTCCAGGTGAAGTAGTTTTTCAAGTATTGAAATTAACGTAAAAAAGATTGCATTTGAAAACAAAGAACACACAACTGATTAGAAAACGGGAATCCCGGTTTTATTGAGACCCTTCATAAGCAGTAATGAAGTTTGCAACACTGGTCACGCCCTCTAGTGTATACTTGAGCAGAACTCCATTTTTAAATCTACAACAAAGAGCCCAATGATCCCAAAGGAAATGAATTTAATCTGCACTATGGTGATGTACGGTGAGACGCGTTCTACCGCCGCCACACGGCACTAACACCAGTAACAGTGTAGTAAAATAAACGTAAAAAAGATTGCCTTCGGAAACAAGGAACACACTACGGATTAGAAAATGGGAGTCTCGGTTTTATTGAGACTCTTCAAAAGCAGTAATGAAGTTTGCAACACTGCTTACGCCCTCTAGAATATACATGAGCAGAACTCCATTTTCAAATCTACCACAATGGGCCCAATGTTCCCAAAGGAAATGAACAAACGTTTACCTCTGTTTTAGATGCCTCTTCCTTTGTTTTCCGTTTGGGCTTTTCAAAATAAGAGACATCATCCTGTTCCCTTCGTTGACGTATCTGCTTTTCCATATTCTCCATTTTCTCTTGCAAAACCTTTTACCTATAATTACAAGGACAACAACCTCATCTAAACAACAGAAAACCGCAACTATAGGTAGCATTTATAATATGTATGATAAATAAATAAATAAATAAGACTATTCATGTGCTGTAATAAATTTAAAAATGAACGCCGTTGCCTGTATAATTCACTATATCAGCTGCGTCTTGGTAAAAGAGTATAACTAAAATGGTTCTATAAAATGGTTTATAGTAGCCCTTCATAGAAAACAATATTAAACTTAACTATAGAGGTACCCAGGAAAGGGGAGGGGCGTCCATAGGGTTATTTTTCTGCCCCGTAACAAAATTTTCTATAATGTCCCATTCACTAAAACTGTATTGATTTTGCAACGTAACCCCTAGTTTTGGAGTAACATGATCATAAAAGTGGGTGAGGTAATTCAGTATGAACCGGAGGTACCATATTTTAAACTCTTTCTCTTTTAAAATATATCACACCTATTCATACCTTCCTCTGTTTGTTAGACAAAAGCCTCAGGTAATATTCTATGTAATTAACCTCTCCTTGAATAAAATTTTTACATATGCAGCAACTCTTTTATGAAATGTTTCGTTAATTTTGCAGCGTGGAATTTAATAAAACCTAGTCTTTCTCCGGAACTGAATGGTGAATTATTTTGAAACTTACCTGAACACAACGTTGGGGCAGTGCAAAGAGATGACTAAGTTTTGGTGATCTTGACCTTATTTTCAAGGTCACATGGGCTGTGGAATTGTCAAAAGAGCAGGTGCCGAATAAGCTTTTTATGCTACTTAAAAAGTCTTCATCATCTCCTAATATATTTCATAAAATATATTTTAGCTCACCTGAGCACGAAGTACTCATGGTGCGCTATTATGATTGGTCGATGTCCGTTGTGCGGTGTGCGTCGTCCTTTGAGCATAGTGCGACGTCAACAATTTGACATGAATGTCAACTACCTAAACTCCAAAGCCAGTTTCAGTCAGACTTCACACGAAAGTTGCCTCGATGACTCTCTGCCAAAATAGCTAAAATTGTTCCACATCAATAAACAAGATGGTCATCAGAGCTAAAAATAGAAAAAATGATTAAACAAATGACAACTCCTCCTTTATCACTGGGCCAATTCCAATCAAACTTCAAAGGCATATGTGTCTCTCAACCAAAATAGATAAAATGGTTTCGCTCCGATAAACAAGCTTGCTACAAGAACTAAAACTAGAAAAAAATATTTAAATGACAACTCCTCCTAAACCTTTTGGCCAATGTTTAATCAAATTTCACTAGAATTTTGCCTAGGTGCCTCTTTACCAAAATAGATAAAATGGTTCTGCTCCAATTGAAAAGATGGCCGCAGAGCTAACAGTAGATAATCTTTAAATGACACCTCCTTCTATACCCTTGGGTCAATTTCAGTCAAATAAGAATGTTTGTTTTTAATGATATCTTGATCCAGTTTAATCAGGGTAATGTGGTCAGACATGAAACTCAAGGTAGCAATTTCGGGCCATCTTGGCCCTATCGTTTATAGAAGTACCTTCAAGTTGGTTTTACAATGTCATTCACAGATCTGGAGTAGCATAATCATGAAAGTGGATGAGGTATTAAGTATGAACACAAAGCATCATACTAGAAAGTATGAACCTAAAGCATCATACTATAGACTGTGTGTCTCTTTTTGAATGTGCCACATCAAGTTATATTAACTTTCATCTACTAGACTAATGCCTCAGTAAGTATCCTGTTTCACATTTTTGTCTTTCAAGTAATCTATTCTGCAGCAATTCTTCCATGAAAACCTCTGAATTTTGTTATTTTTTTTTAATCTTGATATTCACAAAGTTCTAGCCTATTTCTGGAACCAATTTCTGTATTCTTTAAATACTTACTTGAATATAATATGGGGAGACTCCGCAATGCCCTTATTAAAATTGTTTTAAGATATCACAAAAAAAAAACAAAAAAAAAAACAAAAAAAAAACACACAAACAAAAAAAACAAAAAAACAAACAAACAAAAAAAACAAACCCAAACATTCTTTTGATGTTTGATTTAAATTGGCCATGTAGAAGGAGTTGTCATTTAAAGCTGTTTCTATTTTTAGCTCGAATGGCCATCTTGTTCATTGGAGCAGAACCATTTTAGCTAGTCTGGTAAAGTCACCTAGCAACATTCTTGTGAAGTTTGATTGAAATTTGCCAAACTATTCAGGCGGTTGTCATTCAAAGATTTTGTTTTAGTTCTGGTGGCCATCTTGTTTATAAAAGCGAATCTGCTTTAGCTAGTTTAGTAGAGAAATAAATTGCAAAAAAGATTAACACCTTGGCAATATTCTTGTGAAGTTTGAATAGCCAAATGATACAGAAGGAGTTGTCAAATAAAGTTTTTTTTTCTATTCTCAGCAATGGCAGCTATCTTGTCCACTGGAGCAAATCAGTTTCACCTGTTTAGGTAATCAGACTCTTAGGCAACATTTTGTTTATTGGTACGGAAAAAAAATTATTCTTCTGGTAGAGATTTACCTCGGCAATATTCCTGTGAAGTTTGATTGAAATTGGAACATTAATACACATTAATGGCAAATTGTTGATGCTACACGAAGCACGATTGACGACATACAACGAACACTGACCGATCAAAATAGCAAACTATAAGCACGTCATGTTCAGGTGATCTACAAAGGTATTATATGTTATATAATAGGAGAAAAGAAAGACCTTTTTTATGTAGCATTAAAATAGCGTCATGGGTACTTGCTCTTTTGACAAATCCCACAGTTTATGTGACCTTTAAAATAAGGTCAAGGCCTCCAAAACTTAATCATCTCTTTGCACTGTCCCAATGCTGTGTTCAGGTAAGTTTCAAAATAATTCACCGTTCAGTTCAGGAGAAAAGCTAGATTTTTTTTATTGAATTCCCAAATGCAAAATTAACAAACATAGAAGATTTTCATGAAAGATTTGCTGCAGATGTAATATTTTTCTTTAAAGGGAGTTAACTGAAATAGGATATTACCAAAGACTTTTGTCTAACAAGCAAAAGAAAGTATAATCGGGTGCGATATGGTTTAAAAGAGAAATTATGTTTAAATTATGGTACATCAGGTTCATACTGAATTTCTCCACCCACTTTGATGCTATTGTACTCCAAAATTAGAGAAAATGTTGCAAAATTAATACATATTTTGTAGATGGGACACTATAGGTAATGTATAATCAAAAAACGTTTGGTACGGGGACAAAACAGAGCGTTATGGATGCATCCTTTGAAGAAGAAGAAGAAAAAAAAAAAATAAATAAATAAAAAAAAAAAAAAAAAAAAAAAAAAAAAAAAAAAGGTAAGAGAAAAGTCCAGAGAATGCCACAATCACAAGCCGCAGCTCTTCCCAGACACTAAGAGGAAGAGGAAACAGACAAACCCCAACGGTCAATAGAATAAACTACCCGGTGGTTGGGGTCGAGGCAGGGGGTTAAAGCACTTTTACAGCCAGCCAACACCCGATGCTACTTTTTATACTGAAATACATAAAAATTCAAACATTCAAACCTACTCAGTAAAAACGGTCTCATAATGATAATAATAATACAGTCGACTCTCGTTTTCTCGAAGACCAAGGGACTTTCTTAAGTACTTCGAGATGTCCGTACCTTGACATATCAGATTTTCAGAATTGAGCAAGAAAATAATTGAACCACATTTCACCAGTAAAATTATAATTTGACCCCTGAAGTTAGACATATTGAAAATATTGTGGAAAAGAGGAGAAATTTTGCTCCCTAGGCAATTTCTACTCTTTTCCACACTGTTTTGTTACCTGTTGTTATATTTTCATTATAAACAGGGACCAGATTTTCACTTCGAGATAACAGCTATTCGAGATAAGCGAAGTCGAGAAAACGAGAGTCGACTGGAATAATAATAATATGACAATAATAACTCCCCGTCTGTATCACTGCGACCAAACAGTAATCTAAATAAGACAGTCGACGTCTGTGATGCCCTTGTTTATCTTTGGATAACATATTTATTAGAGCTGAAACTAAACTTTATCGTGGCAAACTATTGGTATTCCGATGGGAACAAATTGTGCCCCTCTTGTTGAAAATTTGTTTCTTTTTATGAAAGAGATTTCATGTAGTCTTTCTCACGTGACAAACAGGCCTACATTATTGAGGCTTTCAATTCAACTTCAAGATCATACTGGACAAGCGCTCTTATGAAATTATGTGGGGTTACCAAACCTCTTGGCTAGAGATAGGGGTATGATAAGGAAGTGGGGTTTTGTGGCTTTCCGCCGGTAACATGTGGTTTTTATTCTTTTCATAGAGTTCTTGCTCTGCAACATGCGGTGGTGGTCAGCTGCCTGGTCATTAACTTGTAATCAGAGACCTCTCCTTTCTGCCGCGACATCACAGTAGATATTTAGTCTTTCTTTTTTCACATTTAAAGTCAATTTGAATGTTATAGGTAGAAAGAGGGGGGAAAGTTAATAGACTTCCGTTTTTCAATCGTCGAAATTGGTCAAGAAATAAAGTTTTGCACAGTTCGTATAGGTAATAAAAAATACAGTAATGGTTTCCTTGCTGCAGGAGTTAATTAGTTGTATTACATAAAATATGCATAATGATAAGATAAGAATACAGGGTTTACAGTTTTAAGAGGCTAGTCCATCATGGCCTTGATGATTTATTCAATATTGATAATATTAATTTTGGCCAAATAGTGGACCGCATATATCCTACTGAGCTCCAGTTAAATAGAGTCAATTCTTCCTATACCTACCGAGGCATCTTTTTTGGATTAGAATCTATGTATATCTAATGGTACAGTTTCCACAAAAATTTATGATAAACGGGATAATTTCGATTTTGATAGTCAATTTCCTTTTTCTGGGTGGCGATGTTCCCCGTCGTACCTCATATGGGGTATACATATCTAAATATATTAGATTCGCCGGTGCTTCTTCAAATCTTAGTGACTTTAAGTTCCGTAATAAAGCCCTTGCTGTCAAACTTCTTAGGCAGGGCTATCATTGTTTTAAACTTCGTAAGCGTTTTCGAAATTTTATCGCAGACACAGTGCCTTCGTAGAAAAATATAACAGCAATCTGAAAACACTTCTACAACAAGGTATTTGACGGTGACTTAGTGTACAGAGTTAGAACAGAACAGAACAGAACATAACTTTTATTGATATGAACATCCCAGGCCACTTGCATGGCATGTGAGAATAATACAGTGCCATTTTACCAATATACATATGACATGCAATGATAACTTAATACAAAAAAAAAAAATAAAATAAAATAAAAAAAAAATAAAATAAAAAATAAAAATAAAAAAAAATAAAAATAAATAAATAAATAAATAAAAATAAAAAAAATATATAGCACAAACACTGAAGTAGCGGAAAATCAGCATTTTGTATTTTGGGAAGTACAATACTTTAGATAAATTACTAGAATGACTTAAGTATGGTTTTAATAAAAATATCAAGTTTTCAAACGTGTATAATTAGTATTGTTTAGGAGCAAGTCAAATTTATATATATTAGGGCGTATTGTATAATACTTAGGTAGATAATGCTGCCAAGATGTTTCGAAAATAGATCACTCAAAAAGATAATGAAATTCATTACCAAAACTTTCAGACAGACAACATTTTCGATCGGCTAAAGTGATATTTTCCCACCTACTTGTTTCAACAGGTAGTTTATGGTTACTTAATCGGAATTTCAGTAGTGGAAAAGATAAGGATTCTCGTAGTAATTTCAAATAAGGTTCAAACTTAATATTATATTTTAATATTCTGTATCTGCTGCCTTTAGATGATTCGTCCGTTTGCGCTTGTACCAACTGTACCTCTTGTCCTTTAAGAATTTCGTGAATTTTACATTTTAAACAGTTTGGGTTTTGAACTGTTTGGGAAATCCAAATGTCATTTCTTCCTGCGAACTGGAGAATATTTTTCATACACTCTATCCATTTATGAGCATAAAAACCTGTGTCAAAATCATTAAACCATATCTTATATACCAAAAAAGCCAATTTGTTTTGTCTACCGTTTATGACAGAAAACCGGCAATTTAGCATTCTAACTCTGATATTAACCTTCAGTTAAGTAACGACCAAGTTCCGAGTGTAGCATGAAAAGTGGACTACTCTTCCTTAAAAACTTTTTTTTTTTAGAAATTCAATAATGTCCGTGTTCTCAAAGCCCCAAACTTCGCAACCATATAAAAGAATCGGTACAATAGTATGGTCAAAAATTTCTAATTGTAGATCAAAGAGTAAATTCAGTTTACGAACTCGTCCAAGAAGGAGATGCATAGCTTTCCTAGCTTGATCATAGGAATGCTTCCTAGCTTTATAAAATGTTCCGAGTTTTAGAAAAGAAGACACGAAGGTACCTGAAAGAGTCAGTTATATCCAAAATATTTCTACCCATCTGAAGTCTAAAGTTATTCACGTTACGATTCCCCAAAATCATATTTTTTGTTTTTGAATAGTTTACGTTTAAATTCCACAATCGAGTATATTCAATAAATGTATTTTAATTCCTTTGAAAAGAAGCTATATCCATTGCAAAAATCACAGTATAATCGGCATACAGCAATCATAATCTTAAGGAAAACAAGGTAAGAGAAAAGTCCAGGGAGTGCCACAATCACAAACTGTAGCCCTTCCCAGACACCCAGAGGAAGAGGAAACCGACAAATCTAAACAAGCACAAATCGAACAAACGTACGAAAAGCACTAAGATTAGTTCTCTCTTCCCCAAGCGAGGTAATCGCAATGCTAAAAGGACTGAAAAAGACAAGAACAAAATGACACAAGGTAATACATAAAACAAATCGCTTCTTAGAATAAACCACAAAGCAACAAAGAGTAAGACTAACACCGGGACCACCGCCTTAGAACGGTCAGTAGAGTAAACCACCAGGGGGTTTAAAGCACTTTTATAGCTAACGAACTTCACCGTGGGGCCCGATGCTACTCTTAATACAGAAATACATAAAAATTTGGTTCGCATAAAGGCTCAGTCAATGCATCAAAGCGAAAACATAAAAACTAAATTAATCACTATAATAAACAAAGACGAGTACTCATGGGTAATTCTACTGTATGCCAGAGTAAATGAAAACCAATAGTTGAACCACGGCGGGCCAAGCCAAAGACATATCGTCAAGTCCCAACCCAAAGTTGTAATATTATCGTGTTTTATCTGTAAGTCAATGCCAAAACAGTTGTTTGTATCCAAAAATCTTCTAGATCGTTTAAAAACAAACAAAACTAGACAGGAGAAAGATTCTTTCCTTGTCTCATCCCATGAAAGACACTGAATACATCCAAGATTTGATTCGTAAACTTAACACAACATTCGATATCTCTCTACATGCTCTGAATAACCCGAAGAAATTTTCCATTTATTCCATTCCGTAGAAGCTTTCTTCAAAGACCCATTCGCAATACTGAGTCGAAGGCTTTTCGGAAGTCAACAAAACAACAAAAACGTTTCATCTTCCTTACTTTAGGAATTTCAAGCAAAGTGTGTAATAAAATGACATAATTAGCTGTAGTGTAGCCAGATCTAAAACCTGCTGTAAAGAGCTTACTAACACGGCTGACGAGAGTAATAGTTCTGTAAGTTTCAGGGTTAAAAGGATTACCTGAACGTTTATGAATTGGACAAAGTATTCCTTTCAACCAAGAGTCCGGCACAATACCTGTGTCAAGTATAGTATTTAAATAATCTTTATATAAAGGAAGCAAAATATCAATCGTGCATTTTAAGAATTCGTTATTGATCCTGTCATCTGAGGGCGACTTATTATTATGCAGCCTTTTAAGATTAAACCTTATTTCTTCTTCGGTAATTGGAGGATCTAAAGTATCATTTTGATCGTTCAAATCAATTTGCGGATCATTATCATAGTTTGGTTCATAAGCATTAAGAGTTTTTAAGTATTCATATAATTTCTCGATTTTTATTTTATCGTCTACTTGTTTGGTCTCAAAATTATTCATTAGTTTCCAAAACTGTTTTGGTTGCCCTGAGTGATGATTTCCAAGTTTGTTTTTTTTTTTATTCTTATGATCATTAATGAAAAAGTTCAATATTTTCTTATAACTTTAACTTATGTTTGTTAAGTGTGCTTTATTACCAGATGAAGGTCGGACATTATAGCGTTTCCGAGCTGAGAGATATTTTCGACGTGCATTTCGACATTTATAGCCAAACCAGGGTTTATAAGATTTCGTATATTTCATAACATTTGGTTTCTTGAGACATTTAGAGGCTGAATTTTGAAGAAGACTTGAAGTTTCTGAAGCAATACAATTTAGAAGTTCCGAATCAACAGACTGCTGGTTAATTGCATTTTTCAACTGTTTGTGAATTTCCTCGACTTTGACTTGATCTATATTAACCTTAAGATATGTTTTGTTTTCACTCTTGCCATTTATAATTACAAAACACGTTAGTAGGATTTGTTGTTGACGAGACTTCTCAGACATACATTCAGTAAACTTCAAAAACATTTAAAACAAAATAAATAAATACCGAAACCTTGTCAGAAGTTTTTAGTGCTTCTTGTTAAAGGTGGGGGTGGTGGTGCTGGGTGGTGGGGGACGCGTCCTGTTTCTCTATACCCAACGTTCTACTAACTGGGCAGATATCCTTTGCGAAAACACCAATTTACACAAGTTTTCTGGAAAAGGATTGCTGTTGCACAGAGGACAAAGCTTTAGTCCATCTATACGGAATTTCTTGAACTCTTCTAAACACTCAGTTTTAGACAATGTTTCGTATGCCTTGTCATTCAAGAGACCCATATTCGGGTATTCAATGTCCCTATGCCTTTCTAGGATTTGTAGCATTTCTGAATCAATGTTATTAATATATTTTTAACACTGAAGCTAATCGTACCCACGTACTCTTTATGACAGAATGTAGTATAAATCACGCAGTAAGTATATGTACCCGCCCTATTCGAAGCAGCTTGTGGGAATTTGGAATAACGGATCCATCCTCGTATAGTGTAGCTGATGTTTTCCAGTTCTTTAGTGATCATATAGCCATACGTGGTACATGCAATTAAGTAGGAAATGCTGTTTCCGGCTCATATGATAAAACTACTTGCATTCTACTGTAAAACTCTTAGTTAGTTTATACGATTATTTATGTATGTAATGACTAATTGTAGATAAAAATGAATGTGATTCTGTTCCTGATCCATGTAGTTATACTCAGTTTCGAAATAGAGGTGAAACAAATCTACTCATATAATGTTATATATATGCGTCACACTGTAGAAAACGTACCTTCGGACATATGCGTTCAGCGAAGATTCAGATCACCCTGCGCATTTGCACAGTCTGATCAGAATCTTCACTGAGCGCAGTTTCGGATAGCCAAAGATGCGACGTTTCTTCATACGGACAGCGACGACTCTGATAAAACTGCTTGGAGGGGCAGGCTGATTTGTTGAGCATGCCAGTCAGAAGGTAGGTTTTCTCATGTTGAGTCACATATAGTAACATTTAATACATGCTTCATAGATATAGGGATCATTAAGCCCATTCTGGTTACTTTGAAAATCGAATACCGTTTAAACCGGTGCTAGGGGGCGAATGCAGCCTCGCAAACTATTTTGTTGCGTATGAAGAGACTTCATAAAACCGACTCTCCGATTTTTGTTCTTTTCAGTGTTCTTTGTATCCAAAAGCAACCTTTTAAATTTTAATTTCAAAGAAATTATATATTTAAAAATGTAGTCTGGTACGTTTCGCCTATAGAAGGATAGAAGTTGAAAGTTTATGTATTTTATTACTTCCTTATGTATCGTAATTGTCTGTTGTTTAACATGTTATTACTGCCTTTCTCTCAGTACACAGCATATTGCGTTGTCCTGTTTGACGCGTAGTCCTGTTGATCGGCTCGATCCTTCAACGTGAAACGTCGCAGTCTACAAGGTAATCCATACATTTTTATATTTCAGGTTTTTTTAATAACCATAATTTAATGTGTGTTCGCGTTTAACGTAACCACTGTCCTTTCGACATCACTTGAAAAGACGTTTCTTGAAATGAAAATATTTTGTTCTAATTGAACATATCTAATAAGAAACGATTTATTTTTTTTTTCTGTTTCTGTGTTTTATTCTAGGATATCAAGTCTAAAATTAAAATTAACGACCAAACATTGGTCCTAGCCATGCAGTTTCTATAGTTGTTTTCTCTTAAGCCAAGAAAATATTTTTTACTCTTCCTTGCTGAATGTTAATTATTAATTTTTCATGACAATACTGTGTAACTTTCAGAAAAACATGAAGAAGTGAAACTTGTTGAAACCTTGCCTTCAGTCTACCTACCTTACAGATTTCAGCACCATTTCCAGCAATTTACGAAGGGAAAATGGTATTCGATTGTTTTGTTTTAAATAATGACTAGAATAAAACTTTTTGTGCATAGGTAGATACGACGTTGTTTGACGTTGAATCATGGCTAAAGTCTGCAAATATACTCGTGTAAAGCGCCAGGCAAAAAAAAAAAAAAAAAAAAGAAAAGAAAAACGACTTTCCGAAAGATGTCAAAAGAAGTCTACTACAAGCTCATACTGAAGACAAATAAAAGACTTCCGGCGAAACGCAACATGGGTAAACGACATTTATGCCATGTGCGAACAGCAAAGACCAAGATCACCTGCGCAGC
Organism: Anodontia alba; assembly: GCA_964016985.1. Lineage (NCBI taxonomy): Eukaryota > Metazoa > Mollusca > Bivalvia > Lucinida > Lucinidae > Anodontia > Anodontia alba. Next base: position 20,506,665 of record OZ024838.1, read on the forward strand.
CGGATCAAGGCTGATCTGGATCTTTCTGCCCATTTTTGGAAGCGATGATGTCCCATTCCTCACACATCAATTAAATACATGAGTCTTTTGCCTTCTTGTTAGAATACATTTTTATCGCATAATTAAACACAATAGCATCGTTAATACTACAGATAACCATTAACGAAATGACGTTTCTGTGGAATCTTAATTTAATAAATTCTGTACACCTCGTTGGTATTAAAATTGACTTGGGATACACAGTACATTTTCAGCCATTTTTGCAAGGACGGCCATTTTGGCTATCCCATGTAACAAACTCCTTCTGAAAGGGATCTTTTATAAAAGGGAAGAATTTTGAAAGAATTTACTCCTAAGGGAAGCAAGTTCTTTTTTTTAAAGTATACTCCTTTTTCAGAAAGTGGGAAAACAGTTTTGGCACAGTTGCCTCACCCTTGAAGGTATATTTATTCCTGGTATTTAGTTTCTATAGACACCTTCTTGGCCAACAAATTCTTATTAAATTTCCATCCATATAATTTTGCTTTATAGTTTGCGTTTGTTTCCAGGGTTAGAAATATAGAGTTCCCCGCGTATTCGCCTTACATCTGTCATCCTTGGACTGCAAACCGCGTCATCAAAGAAAACTGAGGATCGTCTTTCATATAGTGTGTAAGTAATTCAGACAAAAGGTGACCTTCAGTTAAGGGAAATAGCATTTGCCTCCCTTCTTTAAAGTTACACTTGGAGAAAAAATGTCCCAAGATAGGGTGCAAATTCTTTCTTTCATGGAGCGTGGGAAAGTGCTCACTACAAAGTTGTTGAGCCAGTGGTATCAAAAAACCAAACTGGTAGCAACACTAAAAAAGAAGTTCTATGGGAGACATCATAATCTAGTCAATCCCTACAATGTGGCAGTTTCCAGAATTGTTTCTGATGTTTTTGCCAGTGACGCGCCATAAGTAGACTTCCCAAATCCCGGACATACACTTCTACCGATATTTCCTTCGTTCAGGTCTATGGGCATGGTGGGCGAAGCTTGCTTACCAAGTAATGCTTACTGTCCGCGGACGCCTGATTACACCCTTTGTTCTGGGGTCCATGTCTGTTGGTCTGAACATTCTGATTCGTCATTCGTTTATGGATTTATGAGTTTGGATTACGGCTTTGGTACCATGACCGCAACTACTTATGAGCTGTTCTCTTTGTTTTTGTTTCTTGAAGGTTAACGTGACTGTCAATAATCATGTCGTGAAGGTGTCTGAATGTGATGGTGTGAACTTATGCTTTCATAGAATGCGGGCTCGTTGTAGTATCAGGCCCCAGACATGCTGACATTATAGTACGAGCAATGGTATTATACCAACATCGGTGCGATTAGTGCTAGCTCTTAATCCTAAAGCTCAGCACCATGAAAACAGAAGCACATGCCAATTTTAGAAAACCTTCCCCGATTTGATGGGGAACGCATTCTACTGAGCCACTTGGACCTATTAGCCCTCTTTGAGAATAGATTCATACACTAGAGACGCAAGTTCTCTTTTTCTGCTTGCAGTGCTCTCTCTCTCTCTCTCTCTGAGGTTCACGAAAATAGCAAAAGGGAAGACACAGATAAGCATATGCATTATATCCCCGTTTGATAACCACTTTGCAGCAGTATATTCCACAGCAGAAAGGAGGCGAACACCAATAGCCTCGATTAGACAGTGTGGGTTTTTTTTTACGCCTTCGTTGTACAAAAAGCTGGAAGTTCTTTTCTTTTTTTTTTTTTTTTTTTTTTTTTTTGATACGGCACATTTGCGAGTATTCTAAACATACACACACACGCAAGTACGCGCGCGCCAGCGACACATAGGAATTTGAGTAAACAAAATATAAAGGAACAAAAAAACATAACTCTTTTGTTCCATCAAGATAATATCCTGACCTCATGATAGCTTGCATCTTCATCCTCAAGAAGGTCCCCCGTAAAGATCACATGAACCGCAACTTGAGAAAACGCACCCATTGACATGTACGCCCAACGAAGACTCAATCAGCCTGCGCATCCATGCAGTCAGATTAAGTCTTCGTTGCCCGTATGAAGAAATGGTGCATACATGGCTATCAAAAACGCGCCCAGTGAAGATTTTGATCAGGCTGCGCGAATGCTAATCTGAATTTTCATGAGGCGTACATGTCCGAAGGTACATTTTCGTGCGTTGCGGTTCATGTTGTGGCATAAAAATATGACTGTCTTGTTCTCTTAAGATACCGACTTGTCTCCACAGAATACTATCCTGTGGTCGCATATAAATATCATGTTCCCTTCAGAACTCAACTTATAGTAATGGTTGAACATATAAACTGACCATGTCCCTTTCAGGGTTACGTACAATTCAAGTAAGCGGTCTGAAAAAAGAATTCTGTATCATGTTTTTTTTAATATAAGCATCTGAGGGCTTTAACATATAACTTAAGCATGCAAAGAATGCTACAGTTAACATCAGAACTAATTGATAGTGGTTGTAGGCACTATTTACATACTAAATGAAAGTATTTCTGTTCCCTGTCTCATTTCTTGTGCGGTCGGCCTCGATGGTTCAGTGCGATGCGCGTCCGACTGGTGGTTCGGCAACATTCTTTCGGGACGATTGATCGCAAAATATTTCTAGGTCACTCTCTCACTTATTCAAGGAGAGCAGGTGAAAAAATATACGCAAGTACTGGTTAATCGCTTGGAAGACAAAGCCTGTCCAGGAAAAATGTGGTTAGGTAAACTGACCGAATTGCCATGACCTTAATAGTGTTGACTGGGCCGTAAAACTCCAAACCAACCAGCCCATCTCTTTTAAGCGGATTGTGTTGGGTGTTGGTTAGTGGTTAACACTCGAGCGCTATAGTCCCGCGGTCTCGAGTTCGAATTCGCCGCTGACACTCTAGTTCTACTGATGTTCCCTGAGAGTGGCATCTGCCTCATCCTCTCTTATCGGTCTGATATAAGCTATGAAAATATTCGTCCTTCATACTCAGTTAAGATCTGCAAGCATTTAAGGTTTATATGCAAAATAAAAGATATCATCTCTAACTATATGTGAACAGTTTATTTCAAGAGAAAAAGAAAACTACTAAATAATGTCTTGTCAATGCATTTAGTTTATTATTATTACTACTACTATTATTAAGAGGAGCATTCTGTGTCTCCTATATGTTTTAAGCCATGTTACAATGCTTTCTTTCAGCCTCACAATTTTAAAGCGTAAATGATTTGTGGATATAACGATCAGAAGCGAGAACCAGCTTTCAGAACACTGTGAAGACTAAAAAGTGTACAGTTCGAAGGTATTGTGGTCTCATTAATGTTTGTTTGTCTTTTATTCGGGCTTTCCGTCGCTTTCAACAATCCTTCAGACATATCGCGACGGTGTCTGGATGTGCCAGGGACCTCAATGCTTACTTTTAGAGTGCTGCCTCAGTGAAATATCATGCCCCAGACACTTGATATGATATTCCACCCTATTACATTATACTGACACTGAAATGGCCAGTTTTGATTCCTAGCTCTACTTTCTTGATGCTGAGCGCCAAGCAAAAGCTAGTACCATTTTCAAAGTCTTTGTTATGAATCGGCCGGGGATCGCTCTACCAACTGAGCCACTGTGACGGGTTGTGGTAATCTCATTACGCCACAGGCGCAGCCCTCTTTACGCACATTATGCATGCGTAGCATGCTTAAGAAAATTCATATTATTTGTAATAAAGAGATATCAACTAACAAAATATATTTGCTCCTTTACCATATGGACTACTCTTAAAGGAAGGAATTTATCACCTTTAAGAAAAAAGGGTCTACTCTCTTGGAGTAAATCCTTTTTGTCCATGAAGTAGGCCTATTTTGGCCATACTAGGATGATACGTTTTCATAGGCTCACTCTCGACGAAAAACTGTCTATCAGATGAATTGCTCAAGGTCAAATGTTACGGCGCTTAATTGTTATGACTAGAATATGGTACCTCTCCAGCGCAAGTCTCTAGCAATGTCCCATTTAGTTCCAGTGACAGCTTCTGGAAATGAAACACATCTACTTATGGTATTAATTAATGATAAATTATTAATAAATATCAAGCTCATACTATATATTTATTTTATATTTTTATATAAGTTATCGATCTTAAAAAATATACAGTCATCGGTTTGGAGAAAAAAAATGAAAGTTAATACATTCAAACTGAATCTATTAAAAATAAAAAAAGAGAAAGTTAATACATTCATACTGATGAGAATGGTCTCATCAGCCATCTTAGAACACACAAACAGTAACACTTTACGCACTGATTAGGATTGGTCATTGTCAGAAATGACAGACGAACTATTATCATCATGTATTCATTTACAGTAATAATAAACGTCAAAAAGATTGCCTTAGGAAACAATGAACACGCTAAGAATGTTTCCAGATTAAACAGTAAATAAAACAATAGCATTTTTTCATTTCCGATACAATTGCTGCATTACTGTACAATATTACAATATGCCTATAACACATTATAAACATTATAAACGGAATGAGCCCTGATAGCAATAAAAAATAGCTGAAAATGCCCACTTGTATATCAGATATGTCGATATTTTCCTCAAGCCATTTAATTGTCGGATAAGTTCCAAACTAACAATATTACAGTGATAAGATACTTTTTCATGTTTCAAGCTTTTGGGCCCCTGAACTGGTGCTTTCATCAAAGTTACTTAAGATACATTAGCTATAAACGCGCCATTAAAAAATGTTGCAGACTACATTCTATTTTCTAGAATATTTTTTATCTGATAAATTTAAGTTTTTCCTTTGAATCCTTCGTTAGGCAGACGTCTCTCATTAAAGGCAAAATATGTGATGAATTTCAGGGGACGTGCCACAATCACAGACCGCCGTCGACCTCTGGTACGAAGAGGAAGAGCGACCGAACAGGAACATTCGTATCCAGAACATATCACAAAACGACTGACCAAGCGACCAACCCCCTCTTCTTCAAGTGAGATGACTACAACAAATATAAGTGAAGATACCCAGGAAATACAACAATCACGAAGGAAAACTCTCCCGAGGCATCAAAAGAAGGATAGATGAAGAACAAATGAGTGTTATGCTCGAAGAAAGCAGTCAGGTCGGAACAAGGATGATTTCCTGTTGATTAAGCTCCAGCCTGGGTAAAGCCTAACTGTATCAACTACACAGAAAACTCTGAGCACTGGAGGAATTATATTCACACACACACACACAGATATAAAGACAAACATCCAATATTTCCCTTCGCTTCGGTCTCGACAACAATCATAACACGATCGAGGACGAAAGACTATACTCGTACTTTATAATTTGATTATTCAGGCTGATTAATCAATTTGTGAACAACCAGTACGATCCCGTCCAAATACGGTGACCGTTGTCGTACCGATGTGAGGAGAATGCCCTACTGTATGTTGTTTTTATTACACTAGCTCTATACATTTACAACAACAACAACAACAACAAAAAAAAAAAAAAAAAAAAGAAAACGTATAATGACAAACAATGCCATATTACTTTTCCCTTCGCTTCGGCCTCGACAACAATCATAACATGATAGAAGACTATACTGGTTTATTATTTGATTAATCTAGTTGACAATACAACTTGTGAGTAACCAGTACAATCCCCGACCAGGTATGATCGTTGTCGTGCCGATGAGAAGGCAATGCTCCTCTTTAAATTAATGGTGACGTCACAGTTTTTAGCGCTAACACTTAACATTGTCACTGAGAAATGTATCCGCGAAGTTTTTACTACCTTGAGGATATTTATGTATCATAAAACATTTACGGCTTCACTTATTCATCGCTCATGATTAATATTTGACATATAATGCCAACACAATCCTGTAGGATTTTGTATTCTACAACAGTGCACTACTGAATTTTGTTGTTCTGTCTCTTTTCTCTAAGGTAAACGGCTTCTTACTCCTATCTAGATAGGTACATATTTGTCTCCGATTGACCACAGAACGTTTTTATTCTCTGCGGTTGCTACGTCATCAGAGCCCCGACCACGGAATGAGAGGGCTAACACCGTTGAAAAATGAACAAACATATCCTTACTATACATTCTACAATAAACAAGATTGAAACTTGCTACTATGCGACTCAATACTATTATTATACGCACGCTACCAGACAGAGCGAGTGACGTCACTGACCTCGCGGCCAAGTCACCGACATGACTAACCTATCACTGACATCGACGTGACAAACAATGACATAACATTCACAAGGATAGCTTTTAAAAAGCTAGAAACGGCCCGCACAGCGTATGGGTTTCAATTTGTTGAATTCAAGACGAGTTGTGTGAATAAACGGTATATTTGTGGTTTGCTGTTAAAGTACGTAAGGAATGCCCTAGGCCTGATACTTGGTCAGAAACAAACTCTAATGCAAATTATTAACAAAGTCAGTGAATTTGCTACATGCCTGAATTCTGATGGACATGCCTTATAGTTTATTAGTTATCCAAGTATCACTGTTGTAGGTGAGAAAAGTGGACCAAAACACAAATTCTCATATTTTGAAGACCCTTTGATGGATTTCATGATGGCATGATGGTAGATATAGGTCTAACGTTTTTATCAGCACCATCCCCACCCCGGGGTGACCTTGGGGTCAAGATCACGGACTTAGAATTTTCATAAAAAAGTCAAAGTTTTTTGTGTTTGAGTTTATATAGCTATATCATCAAGACCCTTGAGGAATTTCATTTATATTTGACATGTTGCTAGATATCGGCCTAGAGTCTTACTCCGCATGTCCCCACCCAGGGTGTGACCGAGGTCAAGGTCACGAACTTAGAATTTTCATATAAAAGTAAAAAAAAAATGCGTTTAAGTTTATATAGCTATATCATCAAGAACTTTTGTTAAATTTCATTATCCCCTAATTGAAAGGTCGAGCAGATATAGCTATCAGCAAGGAATATGTTCGTCTGTCCGTCCATCCGTTGAAGCATTATTCGTTCATACTTTATTTTTGCCTTAGGATCAAAGGTTTTACGTTAAAGTTTATAAGACCTCTTATTTTGAAGACCCATTGATTGATTTTATTCATATTTGGCATGACGGTAGATATTGGTCTAAAGTTTTTATCAGCATCATTCCCACCCCGGGGGTAACCTTGGGGTCAAGGTCACGGACTTAGAATTTTCATAAAAAAGTCACAGTTTTTTGTGTTTAAGTTTATATAACTACATCATCAAGACCTTTGAGGAATTTCATTCATATTTTACATGTTGTTAGATATAGGCCTAGAGTCTTACTAAGCATGTCCCCACACAGGGTGTGACCGAGATCAAGGTTACGAACTTAAAAGTTTCATTTTCATATAAAAGTAAAAAAAAAATGCATTGTTGAATGTTGCCCGACCTGGCAGGGTTTGACTCCGCGACCACCCAATCACCAGTCTGACACTCACCCGACTGAGCCAGTCAGGCTTACTGCATAGCCTGGAACAAACAGAAAATAATACTGCTAAAATTCTGCTTGGTAAATTTAAACATTGTGTATTTCAACCAGTGGCTGTCTGTATATGTTCTGATCACACAGATCTGTTGAGTGTATGTACATGGGGCATAACTCAAGCTCACATAAACCTTACCATAAAATATGCCTTACACCCAAGCTCCAGCTAAGAGAAGTATCTAAACAATTATTTTCTTCTTTCTCCACAAACAAATGTGTGTAATCATTAGAAGCGCCTCACTGAGGCGCTATTAAGGGGTACCACAACATATGTTTTCGTGTAGAAATAAAATATCACTCCTTTTCCGTTAGTGGATACTCACAGCGTACGTCTAATATCTGATGTTTTGCTTAGACCATATGTAAACAGCGACAATTCAGATGAGCTACCCATCTGAACTAACAAAAGACTGACTTCTAGTACACTCTCTGCAATTCACGAGACATTGTTTCGTACTAACGGTAATAAGTATCAGTAAAGAGGCATTAAACATCTTTGCACAGAACAAATAATAAAATAGTTCGCTAGGCAATAATAAAATGTGAAAAAAAAGGAATGAAAAAAAAAAAGTTGTTATGCGGACAGCGAAGAATCTATTGATTTCGAACAATACGCTACACGTAAAAGCGCATGAAACAAGCATAAGAAAGAAAGTAGCAGGATCATCCATCGGGAGGCTACATGTACGGGGGACTGGGAGGGGTAGGGGTGGGGCGGAACGCCATGTGCATACTATTCTATCACATTTCTTCTCCCCGAGAGATTTACTTATTATATTAAATGTTCTTTGATAGTGCTTAAGATTTCAAAGCCTGTTATGATTACCTTAAAGTTGTATCATTAGCGCAATAAGTATAGTGTATAGGTTAATTATAATAATATAATATATAATAATCTGAATATATATAATATATAAGATCTAATAATCTGAGATTATGGAGCAAATTTAGGATAATCAGGAATAAGGTCGTAGACTCTATTCGACAGTCCAAACAACAGTATGTCGACCATCTGTCAAATAAGCTTAAATCAGAATGGCTATCTTCTAAAGACTGGTGGTCCACTCTAAAAACCTTTATTACTACTTCTCAAAATTCTTCTGTACCAACACTGGAAAAAGACGGCAATATTTATTCCGATGAAACCGACAAAGCGAACATATTGAATAATTTCTTTAGGGACCATACCCTACTTAACGACCAGAATGCTCGTATACCAAATATAGCGTGTTATGTAAACAGATTTCTATCCAATCTTGTTATTGCGCCCCTTGAGGTTCAATCCGTCTTAAAGTCCCTTCCTCTTGGTAAAGCTGTTGGCTCCGATGAAGTAAACAATCGTATTCTACGAGAGATTGCACATGAGCTATCATATCCTTTATGTTCATTGATTAACAAGTCCCTACGACTTGGAATTTTTCCTGATACATGGAAAGACGCTCTTGTTTGTCCTATCTTCAAATGCGGAGATCCAGCATCTGTCACAAACTATCGACCTATTTCTCTCTTAAGTTGCCTGGAGAAGGTTCAAGAACGTATAATTTTCAAAAATCTATATAAACACTTACAAAATAATGGTGCTCTTACACCCCTGCAATCCGGGTTTATACCCGGGGATTAAACTACAAACCAACTTACCTTCCTTTATAATACTTTTTGTCAAGTTTTGGATTCAGGAAAAGAAATACGTGTGGTATTTTGTGATGTCAGCAAGGCATTCAACCGAGTTTGGCATAAAGGCCTTCTTTGCAAATTAAGAGCAGCAGTTATCTCTGGTAGACTTCTATCCTGGTTTGAGAGAAGGCAACGAGTAATTCTTCCTGGCACACAGTCAGATTGGAACTACACTCATGCGGTAGTGCCACAGGGATCCGTTCTTGGCCCGCTTTTTATTCCTCTTATTTATAAATGACATAGTTAAAGACATTCAGTCAAACATTAGACTTTTCGCTGACGACACAAGCCTTTTTATTGTAGTGGAAAATCCTGACACTGCAGCACAAACTCAGATCTTGAAAAAATAACAAAATGGGCCAAAGATTGTCTTGTTAGCTTTAATCCTATCAAAACAGAAACTCTTTTAATAACTCGAAAACTAATACAACCAGCACATCCACCACTACACATGTTAAATAAACAAATCTCGGAGTTGAAAACCATAAACATCTTGGACTTAACTTTAGTAACGACGGTTTATGGCACACGCATATAACTTATATTAAAGAAAAAGCATGGAAACAGATCAACACAGTGCGTAAATTGAAGTTCCAGTTAGACAGAAAATCACTTGAAATAATATATACGGTTTTCATCAGAACAATACTTGAATACGGTAATGAGATTTGGGATAATTGTACTATGAAAAGGATGACTTAGAAAAAATCCAATTTGAAGCGGCTAGAATAGCAACCGGGACGACAAAATTAGTTTCAATAGAAAATCTGTATAGTGAAATTGGTTGGGAGACATTAGAAACTAGAAGGAAGAAACAAAAACTTGTTCTCTTCTATAAAATGGTCAATAACTTGACGCCACTCTACCTATCAACTCTTATTCCCTCTACCATTATTGAAACTTCCCGTTACAAGCTTAGAAATGCAAACGACATCAGTACAATCAACACACGAACAACCCAATACTACAACTCTTTTTTACCATCAACAATCAGAGTGTGGAACACCCTTCCCAAAGAACAGAAACCTCGGCTACTCTTCTGTCTTTCAAAGCCCAGATAAATCAACATAGCACCAGCATTCCGAAGTATTATTACTCCGTAGACTACCAGTCACAAATATTACATACTCGCCTTCGTACCAAATGCAGTTGTCTTAACTATGACATCTATCTTAGAAATCTTACAGATTCACCACTTTGCTCATGTGGCGACATCGAAACATCCGAGCATTACTTTCTGCAGTGCCGTAGGTATCACCTGCAACGACACAAGATGTTAAGTAACATCTCGCAATTATGCCACGTATCTACAGACGTGTTGTTATTTGGTGACATTTCCCTATCAAACGAAATAAACAGCAGAATATTCTCACACATGCAAAAGTTTATAAGAGACTCTAAAAAATTCTAATTAGTATGTGCTTAATTTTGTCCTTCTACCGTCACTAATGTACAATGTCTATTTTTTTCCTTAACACCATGACTGCTAGGTGCTGACAAGAAACCCGATTATTTTGCTGGGTTGCCTTTTTATATGCTCTTTTACGTTTTCGAATTAGTTTTCTGATAGCTGTAGTTATCCAGGGCGGGTCAGACGGTCTTATTCTCACTGATCTGTTTGGTACGCATTCCGCTGTAAGAGAATTTATATGATCTGTGATATTTCGTGTGTAGATGTTTATGTCTGGGTCAGTGAGTGCGTCCCAGTCAGTATTTGCAACTTTTGTCCTCAAAGAATCGTAATCACTTTGTTCATATCTCCAAATTCGTCGGAAAAAAGAACTTTTTATGTTTAACAAACTTAAAGATGTCATAAACTGGGCAGTGATAACGAGTTTCTTGACTAAGGAATGGGTCCGTTACACCACTGTAGATAAGACTGTTTTTGTCACTAGTGAGGATAATGTCTATGAGAGACGACGAGTTTTCAGTAAAGTGGTGGGTTCTGTGATAGTCTGGTAAAGAGAAAATTGTTCACAAATGTCAGTTACTTTTTTGGAGGTCTGATCGCTGAGCATATTAAAGTTAAGTCTCCTGTGACAATTATATTGCGGATTTGTGGAAATGGAGTCCTCGATCCTAGAAAGGTATATGCCATATCTGAGTTAGGAGGGGGGGGGGGGGGAGGGGGAAGGGGTCGGCTGTTAAAAATGGGTAAGTTAACCAGAGGACCATTGGTCCTGTATCACTTACCTAAGTATTGAAGCAGGAAACCAGTGATAAAAAATAATTTCAGGATTCTGAAATATAAAACACATGCAAATCTTCAGACCATCCTTAAAGCATCTGTAAAGTTTCAAAAGGATCGGCTTAAAACTGTGGTAGGAGTTACGGGGACAAGGTACCTACTCCATATACACTTCTGTAGTATTAGAACTCAAAAAATGTCCAAGTTAAAAATGCGGAAAAAGTGATAAAAAATAATTTCGAAATTCTAAGAAAACCACATGCATATCTTCAGGCCATCCTAAAGTTTCAAAAGGATCGGCCAAAAACTGTGAGAGGAGTAAAGGGGACAAAGTACCTACTCCCTATACACTTCTGTAATATTAGAACTCAAAAAATGTCTAAGTTAAAAATGCGGAAAAAGTAATAAAAAATTATTTCAGGATTCTGAAAAATCCACATGCATATCTTCAGGCCACCTTAAAAGCCCATGTAAAGTTTCAAAAGCGTCGGCCAAAAACTGTGGGAGGAGTTAAGGGGACAAAGTAACTCAAAAAATGTCTAAGTTCAAAATGTGTGATAAAAGTGATAAGAGATAATTTCAGGATTATGAAAAACCACATGCATATCTTCAGACCATCTTAAAAGCCCCTGTTAAGTTTCAAAAGGATCGGACAAAAACTGTGGGAGGAGTTAAGGGGACAAGGTACCTACTAAAAATTCGGAACCACGCACCACCCGCCACGCACTACGCACCACGGAAAGCCAAAAACAGTGTCCCTCCGCTTTTCTTCGAAAAGGCGGGGGACAAAAAGCTACAATATCAAAATCTGTCGATTCAGCTGAAAGGATATCCATTTTGTTTGCAATACTCTGTACATTGTAGTGGATAAAAGATAAATGCTTACAAAATTCATAGAGTTAAAGAATGAACATGAGTCGCGTGAGGAGCTGGAAGAACTTGATATGGAGGAAGTAGAAGCCGGTCCTGGGTTGGGATGTATATCTCCTGATATAAGGAGGAGTACGAAAAGCCAAGCTGAAAAAGTGGCAATTGCTACGGTTTCTAAGCAGTCTTTGATGGACTTTATGTTGTGCATGATATTATATAGGAGTACTGCACCTATTGGTAACTTTTTTGTCATCACGTAAACGTTACCGTGATATACAATCGGGGCTGTTTCGATATGCAGCTGAAAAGAGTGAGCGTGATATTTATTGTTAATGATGGGGAGAAGAAAAAAGAGATGAACAAGTAACAAAAATTTAAATCGTGGAGAGTGTCTACGCATCACAACACGTGTTTTTTCTAGGCCAGGCTTCATGAAATTCTCAACAGGAGATACAGAAATATATCAATCGTCGTGAAGAGTAGACACCCAGTTACTGGAATAAACTGAGTTTTGTAGATTTGCACAGGAGCTCCCGCATTCCACCCCCCCCCCCCCCCCACCCTCCCACCCCCAGTCTCAACTCTCGATAAAACAGAAATATGGACGAAGAAAGCAAATGAGCAAAACATAGTGAAAGGAAAATAAAATTCATGTAAGACCCGGAGGTTGCGTGATACATGTAAAAAAAGCTGTGTCTTTGCTTTTGAAATGTTATAGATAAATCAAGCATTTCCTTAGCATTTGATGTGCTCTTGAAGACAATGTACAGTAATATCGATAGGTAAATTAAGATACGAGTCTTGTTTAGTTTGTTCTCGATCGACCTAAGATTGACGTATTTGTTTGAACTGAGGTTTTACGTCCACGTCAACACTATTTAGGTAATTTTGGAGGCGTTGCTTTCAATTTTGTGGGACTTTTACCCGACATTGCGATGAAATGATATCTCAAGCCCTGCCGCCCAAACAAAACAAAAGGATTTATATGTAGGGACAGTCCGTCTCGCACCGCTTTACCTGGGCAGGCTTAAACCCTCTAAGCGGTTTACAAGTACTTATGTGCGGTCGGTTTCAGCTCTGCGTAGAAACTTCATGCAGCCCAATCTACTTCTCCGAGCCTCGATTTTCGCGGGCCCGAAAAAAAATGACGTAAAGTGCATTCGTAATTCATTATATTTTGAGGTAAGCTGTGATAACAATAACAAGTACAATGTAGTTCTGAGTATGCCCCTGATATACCTGCTACTTTTTTTTGTGTGTGTGTGTGGGGGGCGGGGGGGGGGGGGGGGCAGCTGGGAGGAACCAGTCAGACGAGCTATTTTGGGGGTAAACAGTAGATCCTGGGGCCAAGCCTATGTGGTGAAGTAAAAAAAAAATGACGTAGCACCCATATGATTTATGGCTTGGGTACCATGACCACAACTACTACAATATCATTTTATTTACTTTTTTGTTCTAGGAGGAGGGAGGGGGCGGGGAGGGGGGAGCGGGGTAAAAGGAAAATTCCTGCTTATTTCTTAGTTGTTTTTTTTTGTGTGTGTGCTTTTAAGGGGGTCGCTAACCTAACGTACTAGCTGTTTTTGTGGGGTAATCAGTAGATGCTGGGGCCTGGCCGATACAAGAAAAATCAGAGGACCACTCCGGGTACACAGCCCTGTTGCAGAGCTGGAACCTGATTCTGCCATGTAAAAGGTCTTGTCGGTTCTCCCATGACTCGACTACGAATAGGAAAATGCCAGATTGGAAAAAAAAGAAACAAAAAAGAAGTTTTTAAGTAAGTCAGGGCGCTTTCTAGACAGTATCCAAACAAGTTCGATAACAATTGAAAGAATATTAACAAATTAACATTTTTAAGTACTTAACCATTCGATAAGCTCTTAAAGACAATTTACTGCGGTATCGATTGCTAAATTCAGTCACGAGTCTCACCCTGCACGTATACAACGTTGACTTCACGTTAAATCAAGGTTGAAAGGTTGAGTGCCTACAGGCTGCTTGGTTGGATCTCGATCAGCCTAGACTGACTTGACGTAAAGTGCACCAATAATTTATCATCACCGCATTTCAGCTGAGAGAGAGAGAGAGAGAGAGAGAGAGAGAGAGAGAGAGAGAGAGAGAGAGAGAGAGAGAGAGAGGTCATTAACATTATAAATATATTTTATCAGCCTGTTGGCGTAGTACGGTAGAACTGTCCTAACGATATTGAAAACGTACTTGGATTAAATGGGATTTTTGCTCAACAAAAATACAGACATGCATATAATCGGGTGTTAAAATCGCTGTCTACGTCCTTCAGATGTATGTGTACGATCGGCGACAAGGAATGTTTGAATTTCATTCACATGCAACAAGTCTGCGATACGTAAGAGCACACAAAAAATGCTGTCATACAAAAAACGCACAAGATATAAGCAACTGACCCATATATGACCAGCGTCTACAAAATGGGACACTGCCAAACAGTGAAAGGGCAGATCACATGCCACAGAACGAGACGTCTGATCAGGGTCTTTACTGTTTGCTTAAACTAAGGAATATTCTGTGAAAAATACAATATGTAAAACAACCGGAAATATTAAATAGTGCAGTGCTTGTTAAGCTCAGCTCAGACTGTGTATCCACGCAGTCTTATCAGAGTATTGGCTGTACTTTTATGGATGCCAAATGCTATTAAATGGACGGTTATATTTGTCATATATGGGTTACCTTTGTAAAGTCAGTGCCTGTAAAATTCAGTTTCAGACATGGGGTTTACCTGGAGAATACATAATTTTAGTCAAATCTGTTTCAAAGCGTTGATAGTCGATTAAGTTAACTTAATGAGAGAGTTCTAACGAATAACAAAATTAATATTTATTTTTGTATTTTCACTGAGAAAACATTTACAATGCTTTTCTTTAAAAATGCCATTCTTCCTTACAAACATTGTCACAATGAATTAAATGAAGCTGTAACATAGGCATTAAGCTACTGGAAATAAAGCGTTCGATGTTGTAACAGAAATAAATAGTTATTGAGAAAGCTCGACCAGCTCATAGCTGCGCATGCGGGCATGCGCATTAGAATGGTCAGTAAGCCGAGGTATGGGAAAACGGACATCACGAAAACACGCCTATATAATTTTGACCCCCTTAAACCCCACTTTTATTTTTCTTAGATTGTGGGTACTCGTTAGAACCGCCTCGTTGATGAGGTTCCAATAAGTACCCACAATCTGTTTTGCCGCCTCGTCGAGGCGGCCCTAACGAGTACCCACAATCTATGTTTTAAGCATATATATGAAAAATATCAGAATTTTTTCCGAAAATTTTCATTTTCTGGTGGTAAAATTTTCAATACATTTGAATATGCGTGTTTTCGTAATGGAACCTACAAAAAATGACACTCAGTGCTTCATCTGAACCGGGTACTCGGTCTTCGCTCACCTTGGTTTAAACAGCCACTCGATACATGTGAACATATGGGTATGCGCCATGCCAAAAGCGGTTTTCTACTTTGTGAGTCCAGCGAAGACTCAGCTCAGGCTGTGTAATCACGTTTATGGATGCCCAGTGATACTAAGTGATATGATCTACTTTACCAAAGACGCATTAAAC
Source organism: Anodontia alba (assembly GCA_964016985.1). Classification (NCBI taxonomy): domain Eukaryota; kingdom Metazoa; phylum Mollusca; class Bivalvia; order Lucinida; family Lucinidae; genus Anodontia; species Anodontia alba. The sequence goes on from OZ024838.1 coordinate 20,522,493, forward strand.
ATCTACGTTTGTTTGTGTTGATGTTTTACGGCCCGGGCAACCCAATGGGGTCATGTCGAGCGCGGTCAGTTAACCTAACCACAGGTTTACTGGGCAGGCTTAGTCCTCTAAGCGGTTAACCAGTATTGTGCACATTCTTTCGCCAGAAACTGACAACTGCCCTTCTTGAATCAGTGAAAGGGAGAATGACCGTAGAAAATATTTCATGATCCATCTCCACGAAAGAATTTTGCCGACGTCTGCGGAGGTCGAACCCGCGACCTCCTGGTCTCCAGTCGGACGCGCATCCAACTGAGCCACCGAGGCCGGCAAACATCTACGTACTCATGTACTTGAATTCACTTATAACATCCAAATCGAGATTTAATACACAGCAACTTATAAAGCATCCCATTTGTCGAACATTTGCTTTCAAGATTCCACAGTTGGGTTACACTGTATTCTCCGTTTTGCTAGATACGCCTTTTACGATAGTTAAAGGTAACGCTGAGAACATCCCAGCGTGTAACTCCGCTCTCAACCTTCTAATTCGGTCTTCGTGAAAAAATGTCAATTAATAATATAGTGATATTCGAAAGAAGAAAGAAAGAAAGAAAATAGAAAAGCCAACCTGTATAAATTATATGGAAACGTGGGATGTACAGGGGCTAACAGTTTTTTTTTTTTTTCTTATTTCTTCTCTAAACAGACTGTGTACTCGTCACAGTATCAAGTCTATGTATCCGCAATCTATGTTTTGAGCAGAAATAAGAAAAAATGTCATGTTTTTCATCTGAAAATTATCATTTCACTGCAGTGAAAATAGTATTATATTGTATAGGTGCGTCAATGAAATGAACAGAAAGAAAGAAAAAGAGTAAGAAGGAAAGACTAACTGACTGAATAAATGTATAAAAGAAATAAAAAAAAAGAAAAAAGAGCTAGTACAAAGACAGATTCATACAGCATCCAGCGAAGACTGGTGAGTCTGCGCCGGGGTTTGCGCGGATCACGAGTCGTATATACTCGCCGAATACAGGTGTAATGTTACAGAATTTCTGTGTCCCAGTCGAAATAAGTTCATAGGCTTAAATGGTCATATGTCTCCAGTAGAGACACTTGCATGAAATGTCCAGACCTGTTTTCTTGGTAAAAATAATAAAATGAAAATAGATCAAACTTCGGTGAAGTTGATGTTGCACCTGACCCTTCCCTCACACCCCACCCCTCAGCTCCCTCCTGCAGACCTGGGAGAAAAATGCGCAAAGTTTCAAAAAGACCGGCTATAAATTATATGAGAAGGTGCAATCACAAGGTACCCACTGTCTATATACTTCTGAGGTCAGTAAATGACAAAGTTCAAAAAGTACAAAAAAGTGACAAAAAATAATGCAAGGATTATATGAAAAGCACATGCACATCTTCAGACTATGGAGAAAACTTGTGCAAAGTTCCAAAACAATTAGTATAAAATTGTATGAGGAGTTGTGCTCACAAGGTATCCACTGTCTATATATTGAGGGTGAAAAATGGCTATGTTCACAATGTGGAAAAAAAATGAAAAAAAAAAAAAAAAAATCGAACAATTACAACCAAACCATATGCAAATCCTCATACAATAAAGAAAACACATGCAAAGTTTCATAATAATCAGTACAAATCTGTAAGAGGAGTTGCGCTCACAAAAAGTACCAACTGTTTATATATAAAGGGTGAAAAATGACTAAGTGGAAAAAGTGACAAAAATGATCTAACAATTATATCCAAAGCACATGCACATCGTCAGAGCATGAAAAAAACATATGCAAAGTTTCAAAACGATCAGTACAAAACTGTAAGAAGAGTTGCGCTCACAGGAAATGCCCATTGTCTATATATTGAGGGTGAACAATGACTAAGTTCACAATGTGGAAAAAGTGACAAAAAATAATCTAACAATTATACCCAACCACATGCATACCCTCGTACCATGAAGAAAACACATGCAAAGTTTCAAAATAATCGGTATAAAACTGTAAGAGGAGTTGCGCTCACAAAATGTACCAACTGTCTATATATTTGAGGTGAAAACGACTTAAGTCACAATGTGGAAAAAGTGACAAAAAATAATCTAACAATTATATCAAAACCACATGCACATCTTCATACCATGAAAAAACACATGCAAAATTTCAAAATGATCGGTAAAATACTGTAAGAGGGGTTGCGCTCGCAAGATGTACCCACTGTCTATATATTGAGGTGAAAAATGACTAAGTTCACAATGTGGAAAAAGTGACAAAAAATAATCTAACAATTATATTCAAACCACATGCACATCTTCATACCATGAGGAAAACACATGCAAAGTTTAAAAATGATCGGTACAAAACTGTAAGGGGAGTTGCGCTCACAAGACACCAAGGGTAAATGTTGACGTAAAGACGAACGGACGGACGGACGGACGAACGGACGGAAACTTGTACGCCTAAGTCGCCCTGCGAAGGCAGGTGCGACAATAAATTCACTATGTCCTTTGCTCTCTTGGCAAATCAGCAGTAGAAAAATTAATGATATTTTACTTAATTTTCCAAGAAAATAGGATTTGACATTTTGGAGACAATTTGGTATGAAATGTCAAACCTATTTTCTGAGAAAAATAAGAAAAATGTTTCAGTATGTAGTCTACTGAAAAGATTACCCAGAGTGCTAGCACAAGCATTAAGGGTTAATCCTTACTAAATCTGAACCAATCCATTTTACCCGTACTGCTTGTTTGATATGTCTAAAAAGTTGCTTGATAAGTGGCAGTGGTCTCGAATTTGCATGAAAAGTCAAACCTGTAGTCTGGAAAAAAATAGTTCAATATGTCATCTGGTGATAATTTTACCCTGTGCTAAGCGTTAAGCACCATCCCATTAAAGGTTCTTTAACCCTTTCACTACTACTTTGAGGGAAAATAGCTCTGCAATCAATGTAGATCCTGATGAGATGGCTCCTGACATGCCTTGTCCTCAGGATCGCCTTGTTTCAGATTTCGAAATCTGTCGCATTTTCTTGTCAACACTCCTTTTGACATAACATTTAAGTGGCTTTCAACTGTTTCTGCCAATTATGTATTGTAAGTCAGGGAAACCAGCTGTCCAGGTCTGCTGGTTTGTCCAAGAATTTTGCTCCGACTGGCTGTGCTCTGAATATGAGGTATTAGTGCCATGTGGCGGCGCTATAACGTCTCCCCGTACTTTAACATATAGCTGATTATATTTCATTTCCTTTGGGACCGTTGGGCCCATTGCAGAATCTTTGTAAACGGAGTTCTGCTCATGTCTACGCTAGAGGGCGCAAGCAGTGTTGCAAACTTCATTACTGCTTATGAAGAGTCTCAATAAAACCGAGATTCCCATTTTCTTATCTGTAGTGGGTTCTTTGTTTCCAAAGGCAATCTTTTTGACGTTTATTTTACTACACTGCAGCTGGTATTAGTGCCGTGTGGCGGCGGCAGAACGTCTCCCCGTACTTTACCATAGTGCAGATTATATTTCATTTCCTTTGGGAACATTGGGCCCATTGTAGAATCTTTGAAAATGGAGTTCTGCTCATATATACGCTAGAGGGCATTAGCAGTGTTGCAAACTTCATTACTGCTTATGAAGAGTCTCAATAAAACCGAGACTCCCATTTTCTTATCTGTAGTGTGTTCTTTGTTTCCAAAGGCAATCTTTTTGACGTTTATTTTACTACACTGCAGCTGGTATTAGTGCCGTGTGGTGGCGGTAGAATGTCTCCCCGTACTTTACCATAGTGCAGATTACATTTAATTTCTTTTGGGACCATTGGGCGATTGGAGAATCTTTAAAACTGGAGTTCTGCTTATGGTTACGCTAGCGGGCGTAAGCAGTGTTGCAAACGTCATTACTGCTTATGAAGAGTCTCAATAAAACCGAGACCCCCATTTTCATATCTGTAGTGTGTTCTTTGTTTCCAAAGGCAATCTTTTTTACATTTATTTTACTACACTGCAGCTGGTATTAGTGCCGTGTGGCGGCGGCAGAACGTCTCCCCGTACTTTACCATAGTGCAGATTATATTTCGTTTCCTTTGGGACCATTGTGCCCATTGTAGAATCTTTGAAAATGGAATTCTGCTCATGTATACACTAGAGGGCGTAAGCGGTGTTGCAAACTTCATTACTGCTTATGAAGAATCTCAATAAAACCGAGACTCCCATTTTCTTATCTGTAGTGGGTTCTTTGTTTCTTGACGTTTATTTTACCGCTATATCTCAGCAGGAGAGCTAATTTATTGTCCCCCACCTATTCGAAGAAAAGCGAAGGGACATGATTTGTAGTAGGTACCTTGTGAGCGGAACTCTTCCTATAGTTTTGGACCGATCCTTTTGAAACTTTACATGTGTTTTAATCCTGTGTGCTTTTTACAGAATCCTTAAATTATTTTGTTTTCACTTTTTTCACGTTTTTAACTTTTTTGCATGGTTCTCAGTTTGTAGTGGGGACCCTTGTGAGCGCAACTCCTCCTACATTTTTAAACCGATCCTTCTGAAACTTCACAGGTATCTTAGTCATGGTCTGAAGATATGCATGTTTTGGTTTTTTTTACAGAATCTTGAAATAATTGTTTTTCAAACTTTTCACATTTATAACAGACTTTTTCATGCTTCAATATCATGCAAGTGTATATATAGTAGGTACCTTGTGAGTGCAACTCCTCCTATAGTTTTATACCATTCCACTGAAACTATACAGATGTTTTACCCATAGTCTGAAGATATGCATATGCTTTTTACAGAATCTTGAAATTACTTTTTTTTTTTTTTTTCACATTTTTAACTTTTAACATAGACTTTTTTCATGCTTCAATACTATGAAAGTGCATATAGTAGTAGGTACCTTGTGAGCACAACTCCTCCCACAGCTTTAAGCAAATGCTTCTGAAACTTTACAGGCATTTTACGCGATGTTCGAAATGAATTGCTTATTTCTATCTGGAGACTTCAAATTTCAAGTTAGCCCAAAAGTACTCATTTCATACCCTCGAAGTACTCCCCGTGGCTAGAAATGCAAAGTTTCAGCCGATGTATCCACTTCTTGAAGGCGTCACGGTACGCTGATTTGGGCACAGTAATAAGGTACTGATGAATGGCAGATCCAAGTGCCTGTCGGGACTGGTATTTCCGCCCAGCAAGGAATGCTTTCAATTTCGGAAACAAAAAGAAATCACATGGGGCAAGGTCTGGGGAATACGGGGGGTGAGGCAATACAGTTACTTTTTCTTTCTTCAAAAACGCTGGGGCATTATCATGTAGAAGACGGACATGTTTAAAACCAGTGGCAGGGCGTCGTTTCTGATAATACTTTTTCAGTTTCTTCAGTACTACGTCTTTGTAGTACTTTCCGGTGATGCTTTTTCACTTTTTCACTGGCACTTTTATTGCGACTCCTTCACCAGAGAAGAAGATTGCATACAAAACCTCCTTTGTACTCAAAGAACGTTTGGCAATTATTGGGCGTTTGCTGTGTTTAGTGGCCCAGATCTTATTGCTAACCTTTCTGACGGGCTCAAAATAATGGACCCAGGTTTCATCACCTGTGACGACATTGGCAAACTGCTTTTTGTCATATTTTGGAAACATTTGAAGCAGCTTTTAGGCCACTTTAACCCGTTGCCTCTTTTGCTCGTCATTCAACAGATGTGGCACCCATCTAGCAGAAATCTTTCTGACTTTCAAATGCTTCTTCAAAATAAGGTGAACCGTTGATAGTGATATGCCTACCTTTCGTGCAATATCAAGAACTGTGAATCTGGCATCTCCTTCAATGATTTCCTTTATTTTGAAAACGTTCTTTACGAGATGCAGATTTTGGCCTACCTGATCTCGGTGCATTTTTGATGGACTCTGCACCAGACTCAAATTTCTTTTTCCACCGCCGAACTGTGTCATAAGACACACAAGAAGGTCCAAAAGCAGTAGAAATTTCAGTCATCAGCTTCTTCAAAGAACAACCAAGTTTTGAGCGAGCTTTGATGTAAGCCCGTATTTCATCTTTTTTGTCGACGCTTCTACCAACCATTTTTACTGCAGTGGTCAATGACTGCGTGTATTCAAATGGCAAATTTTATGTCTTACACTTAGTCTAACATGTACATTTATACACCATTGTGTAGATATTGAATAACCCTATACAGGTATGTATTGGTTTTTATCGTGCCCCACGTGAATATCGAGCTAGAGGACAATAAGCAATTCATTTCGAACATCCCTCGTACTTGTGGTCTGAGGATATATATGTGCTCTTGGAATCTTGAAATAATGTGGGTTTTTTAATTACTTTTTTCCACATTTTAGCTTCATTTTTTTCCTGCTTCAATACTTTGGAAGTGGACAAGGGGAGGGCATCCTGTGAGTGCAACTCCTGCTACAGTTTTATTTTTTGTACATTTTACAGGCTTTCAAATGGATCTTTAGTCATTTGTCATTGGGCCTTCTGATGCCCAGGACACCAGCGCCTGCAGCGCCTTGATTGCAATAATAAACTTGTCTGTAGCATATCTCTTAAAGTATTTTACTCTTTCATTAACATAACCCTCCCACTACTGTGCATCTTCGGGGAGCATCCTTCGGTTTCACCGATGTTCTTGTTTGGAAGATTTCTCTGAATTTGCTCGTTATAGTCATAAACGTTTTGACTGCAGACTCCTGATAGATGGTTTGACTTCCAGTTATATAATGGGAAGAAACAGGTGAAAGCTATTCAAAAGTCATGTCAAAACGGTAGATCCTGAGGAGATGGCTCAATGCCTCATTACAAACCGTCTAACCAGGATCTGCATATCATGCAGATCCTGGTTAGACGGTTTGTAATGAGGCATTGAGCCATCTCATCAGGATCTACGTTGTTCGCAGAACCATTTTCCCTTTATGTAGTAGGTAAAGGGTGAAAGAACTCTTACACCCTGGGTAAAATTATCAACAGAAGACATATTGAAGTTTTTAATAATCTTTTTCTGACTGCATGTTTTTGACATTTAATGCAAACTGTTTCCAATGGAGACAATTTGCATGAAATGTCAAATCCTTTTTTCCGGGAAAAATAAACTACATCACGAAAACATACCTATATAATTTTGACCCCCTTAAACCCCACTTTTATATGGTAAAACTGGGGTTTAAAAGGGTATACATTATTTTCCTCATTTCTGCTAAAAACATAGATTATGAATACTTGTTAGAACCGCCTCGTGGAGGCGGTTCTAACGAGTACCCACAATCTATGTTTTGAACAGAAATATGAAAATATCAGAATTTTTTATCTGAAAATTTTCGGTTTTTGGTGGTAAACGTTTCTGTGTATTTGAATAGGTATGTTTTGTAATGTCATCGGTTTGTTGTCTGCTGACTTCTACCCAGAGAGTGGTTAAAGTTAAAATACCATATTGAAACTAAATATTCAGACAGACAGACAGGCCTGAGCAAAAAATGTAGACCTGGATATGATACTGCACACCACTGCCCTTGCCATTCATCAAGCATCGTTTTAGCAATATCAACAAGCAGTAAAATATGCTTGTTAAATTTGGCAAGGATTAATCCTTAAATGCTTGTGCTAGTACGTAGCTGGTCCTCCAAACCAACTAATATTTATGTTTACTGCAAAACGATTACAATTAAAACTAGCAGAAACACTGAGTGGACCAGTTAAACCATGCAAATGCTAGACCTGCGAACCAGTTTGGGTTTGGACCTTAGCAAAACCACTGTTTCATAGAAATTGTCTCCCAACAGATTTGCATGAAATGTCAAATCCTGTTTTCGGAAAAAAGGCCCATGGGCCACGATTCGCTCACCTAATAAAAAAAGCTATTACATATCTGCAAATGCCAACTTCTTCCAGCACTGCCTCAGCAACTAGGACACAAATTTGACCTTACCAAAAAAGGTCAACGGTCATCCTAGTATCATCATTTCAACAAACTTAGAAGCCTTTAAGTCCCTGTCGCTGTATGCTAAGATTTAGCCTCAGAGCTTTCTGAGTTCTTGAGAAGAATATTTTTAAGTGTTTTACCGTATATGAGCATGATAGCTATCTTGTTGAATGGCGCAGAACGATTTGAACAAACTGTCAGTATCCTTTCGACAGAAGGCCCCATGTGAACTATGTGAAATGTAGTGAAAACTGTTGAAGCTGTTTCAGAGAAGAAAACATTTTAAGATTTCACAATTTTAAACATTTATATAGTCCAATAACAAGGGCAGATAGCGCCCCCACCCACCACCCTACCCCTCCAAAAGATAAGATCATGCATTATCGTTCGTTACAGCCAATGCCTCTACTGCTGTAGCAATCACAACAGACGAGAAAGTTTCTGCTAAAGCAGAAGAGAAAGTCAGCTTTTGCAGTACTGATTCCTCACTGAAGACAATACAATGTAGTGGCTGCAGAAGTATGTGTCACTATGCCTGCACACAGTTGAGTTACCACGATATAAGCTTTATGCGCTACATAATTCACATAAAAATTCACCTGTGAATCGTGTCTCTCCATTCCCAGTTCGTTTGCCGTTGACATTAAAGATGAGATAACTCTAGGGAAAAAGTCGCAGACTCTACAACAGCAACTGCAATCTGACCCATCTGCGAGTCTGTCAGATACTCATAGCCAGTTTAATGATTTATTATCAAAACAGACTGAAACAGTGCAAAGGATGCTCGATAATTTTCAGACTTCCATGGTACATGCTCTGGAATCCTCATTCGTAAATGCTTTAGAAAAACTTGGAAGCGCTCGGACCACTTCATATGACAGCGATCAGCAATCGAAAATCAAACAGTTACTGCTTGAAAAGGATAAATTATTGAGGGGAAAAGGAGAATTTAATGAAGTCCTCAAAACAACGGATATTCCTTCACCAGAACTCAGAGAAGTTAAACAGGAATTACAGAAGGTATTTAAAGAAAAGACAGCACTTCAATTTACACTACATAATACGACGACGGATTGCGAAATAGCAAAGTCTAATGTGCAGTCAGAAGGCAGAATTTGGATGCCATGTCAAGCAGAAATGAAATTTTAAACAATGAAGTAGTACGACTCGAAAAATTGTTTTCATTGAAGAATGAGAGTATTGTTGAAGTAGAGAATAAAAACAGGCAACTGAAGGACAAGGTCGATAAGCTTGAAACGGAGTTATTGTCATGGAAGCTGCATGCATCGAGGGCAGATAATTCGATAGTAACCGAGAACCTGGAGAAATCAGTTATTCTGGTCACTGATAAGCACAGTTCAACAGTGAATAAACAAAAAACTTCTAAAGAAACATCAGTTGTCACAGATGAACAACTAAAAGAGGACTGTATTACCAAACAGAATCCATCAAGACCGTCAAGTTCTTCTACCCCCAGTGACTCAAAGCAGAAGGAAATCCATCGAGACAGAAGTACAGTCGATAACAAGGAAAGGGTGCTTCTAATTGGTACGTCTAATGTCCACTATCTTAGCTCAAAGTACATTGCTGGAGACCGATATTATGTACATAAAGAACTTAAATACACTGTTTCGGAGGCTAGGAACTACATAGAATCCCTCACTGGAAAAGAAAAGATTTCAAAATTTTTACTACATTTATCGTGCAATGATATCAAATCATCAACTCCTGAATCTCATGCTTCATGTTATTGCGATCTGGTAACGTTTATTCATGATAAATGTCCAGATGCTGAAGTGATCGTTTTACTCGGGCTTCCTCGGAGAGATACCACTCTGAACAACAAGATAGAAGTAGCAAATGCCTTGATTAAAAAGAAACTACTGAATGTACAGAAAACCATTACATGTGACAACAGTAATTTAGCATTCAGAGGAGCGCCTGCATTTGGTGTGCTCGAATCTGACGTGATACATTTGTCAGGAAAAGGCGTTTTTGCTCTCAATCGGAACTTTAGATCATGTGTGTATAAAACAGTCGGTGACTCAGGTCCACAGCGAACACAGTTTGGTGGAAGGCGGAGATATACTGGTTATCGGCGTTTTAGTAATGACTACGACCGATCATATTCTTAAATAAATGAATCGTAATTCTGTGAATATTGCGTGTTGGAACATAAACTGTCTTAAATCTAGGGTGCTCGAAAAATCAAAATGCCTTATTTTCTTAAAGGAGATCTCTAGTTTTGATATTGTATGTTTATCTGAAATCAAATGCAACATGGATTATATAAACTTTGAAAGCTATAAAACACATGTCATACAAAGAAAATCAGTTACAAGTGCTGTTGGTCATGTCTTTGGTGGCATTGCTATTTTAGTTAAACGAAACATACAAGGTGGCGTAAAGTTTATGCCACAAATTTCATCTGAATACCAATGGTTCAAACTAAATAAAGATTATTTTGGTCTGAGGAAAAAATTATACGTATGTTTCATTTATCATTCGCCACGTATTTCCACTTTCATTAATAACTGTAATGAAGATATGCTTGAGAAAATTTCTTAGGGTTAAATAAGTATAGTACTGATGGAGACATATTGCTTTGTGGTGACTTTAATGCCAGAACTGGGTGCCACAATTCAGATTTTATTATTAATGATGACGGTTTGTCTGTGCCGGTTCCGAGCGACTACTTGCCGGATTCACATATAAAACACATGATCCACACAATCGCGGCACCTACTATAAATTTAGAAAACAATATTGTAAAGGTTTGTAAGCAAAAACGAAGAAATTACAAGTCAGAAATTATCGGAAATTTAGAAAAGCTTCATGATAATGATCCAAAATCATATTGGAAACTGTTGGAAAATTTAAAGAATGAAGAAACGGTAATCACAGAGCCTCCAGTCTCAGCCAGTGAATGGGTGGACCATTTTTCAAATTTGAATACAATACATGAAAGATTTAATGGCAGGGTACAGGAAATTTCCAGTCTTTTAGAACAGCAAGAAACCATCAGTGAGTTCTGTGAAATTGACTTTAGAATTAACATAAATATATTATTTGATGCGGCAATGTCTTTTAAGAGTAATAAAGTATTAATGTCGTATAGCCTGGTAGTCAGGGCAGACAAAGAAAACAAAGACTCTTTACAAATCTCGGTTTTAAAAGGTGTCCTGGCTGTATAATAAATTCATTCTGTGAATATCAGTGAAGATATAAACTTCAGAAGGTGAATGAAAGAAATAATTTCTCCGTTGAATGGAGGATGACCTTCTGCCACTAAGATGGCCACCGGCTGAATGCAAAGAGCGCGCATAAAAATACAGGTGCATAAACAACAGGTACATGCATTGGTTTTTTGTGTTAGTAATCACCCTGACGTCACACACACTAAGAATAGAAGGAATTATAGAGTAAGAAAAGTTATCATTGGACTGCGCTATTTACATACGAGTAAAAATACTACATAGAGGAATCCCGGGTTTCCCTTATGTAGGTGAAGGTTACTTTCACTTTACATTTTAAGGTAGCGTATCACAGATTGTAAAATAGAAACTACCTAAATTTAAGTAAAATAATTATTTGTCATGAAATGACCTGTGTGACATTAATGAAATGTTGAAATGTGGGTTTAATCAATTACAAAATTGTCTTATTAAGGTCTTCAATAGTATACTAAGTAATGTAATATAAGTAATGGAACTTATCCTATGGAATGAAAAAATGCATATATTACACCAGTTCATAAAGGCGGCTCTTCAGATGATCCAAACAACAACAGAGTGATTTCAATACTTTCATGTACAGCTAAATTGTTCAATACAATATTAACTAAAAGACTGGACACTTTCCTCGATAGTCATAAAGTGATAAGTCCTATGCAGATTGTTTCACAAAGAAAGCTAGAACCTCAGACCATATGTTTGTTTTAAGAACATTAATAGAAAAATATACAAAAGATTACAAGGGTAAGTTATATACATGCTTTATTGATTTTTGGAAAGCTTTCGAAAGAGCAGAACACAATATCCTATTTTACAACCTCAGGCAAATAGGAATTTCTGGAAACTTTTATAACATTATAAAGGATACGTATGCTAATAACTCACTAAGTGTAAAAATTAAGTCTGATTTCACCCAATCATTTCCTTCAAACATTGGTGACCGACAAGGCGATACTTTAAGTCCTGATCTTTTTAAAGTATTCATAAATGATCTACCTGAAATATTTGATAGTTCTTGTGATGGCTTTGACATAGGTACTTATCACTTAAATTGTTTATCATATGCAGGTGGTGTTATTTTGTTGTCTAAAACTGAAACAGGTCTTCAGAATTGCATAAGCAAACTTGGAAAATATTGTGATGACTGGTGTCTAGAAGTAAATTATGATAAATCAAAGGTTATCGTTTTTAATAAGGCAGGCAAATTTTATGAAACGAAGTTTACCTACAAAGACCAAAAACTGGAAAGTGTCAGAGAATACAGATATTTAGGTGTAACGTTTGCTATTTCTGGATCATTTTCTTATGCATCATCGGAGCTGTATGAGAAAGGGCTAAAAGGGTTCTTTAAGCTCAAAAGTATATTTGGTACCCGAACATTAATGTGGCCTTACATTTATTTGACCATACCATTAAACCTATACTTAATTACGGAAGTGAAATCTGGGGATCATGCTCAAGAAAATCTCATAAGTCGACTCGGTCAATTGATACAATTTATAAAGATTTACATGCAGAAAAATTACATTGAAAATTTTGTAAGCATATCCTTGGAGCTCATTCAAAGGCTTCTAATATGGCAGTCCTTGGTGAATTGGGCCGTTTCTCCCTGTATAATGATATTTGTGAAAATATAATTAAATTTTATTTGCATGCAAAACAAAACAGTTCAGGTTCTTTACTGGTACAAACATTAGAGGTTTGTAAACAACTGCATGATTATGGTTATAAATCTTGATTTACTGGCGTTACAACTATTTTAAACGAAACAGAACTTGATGAGGAAACTATGGCGCCAGTCAGATACAATCTACGAATTCTATACAAAAATATTTGGTCGACTAAACTAAATGGGGGAGCTATTCAGAAACAGGGCAAACTTCGAACATTTGCGTTATTTAAATCAAATTTCGAGAAAGAAGTATACATAGAAACTGTTGATGATATATATATTAAAGAAAAAGTTTGACAAGATTCAGAATAAGTGCTCATAGACTAGAAGTAGAATCTGGAAGATATAAGAAACAGCCTGTTTCTGACAGAATATGTAAATTCTGTAAATTAGATCAAATAGAGGATGAAATACACTTTTTATGCAACTGTTCGGCATATAACTTTGAAACGCAATTTTTTTCCGCTTCAGTTACTGCAAATATTCCAAACTTCAGGTTACTTAATGAAAAAGAGAAATTTATCTGGTTTATGACATGTGAAGATAAAACAGTTGTGCATGATTTAGCTGATTTTACCTACAAATGTTTCGAGAAGAGGAAAGAGTTTTAACGTAGTCCCTTCTTCTAAATAACAAAGGAGTATTTGATTAATTGAGGATTTCTCCCTCTCTCTCTCTCTCTCTCTCTCTCTCTGTTTCTTTTATTCTGACGTGCGCCTGGCGAGGATTCCGATTGGCCTGCCTATCCACCCGGTCGGCCGCATGGGGGGGGGGGGGGGGTGCGGGGGCGGGCTTGACGTCCTTGGCAGTAAAGTGTGCCAGGTGATGACTGACCAGCTTGCGCGAGTTCGCAGGGTGATCTGGGTCTTCGCTGGATGCGCATGTCAAGGGTACGTTTCTGACGTTATTGCTCAAATGTATGTTTTGCTTGTATCGGAATCGTAAAATCATTATGATACTTATTATATACTTATATACTGATTGTACATCATGTATAATTGTCCATGCTTGTTGAATAAGTATCTTCTTACTGTTGACAGATATCGTCGAAAAGGAGAATATAAATATAACGTCGTAGTGTGAGCCCGACGAGGACTTAGATCGGTCTGTCCATTCGTGCGGTCTGGTCGGAGTCTTCGATGTCCGCATTGGGAGGTTTTGTGTCTTTGGCCGTCTTAAATGCGTTCGATGCGGATTCTGATTAGACTGCGCGAATAAGCCGGCTGATCCGAGTTTTGCGGACGTTTCTGCTCAAATGTATGTTATGTGTGTGTGTGTGTGTTTGTGTGTGTGTATGTGTTTTGTCAGAATCATAAAATCGTAAGGATAACATATGTACTATGTGATTATATACCATGTATAATGGTCCATGATTGGTGAATAAATATCTTATCTTATACCGAGGATCTTACATTCATGGTCATTTAATATGAAATTTATGAAACGAGTTTGGGTAATTTCGGTATTTTTGCTCCCCTAAAGGCTCGCAAAATACCGAAATTACCCAACGAGTTTCATAAATTTCATATTAAATGACCACGAATGTAAGATTCTGTTTATCACAATGGCCTTTGCGATGACAAAAAATGCACAAACTATATTAAGATAACAGCTTTCCATAGCTAAACGGAACAACTCACTACCAAAGATTCAATAGTACTAAACAAAAAAATAGTTCGCATATCATTTGATAAATACCGAAAATAACTAGAAACAAAATAAAAATGTCATTTATTACTTCATTAAACTGTAGGAATTAATGATGATTTTAATTTGAGCTAATAAATAGCTAATAAATATTTCATTTGACTGAAATTCAAAAAAAAAAAAAAATAAATAAATATTTCCTTCAACGTCATTAAGCGAGTCAATACGTCACTGTGAATCAGTAGGGGAATCCCCCGAAGTCAGCTGTCGAATTTAAAGTCACTGACCTTGATCAATATAGTTTATACGGTGGCTGATACACCCAAGTAAATGACAGATTTCGACAATGTACAACATAATTATAGTTTGGATTTTAATTTGACCATTTATTGAGTGTCGGAGTCATGTTATCCTCCCATGCCTTTTTGGAAGAGGTGATTTTTTTTTCACTGACTGTTTGACGACATCGATGTTGAAAGTGCCTCCAAATATGTTACCGGAAAACATCGAATTTTAACCACCTGAATATTTCTGGTGTGATTGTGTTGTGTCTTCCCCTTCCATCGGTCTGACATTTATCGTTCATCTCAAAATCACCTCAAAATTGAAGGCAAGATCTGTTTCAAAAGTGAAAGTTGTATCGGCGAACGCGGACACCATCTTGGTTGCTGTCAATAAGCGGAGTGATACGAATATTAATGAGGGTAATTAGGCTAACCAGTGGGAAGCTTTGCAGGTGTTATTACACGTGTGGTTATATGATTTTTATGACATGGGTTATTTCACTGCATAACTTGACGGTCATGTGATGAGATAAAATATGATTTTTTTTAATTCGATTAATCAGCCGAAACATGATTAGTTTTTCTCGCGTTCTTGTTCTTTCCGAATTCTTTAACGGCATTGGACAACAATTAAAACAGAATAAAGCATTAATAAAGTCATTTGAAGTATGCCAATCTATCTATCTATCTATCTATGAAAGAAAGAAAGAAAGAAAGAAAGAAAGAAAGAAAGAAAAAATGAAAGAAAAAAAGAAACTACATTCGCCACGATGGTACATTCTGTTTCTAGAGTTTGGGAGGTGCGGTTCCTGTGTGGAAGAATTCTAAAATTGTAGGGGCGTAGATAGTAGGTAGAAGGAGCTGTGTCATGTTTTTATCATTTGAAACTAATTCTCGTTCATTCAGTATTTCCCCTAAACCAAACTACTAGTTTAACATATTCTCACTCTGTCCAAACTATTCACACTTTGCGCAGGCACATGTACCTTATATATCAACTACAATATCTCTTGCACAATTCCGAAATTGGCGAACAAAGAGAGAATTCTTACTTTGCACAAGACAATTGGGGTGATTAAAAAAAACCTTTGCAAAAATGAGAAAAATCTAGATATATATACATTGATGGGGTCTATAAAAGCATAAATTAATCTGTGGTAGAAATACAAGCAAATGTCATGATAATTTCCATCCACATTAAAACTGTTCAGAAAATTTGACGTATTCCCATTTCACCTATTTAGAAACTCTGACCTATTCCCATTTCGCCTTATGTGGAGAAAAGTTATAAAATGCGTTGCTTTACTCAAATGTTATTTTAAAATACGATTTACTTAAACATATAAAACATGTTTTATTCATCTAAGAGAATAAAACTGTACAGAAAGTGGATCATAATATATAAACGATAAATGAAACGGGAATAGGCGAAATCGGACCTACCAAACAAAATCATAGCAAATCTGAATTTTGCTAAATTTTTGGATTGCCTTGACAAAATTGTACTTGAAGACCATATATGTACATCTAATTAGAAGTATAATTCATTCTGTATGTTGTCACCCGTAACGGTCTATAATGAGTTTATATGCGAAAAGCGTAGGCTAGTAACTAAATCGTTACTAAAACACGCCTATCCAAATATATTGAAACGTTTACCACCAAAAACTAAAAGTTTTAGATAAAATTTCTGCCATTTTTCATATTTCTGCTCAAAACATAAATTGTGGGTACTTGTTAGAACCGCATCACCGAGCAGAAATAAGAAAAATAATGTATAACTCTGTAAATCCCAGTTTTACTATATAAAAGTGGGGTTTAAGGGGGTCAAAATTATATAGGTAAGTTGTTGTGATGTGGCTATTTTTTAAATGCTGAGTTTACACTGCTCGCTGACATAATGCTTTCTTTTCACGACATGCGTAGACCCAGATCAGACTGCGCGGATGCGCAGGTTGATCTTGGTCTAAGCTGGTCTCAAATGCCATATAAGCCGTTTCTCATTAATTTTCTACTCGAAGGGTTTCATGTATACGACCAGTGCGCACCCAACCAGATTATCTTGCGCATCCACGCAGCCTGATCAAGATGAAACAGTTTCGCTCTGCACCAGACTAAACTATGTCAAACCTGTGAAGCATTATCATTGTTTTGAGTAATATTGCTTCCTTTCTTAAAAAAAAAAAAAAAAAAAAAAAAAAAAAAAAAAGAAAGAACAAGAGGACCATGATGGTCCTACACGCTCACCTGTGCAAACAGATTTGCATACTTATATTAGTATTGAAGTTTCAGCCAAGTTCACTGCTCTAAATTTTATAGCCCTGCACCCCCCACCCCCACCAACCACCCACAGCAGCCATGTTTTTTTCTTTTTAACGCATCATGACAACTAAATCTTGAAAGAGAGTCACCAAAGGAACATTTCTGCCAAGTTATATTGAAATTGGTCCAGTGGTTTCTAACAAAAAGATTTTTTAAAGTGTTTTATATTGCTATAAAGCCCTACCCTCTAACAGCCATTTTTTTTTCTTTTTGACGAATCATGACACCTTGAAAAAACTTGGCTGAGGGTCACCAAAGGAACACTCTGTTTACCCAGTTAAACCAAGTTACACTGAAATCGGTTTAGTGGTTTCTGACAAGAAGATTTTCAAAGTTTTCTATCTAGATATACAGGGTAAATAAGCCCCACCCCCTAACAGCCATGTTTTTTTTTTTTTTTGATAAATCAGGATTGCTTGAACATTCTTGGTAGAGGGTCACCAAAGCAACATTGAAATCGGTCAGGGGTATTTGACAAGAAGAATTTCAAAGTTTTCTATACAGATATATACGGAAAATAAGCCCCGCCCCCTCTGGGGGGCCATGTTTTTTGACGTATCATGAAAGCTTGAACAATCTTGGTAGAAGGTCACCATTCCTGTCAAGTTACATTGAATTCGGTGTAACGGTTACTTACGAAAAGATTTTTAAAATTTTTTATAGAGATATATAGGGAAAATAAGCCCCGCCCACATAGCGGCCATGTTTTTTGACGAATCATGACAGCTTGAACAACCTTGGTAGAGGGTCACCAAAGAAACATTCCTGCTAGGTTATATTGAAATCGGTCCAGTGGTTTCTGACAAGAAGATTATTAAAGTTTTCTATAGAGATATATATAGGGAAAATAAGCCCCATCCGCTAGCGGCCATGTTTTTTGACAAATCACGATTACTTGAACAATCTTGGTAATGGTCACCAAGGAAGGGTCACCAAGGTAACATGTCTGCCAAGTTATATTGAAATCAGTCCAGTGGTTTCTGACAATAAGATTTTTTTCAAGTTTTCTATATAGATATACAGGGAAAATAAGCCCCACCCCCTAGCAGCCATGTTTTTTGACAAATCATGACGGCCTGAACAATCTTGGTAAAGGGTCACCAAGGAAACATTTCTGCCATATTATACTGAAATCGGTCCAGTGGTTTCTGACAAGAAGATTTTTTTTCAAGTTTTCTATACAGATATATAGGGAAAATAAGCCCCACCCCTTTGCAGCCATATTTTTTGACGAATCATGATGGCTTGAACAATCTTGGAAGAGGGTGACCAAAGACACATTCCTTCCAAGTTATATTGAAATCGGTCCATTGGTTTCTGACAAGAAGATTTTTAAAGTTTTCTATATAGATACATATATAGGGAAAATAAGCCCTGCCCCCTGGCGGCCATGTTTTTTGACGAATCCAAACGGCTTGAACAATCTTGGTAGAGGATCACCAAAAGAACATTTCTGCAAAATTATATGGAAATCGGTCCAGTGGTTTGGGACAAGATGATTTTTACATTTTTCTATATATATGGGGAAAATAAGCCCCGCCCCCCTGGCGGCCATGTTTTTTGACGAATCCAAATGGCTCGAACAATCTTGGTAGAGGATCACTAAAGGAACACTTCTACAAAATTATATAGAAATCGGTCCCGTGGTTTTTGACAAGAAGATTTTTAAAGTTTTCTATATAGATATATAGGGAAAATAAGCCCCACCTTCTGGCAGCCATGTTTTTTGACGAATCCAAATGGCTTGAACAATCTTGGTAGAGGATCACCAAAGGAACATTTTTGCAAAAAAAAATGTGGAAATCAGTCCAGCGGTTTCTGAAAAGTCGGTCCAGTGGTTTCGGACAAGAAGATTTTTAAAGTTTTCTATATAGATATATAGGGAAAATAAGCCCTGCCCAATGGTGGCCATGTTTTTGACAAATCCAAATGGCTTGAACAATCTTTATAGAGGATCACCAAAGGATTATTTCTGCAAAATTATATGGAAATCGGTCCAGTGGTTTCGGACAAGAAGATTTTTACATTTTTCAATATAGATATATAGGGAAAATAAGCCCCGCCCCCTGGCGGCCATGTTTTTTGACTAATCGAAATGGCTCAAACAATCTTGGTAGAGGATCACCAAAGGAACATTTCTGCAAAATTATATGGAAACCGGTCCAGTGGTTTCTGACAAGAAGATTTTTAGTTTTCTATATAGATATATAGGGAAATTAAGCCCCGCCTCCTGGCGGCCATGTTTTTTGACGAATCCAAATGGCTTGAACAATCTTGGTAGAGGATCACTAAAGAAACATTTTTGCAAAATTATATTGAAATCGGTCCAGTGGTTTCCGACAAGAATATTTTTAAAGTTTTCTATATAGATATATAGGGAAAATAAGCCCCGCCCCCTGGCGGCCATGTTTTTGGACGAATCCAAATGGCCTGAACAATCTTGGTAGAAGATTACCAAAGGAACATTTCTGCAAAATTATGTGGAAATCAGTCCAGCGGTTTCTGACAAGAAGATTTTTAAAGCTTTCTATATAGATATATAGGGAAAATAAGCCCCGCCCCCTAGCGGCCATGTTTTTTGACGAATCCAAATGGTTTCAAAAATCTTGGTAGAGGATCACCAAAGAAACATTTCTGCAAAATTACATTGAAATCAGTCCAGCGGTTTCTGACGAGAAGATTTTTAAAGTTTTCTATATAGATACATAGGGAAAATAAGCCCCGCCCCCTGGCGGCCATGTTTTTTGACGAATCCGAATGGCTTGAACAATCTAGGTAGAGGATCACCAAAGGAACATTTCTGCAAAATTATATTGAAATCGGTCCAGTGGTTTCTGACAAGAAGATTTTTTAAGTTTTTAGTTAAAAAATCTATTTTTAGCTCCTGTGACCTAGATATGCAATGGACCGAAACCATTTGAACAATTTTGAAAGAGGACCAACCAAGGATCATTCCTGTGAAGTTTGGTCAAAATCCAATCAGTGGTTTAGGAGGAGATGTTGTTTAAAGATTTTGGACGGACGGACGGACATACGGACGACGACGACGACGACAACGACGGACGGTGAGTGATCACAAAAGCTCACCTTGAGCCTTCAGCTCAGGTGAGCTAAAAAGAAGAAGTAAAGAAGAAAAAAATGCACAGTGGTTAGAGAATGTGTCATCAATACTAATCCTTCAAATAGATCATTAGCCAGTGAAAATGTCCCTTTGTGTTTATGTGTAACCTAGATCAGAGTGCACGACATAGTCTAATGCAGAATGGTGTCCACTCAATTCGCCGTTTAGGTCACTGGTATAAAATATTGTAATACATGTATTGCACAGTCTCCAGCTTATGCGAAGACTGATCAGATACTAATGCAAACGACATTTTGCATGCGTTAGCAAGACTGTACAAAAGAGAAAAGTCCAGGGTGTGCAACAGTCACAAGCAGCAGCCCTTCCCAGACACCAAGAGGAAGAGAAAACAGACAAAACCAAATACGCTCACTAAGATTAGCTCTCTCTTCCCCCAAACATGGTAATCGCAATGCTAAAAGGACTGAAAAACACAGAAATACATAAAAAATCGTTTCGCATAAAGGTTCCCAACTCAGTAAATGCATCAAAGCGAAAACATAAAAATCAAATTAATCACAATGATAAAGACGAGTACTCATGGCTAATTCTACTGTGTGAAGCCAATAGTTGAACCACGGCGGGCCAAGCCAAAGACATCCAGGGTAAACAATCACGTGATTCGCAGTTGGTAATCACACAGTTTTGTGAATATTTTCTGGTGGATTCGAGGTATGTTTTTCAACATTTTCTTTCTTTAAGGCTAGTTTTATTCACTACAGCTTGTGCAGCGTACCCAGGCACTGGAAATATTTATTCGGTCATGTTTCTTTTTAAGGCAACATGGACAAGCGTCACAAGAATATAGGAAAATATAATTGTTCAAAGTGCGGAAAAGATGCAGGTTCAGATTGGTTTTCCATTTGCCCATTTTAAACTATTGACCTGAAATGAAATCACACACATCTACATCTACAATTATGATATACGCGCTGTCCGTCAGCCTTGACGCACAAACACAAACACACACACACACGCGCGCACTTCTCTTAACAAACATAAGGCTTAATTTTAGGTAGTAGAAAAAAAAAAGGTGCATTATTCTTTATTTCAAAAACAGTCTAGAACGTATAAGATGAAATTTAGTAGTGGTAGAGTGTGACTCCTATCCAAATTCTTTCTGTTGTAATATTCACACGGTGTTACTCCTTTCATTATGTTTTTCTCTTGATTTCTCTGCTAATAATCATTATACTGAATGAAACAGGTACGGACTAGCATCTATTTACAAATAGTATATATAAATACCTACGAAACCGTTGCAAAACGTGCCATTTGGGAAATAAATACTCAAAGGCATTGTTTATCAAAAGTGTGATGCCTACCAGTAGTATCAGCACATTTCTGTCGAGATTTGCAAGAAAATCGCAGCATTTTTGTCTTAAGTTGGCATGGTTGAAAATAATGCTTATAGTTCCGGGTACGGTGCAGAAGGTGTGATCTCTGAAAAGTATCGCGTAGAGTAAAAATGGTGCAGTACTTACTGTGAAACGGAGAGAAAACAAAAACAACAACAACAACAAAAAAAAATAGTGGGATTATCAGTTGTGAATCACGTGATTGTCCGCCTTGATATCGCCAGGCCCGAACCTACTGGTTCAAGTTTTACGAAGAGGCCGTCATTGAGTCTGAAGCCCGAACCGCCGTCTTGCAATTTAAGCGTGAAGGATAACCATCAACAATAATTGGGTTGATAACTAGGCATGCAGTCTGCCGCATAATATCCTGGCTATTGCCAATTCTTGTGTAGCGGATTATTAGTTTTCTGAATTGTTCTGAAAAATTTAGATTTTCCCACAAACTATGTCGCATGAACATCGTTGCATCGATGTTCATGCAACGCTATACAAACGCCGTGTGCCAGATGGGATAACCGCCTTACATGTTTGCCTGGATGTACAGCTGATCTTAAATTTCAATTCTTTTACCACAGTTTTGTTTTCTTTATCAGGATGTCAAATTATTCTCCTTTGTTCTTAAAATACAATTCAAATGCTATACAAAAAAGGAGTTCAAATCCGCCTTATTAAAGGCAGTATATGTATATGTTTTAAAGTTAGAGGTTCTTACTTTCCAAGCATCGATGTTTGGAATCCATTGGGAATCTCTGGAACCTGGACTTTCCTTAATGCAAGCGTTTGAATATTCCGAATATGATGTAGCTTTCGCGTATGCACGAATGTACCATTTCGCACGAAGCACTCCAAACACTGACTGCCCCAAGTCGTCGTGAAAGTGTGCCATTGCTAAACGATTCCAAAGTAGGGATCCTTTAGATTTACAGAACAAATCAAAACCAAGAAACAGCAGATTCGGGTTGATTAAGTCTGTTCATGAGGATAATGAGAAAATCAACATCCGTCACGCCCCTTCTTTGAGCGGTACTCTATTTTCACATATAATGTACGAGTCCAGTAGTCCCAATGGACCAGGAAAAATTATAATATAACCACTATAACTAAGTACGTGGTGACATATTACGGCTTCCACACAAGTGTTTAACGACAGTTGTTGCGATTACAAAATATTCCGAAGCAGTGATTTCTTATGAAATACGGAACAAATCAAAAGCCGAAAATGCGCCAGGAAGTCTCGAAAAGTTAAGATATAAGTGGTCTCAGACTGGAAATACTAGAAATATTTCTAAATACATATGAGCCGCAAATTGAGAAAGAGTACCTTATGACGTACGCTCAACTAAGAATCAAATCAGCCTGCGCATGTCTTCGTTGTCAGCAAGAAGCAACTTTGTCTCCTTGGCAAATGCGCACAGAGAAGATGCTGATCATACGGTGCGAATGCGTAGGGTGATCTGAATCTTCGCTGGCCGCATATGTCCGAGGGTACGTTTTCTGACGTTGCGTCTTATATATGCTACAGTAGCCAATGATTCTATAGTTATAGGGGACAATGCATCACGAAAACATGCCTATGTAATTTTGATCCCCTTAAACCCCACTTTTATATGTAGTAAAACTGGGGTTTACAGGGGTATATTTGTTTGTGTTGAGGTTTTACGGCCCAGTCAACCCAGTGGGGTCTTGTCGAGCGCGGTCAGTTTACCTAACCACACGTTTACTGGGCAGGCTAAGTCCTCTAAGCGGTTAACCAGTATTGTGCACATTCTTTCTCCAGAAACTGACAACTGCCCTTCTTGAATCAGTGGAAGGGAGAGAATGACCGTAGAAAATATTTCATGATCAATCTCCACGAAAGAATGTTGCCGACCTCGGCGGGGGTTAAACCCGCGACCTCCTGGTCTCCAGTCGGACGGCGCATCCGAGCCACCGAGGCCGGCTTACAGGGGTATATATTATTTTTCTTATTTCTGCTCAAAAACATAGATTGTGGGTACTCATTAGAACCGTCTCGCCTTGCCGAGGCGGTTCTAACGAGTACACACAAGCTATGTTTTGAGCAGAAATATGAAAAATATCAGAGTTTTTATCTGAAACTTTTCAGTTTTTGGAGGTGAAATTTTCTATACTTTTGAATAGGCGTGTTTTCGTAATGGAAAGGTCCAGTGTGAGCAAGACTTCGAGCCTGACTCTGTACTATGGGCCAGTTATTCATACCAAAGTTAATCAAACCAAAGATAGCAACAACTTGACCAAGGTCGTTCTAACCTAACGAGTACCCACAATCGATGTTTTGAGCAGAAATATGAAAAATATCAGAGTTTTTTTCTTATCTGAAATTTTTCAGTTTTTGGAGGTGAAATTTTCTATATATTTGAATAGGCGTGTTTTCGTAATGGAAAGGTCCAGTTCGGACTACACAATGTGAGCAGGACTTCGAGCCTGACTCTGTACTATGGACCAGTTATTCATACCAAAGTTTATCAAACCAAAGATAGACACAACTTGACTTGAGTCTATACTGTATGGCATTCGGCCAGACCTAAGGTGCATCATATGGTTAAAGAATATTCCCTAATAATTCGGTCAGGTGGGTCTGAGCAAACAATATAGATCCAGATCAGACGCCGCAGAACGCGTCTGATCAGGTCCACGCTGTTTGCCACTCGTCCAGCAATTTATGACATATCAACAGGTAGGGACATGGAGTTGCTCAAATTTTAGGACAATTTTAGGTGAGGAGTTAAGTTATGCGAATATTTACAGGGTAAATGCTGTATAATTAATATATACTGGGAAAATCATCTAACCGGCCACTTTTGTTTCTTGGTAAATTTTATTAAAGGTGAATGGATTGAAATAAACTTGGTCTAAAATTATTCTCTAGACGTTCTAATATGATGAGCTGGCAAAGATTAAGGCTATTTTGATAATAAACACAGTTATCTGGCAAAATCTAAAACTCATTAAATGCGCATGCGCAATCCTTATTCTACGAACTTTATTTCCAAAAAAAATAAACAGCCGCAGCTGAAACGTCGTCACTAAGAACAAAAACAAATTAAAAAACGAAGCTCAGTCGAAGTGCAAAGCAAGATAATGACAATGAAGTTTCAAAATTTTTAATTTTGTAATTTTCCATTCACCTCCATGGTCACGTCAGTCCATAATACAAGAAAAACTCGGCCATTCTATTTCCGGCCGAGTATTGCTATCCTGAAAATTTATTGAGTGAAAATTATTAACAAGAGGGCCATGATGGCCCTGTAACGCTCACCTGAGCAACATAGCACTTTGAGAGCCTGATCTAGAACTGATCAAGGCAAACATTCTAATCAAAGTTCAAAATGATTATATTAACAAGTAAGACAATGTAGCATGTCTAATGGACTGTGAAATAAAGGTCAAGGCCAAATATGGATGACTGCACTCAAGAGGCCATGCTAATATGTATGCATGTACTAAGCAACTTTGACCTAGAAATCAAACTTGACCTAGAAATTATCAAGACAAACATTCTGAGCAAGTTTCATGATGATTGCTTCAAAAATGTGACTGCTAGAGTCTTAACAAGGTTTTCTGCTGACTTGGCCAGGTGACCTAGTTTTTGACCCCAAGTGACCCAGTTTAAAACTTGACGTAGAAATCATCAAGACAAACATGTTGAGCAAGATTCATGATGATTGCTTGAAAAATGTGACCACTAGAGTGTTAACAAGGTTTTCTGCTGATCTGGCCAGGTGACCTAGTTTTTGACCCCAGGTGACACAGTTTCGAACCTGACCTAAAACTCATCAAGACAAACATTTTGAGCAAGATTCATGATGATTGGTTAAAAATGTGACCGCTAGAGTGCTAACAAAGTTTTCTGCTGATTTGACCCGGTGACCTAGTTCTCGACTCCAAGTGATCCAGTTTCGAACTTGACCTAGAACACATCAAGACAAACATTTTGAGCAAGATTCATGACGATTGCTTCAAAAATGTGACCGCTAGAGTGATAACAAGATTTTATGCTGATTTGGCCAGGTGACCTAGTCTTTTACTCCAGGTGACCCAGTTTCAAACTTGACCTAGAAATCATCAAGACAAACATTTTGAGCAAGATTCATGATTATTGCTTCAAAAATGCGACCGCTAGAGTGTTAACAAGGTTTTCTGCTGATTTGACCCGGTGACCTAGTTTTTGACCCCACATGACCAAGTTTCAAATACATCCTAGAACTCATCAAGACAAACATTTTGAGCAAGATTCATGATGATTGCTTGAAAAATGTGACCGCTAGAGTGTTAACAAGGTTTTCTGCTGATTTGGCCCAGTGACCTAGTTTTTGACTCCAAGTGACCCAGTTTCAAACTTGACCTAGAAATCATCAAGACAAACATTTTGAGCAAGATTCATGATGATTGCTTCAAAAATGTGACCGCTAGAATGTTAACAAGGTTTTCTGCTGATTTGGCCCGGTGACCTAGTTTTTGACTCCAAGTGACCCAGTTTCAAACTTGAACTAGAAATTATCAAGATAAACATTTTGAGCAAGATTCATGATGATTGCTTCAAAAATGTGACCGCTAGAATGTTAACAAGGTTTTCTGCTGATTTGGCCTGGTGACCTATTTTTTGACCCAAAGTGACCCAGTTTCAAGCTTGACCTAGAAATCATCAAGACAAACATATTGAGCAAGATTCATGATGATTGCTTCAAAATTGTGACCGCTAGAGTGTTTACAAGGTTTTCTGCTGACCTGGCCCGGGACCTAGTTTTTGACCCCAAATGACCCAGTTTCAAACTTGACCTAGAAATCATCAAGACAAACATATTGAGCAAGATTCATGGTGATTGCTTCAAAAATGTGACCGCTAGAATGTTAACAAGGTTTTCTGCTGATCTGGCCCGGTGACCTAGTTTTTAACCCCAAGTGACCTAGTTTCAAACTTGATCTAGATTTAATAGAGGCAAACATTTTGAGCAAGTTTCATCAAGATTAGGTCAAAACTAAGATCTCTAGAGTGTTAACAAGTTTTTCCTTTGATCAGACCTGGTGACCTAGATTTTGACCCCAAGTAACCCAGTATCGAACTTGACCTAGATTTCATAGAGGCAAACATTCTGACCAAGTTTTATCAAGAATGGGTCAAAACTGTGACCTCTAGAGTGTTAACAAACTAATTGTTGACGACGGACGACGGACGACGACGGACGACGGACATAGGGTGATGACAATAGCTCACCCTGAGCTTTTGCTCAGGTGAGCTAAAAAGTTTATCAGCTACTTTTTTTTAATAGAAAACATCAAATACCGTTTATGGAGATTTAAGCCTAGATCTTTTGACTAGTATATTAGGACGTGGGCTGTTTAACACTTGCCACGCTATGGGCAGATTCAGCATAAACTGGTGTTATTTTTTCTTATTTTTCCAAGAAAATAGGATCTGACACTTAATTCATGCATATTGTCCCTTTAGGAGACACAATTTGCATGCAATGTCAAATCCAATTTTCTAGGAAAAATAAGAAAGCATATTTCAAAATGTTGCCTGCTGAAATTTTAACCCATCATGCAAACTTTTAATATATCAAGGTAATCATTGAGCCTTTATATTTTTGCTCAACGTTCAAGTGTAGAAGATTAATTGTGCATAAGGATAAAACAAACTTAGTGACGAACCCTTCTTTTAGGCATGTTCTAGACCACCACCCCATTTACGACACACACACAAAAGATTACCCATTTATGTGTACAGCGAACATCTGACCAGTCTGCACATCTCACAATACCAACTGTTAAAATTTGTGCGCCGAACCGAATACTGTGCGGACTTTAGTGTGACCCATTGACCGGAAGTTCACGTGAGGAACTGGTGAGAGAGGGCATAGGGAACCAAAGCTTCATGTATATTCTTGCCAGCAAAAAGGGTAGGCCCAGTCAGCATTCTACGTAAATCTATATCGGGCCGTCATCGGCCCGTCAGGGTAGCTGACGGGCCGATGAGGCCCGATATAGATTTACGTAGAATGCTAGCTGGGGGGAAGCTCGGGGTAGTTATTTTATGTAAGGAAGCCTCTGACTGGATAATAATGGAAAGGAACTGGTATTAAATGTTTCCAATTCAAGAAAAACAAGTGTTTTGTGTATTTTAATACATCTCTCTGACGAATATTTGCATCTGTTTGTGAATTTGAGAGCCAAAAGTAGAATAAGTAAAATTGCAGAATTCCAATTTTACTTTTCTGCCGAGCTAAGGATTGCTACAACTAACTTCCAAAAAGTCCCAGAAAGTGCTGGTGACCATGGTGTTTTTGTATTTCTGATTGTTCAGCTAAGGATTAGCTTTAAATTAAAACCAATTTTGGAGATCCAGCCGTACCCTGAAAACACCTATACTTGGCTGAAGTAAGATTTTTTTTATAATGGGGTTCAATGGGGGAAATAATTAGTTTCCTGTACCCAGAGCAGCGACGACACGGAAGTGCAAGCGGGCATGGAATATCGCTGTCTGCAGGAGCGAATACCTTATTTTTTTTACCGTTTCTCCACAAACGTCCTTGTTCATGTTTGTCATTCCATTTTGATATTTGTTTAACCAAGTACAAATTATGGTATTTGTTTTCCATATCTTCTCAGACAGGGAAGTTTGCGGTTAACCGAAATCATTAGCCTACCGGGTACCGTATATTCTCTAAAAACTGGGACACCTTAACTTTTTCTATACTTGAAAACTTTGCACAAGTTCACTTTACTACCGGTTTATGTGATATACAAACGTTTTGGGTGAGTTGCAAACAGCGTGGACGCTGATCTGACGCACAAATGTGCGGCTGATCTGGGTCTACACTGTTTGCTCAGGCCTGTCTGTCCATTTCAAACGCTTAGAATAAACACGGTACCTACCGAAACATTGTTGCTATGCTGTGCGACTTTTGTGGTTATCAAATAATCAGAAGAAAAGCACTGTAGAAAAAAAAAAAAACAAAAAAAAAAAAAAAAAAAAACAAGGTAAAGATATCAAAGCAAAATAATACTTCACACAAGGAATGAAGTTATTTCAGGGGAGAAAACATCTTATAAAATTTACAATTCATCTCCCTGAAAAAAAAAACAAAACAACAAAACACCAACAACAAAACGAAGGCACACTTGCGTTTTGCTGATCTGACAACTGATCCGGTTGTCAAAATTTATCAAAATGTGCTTCAACAGGAGAAATCATGATGTCTTTGAGGGTATGTGAATAGTGACGACCCTGATCAGCGTACACATCCCGCAGTCACGGCAGCGCCTTCACTGTCCACTAACCGTAGGTTAGGGTAAAGATGAATGCATCAGCGGAAAACATAAGTGTGTATGTCGTAATCCAAATAGGAATTTAGCCAAATCCGGAGTCTGGCTAGGCCAAACAGGAATTCTTATTTGGACCCGGGAGGTTGTTTTTCTCCCAAGTACATACTTTACACATTGTGATTCCCGAGTATGAAGACGTATCATTATAATAAAATAACTAAGCGTCTCTGTTTTACCTACTCAATTAATGATAGCAGATATTTTTTACGAAGAGGCTTTTTACGGTCAGCTGTAAATAGCCAAAAAACGTAAAATTGTCTATTTATAGCCAAAAATAAAACACCAAAAAAAAAAAAAAAAACAAACAAACAAAAAAAACAAACAAAAAAAATCAACAAACAAACACAACAACAACAACACACACACACACGTTAAACTGGTTATTTACAGTCAACTGTAAGTAGCCAAAAAAATGTTA
The DNA here is from genome assembly GCA_964016985.1 of Anodontia alba. Taxonomy (NCBI): domain Eukaryota; kingdom Metazoa; phylum Mollusca; class Bivalvia; order Lucinida; family Lucinidae; genus Anodontia; species Anodontia alba. The sequence continues at coordinate 20,551,791 of OZ024838.1, forward strand.
AATTGGCTATTTATAGCAAAAAAAAAAAAAAAAAAAAAAAAAAAAAACAACTACAAAAAAAAAAAAAAAAAAAAAAACAAAAACCGTTAAACTGGCTATTTAGTCAACTGTCATTAGCCAAAAAAGTTAGTTAAAAAGGCTATTACAGTCATATTTATTACAAATGTGTTCTCGAAGAAGGGACACCAGAAGAAATAATATAACGTCATTTTGAATCTCAATTCGATCGTATCGGATCTATCCTGATATTGGTCTCAGGGACTGAAACTCAAGCTTTCTTATTTGTACTTGTAACATGTATTCCCCGTTTTTTATTTATTTTTTTTTTTTTTTATTTATTTTATTTTATTTATTTATTTTTTTTTTTTTATTTTTTTTTTTTGTCGAACCGACGAGTTTACCTAACCCCACTTTTCCAGGACAGGCCTCTAAGAGCAGCACATTCTTTCGGCAGAAACCGAAAACTATATAATGAGCGATAAACACAGCATACAAAAAGGAAAAAAGCTTTACATCAACATAAACACAGCGTACAAAAAGTAAAAAAAAAAAAAAAAAAAAAAAAAAAAACCCTTATCTTTCCTGTCAACACCACTGTGTCCATATACGCAATGTATACAATGCGCCATAAACCTGACACCGAAAGGAATATACGTCAAACTGAGTGTTTCTGCCGAAAGTGATATACGCCAAACTGAGTGTTTCTACACTCAGTTTGGCGTATATCCCTTTCGGTGTAAGGTTTATGGCGCATTGGGCCACTTAAAGCGAAATGCAAGGTTTGTACAGAATACTGAATTGGAAGACCTGATCAAACCCTGTGAGTGCGCATATGTCACACATACAAATACGTAATAAATGTGTTACATATGCGTACGGTTGTACGCATACGTAACAAATTGTTACGTATGCCTACAACTGTAAGCATATGTAACACACGGCAACGTTAATGTGTTACGTTTGCGTACAACTGTACGCGTATGTAACATGTGGACAAGTTAGTGTGAAGCGTTCGTTTGGTATGTACGAACCATACACATACGTAACACCTGTTCTTTACATGAAGTAGAGGTCACTGTTTCGGGAACGATCACAGTGACCGATTTGATCTTAGTATGCATGTTTTTATTTGACACGCGGCCCTTCTTACAAAACTGTTTTGGCAGCTATATATGGAGAGCAAACTTTTATGTTCAATGGAATATGTTACGTGTATTATAAAACCTTCTAATTTTTCATGCTTGTTACCGGTATATTAAGCATTGTTACACTGAAAAAAATCCTGTAGATTTTACGGTATTTACTAGCAACTGACTGCAAGCACATTTACAGTAAATTTTACGGGCGCCTGTAGATTATTTACAAGAATAATCACGCGTGGCAGGAGTGTCACGATTTGTAAAGTTGCAAGTATCAAGTTAAAATTGTCGAGTATCAAGTTAAATTGGTCGAGTATCGAGTTGAATTGGTCGAGTATCAAGTTAAAATTGTCGAGTATCGAGTTAAAATTGTCGAGTATCGAGTTGAAATTGTTGAGTATCGAGTTAAGTTGGTCGAGTATCGAGTTAAAATTGTCGAGTATCGAGTTAAATTGGTCGAGTATCGAGTTAAAATTGTCGAGTATCGAGTTAAAATTGTCGAGTATCAAGTTGAATTGGTCGAGTATCAAGTTAAAATCGTCGAGTATCGAGTTGAATTGGTCGAGTATCGAGTTAAAATTGTCGAGTATCGAGTTGAATTGGTCAAGTATCGAGTTAAAATTGTCGAGTATCGAGTTAAGTTTAGATTGTGGAGCCTTGAGTCACAGATGTAATACATCAAGTTTAGGTACCTAATGAGCATGAATTTACATGGTTTAACATATTTCAGCAGCATGACAATGCAGCTGTGTGAGGTCTTATTTGAATATTTAATCAGCAATATCTATAATTCAGTCACCTGAACCTATTTTGTGTTTGTATTGTCCTAAAATATGTCATCAATTTTTCAACAAGCTAATTTTGCTGATCTAGGGCAGATGAAAGTGGTCTAAGCCTCTCAAACCAAATATTTATGCTTGCAGTCAAACCTACAGTGGGATTCCATTATTTCTAATTTATTGCCTGTTACATGGCAAATATTAGTCTGCTGCAGCAGGGGGCTTATTAATAGGTTTTTACACTGATCACCTTGGGGCTTATCAGTTATGGCTATTTTATATGAAAGATTCACTGATCAGCTGATCATTGTTGGAATGTGGTGAGAACACAGTAAATATTCCACAGAAAAAAAAAATAGGAAGAGCAGGTGAATTTTATTTTTTGAGCAAGCTCATGACAAAAATGGCCTGTATGGCTTGAGAAGACAAAGATCAGCCCAGGCATGAAGAGGCTTTGGATCCTAAGCTATCCAGAGAGTTGGTGTGAAGACTCTGATTAGACCAGGCGCACAGGACATTTGTTGGTTTTGTTGTGTGCTGGTGTAACAAAGTAAAGTGACCCCCCACAGAATAACAACCCCAAGGTCATTATTCTATAGAAAAAAAGGACCCCTTTTCTAAAAAATACTGACTGCCCTTACAAAACTAATGACCCCCTTGATGATATCCCATAGAATAACCACCAGGACCATAGAATAACTCCTTCTGTATAAAATAATGACTCCCATTATTATAACCCTCTCGATGAGATTTGTCAAATATTGCCCACTACCAAGACCTCATCACACAAGCTGTCATAAGCCCCTTGCCCCCACCTAATCAGGCATCAGAATCTGTCTGTTTACACCATGTGTCTCAGTTATAGGACACAATTTTTTCTTTTTCTTTTTTGGTTTTAACCATTTTTTTCACAGCATATAGATAAGTCTTCAAAATAAAAACAGTCTTGTAAGACGAGGTATTTTGGAAACCTTAACAAAATGTACAATGGTACAAAAATAGTAGAAAACATTCCAATGTATATCTAACCAACAGAATTTCTCAAATGCATCGTCCAGATTTCGAGTTCTTGTTGCAGGATTACTCTTACACGATCTTGTTTACCTGGAAAATTCGCCCCGAAACTTGTTGCAGGATTACTCTTATTTAATAATAATAATAATAATAATTTACTTTATTTCAAGAGGGTGACACATTTAGCAACAACTAATCTTTCATGAGGCCCTCACTAACTACAGATGTGTACATATACAGAAATTCACAAGGACATGCATTTAAACCTTAAACTACTAAAAAAAAAAACAAACAAAAAAACATGTACCAGTCTTTCATACATGATCTCACATACCACAAACATATGACAAACAAATGTAATTGAGAGAAAAAAGATATACATGTACCAATTTATACATACACCATCTCTCACACTGTAAACATATGACAAACAAATGTGATTGTGATGGGAAAAAAAAAACAAAAAAAAACATAGGTATTTTTACAAATATATTTTACATGGAAAATATATAGTGCTTATTTTCAAGGCTGACTCAATAATGAACATTTCATCCATTTTATGCACTGTTTATGGAAAGAATCTACAGAGTCAGAATTTTTTAACCAGTTTGGTTGATTATTCCATATGACTGGCCCAGAGTAGATTAAACTTTGCTTGAAAATTTCTTTCTGTGGCCTTGGAGTGTGAAAATTTGATGTATTTACTGATCTAAGAGACAGAAGAGTCTCATTTATAGGTCTGAAAGTGAATATTGCATTGATATAAGATGGTGTGATAGATTTTGAAATTTTATGCATAAATTTTGCTTTTCTTAGAAATATTCTTTCATAAATGTTCAGAATTTTAAGGTCATTCATACTGCATGCAATGTCAGAATACTCATAATCTAAAATGATCTTTACAGCACGCTTTTGTAACCTGTGGATTCTGTCAAGATTAGAATGGGCTGTTCCTCCCCATACTGTGGAACAGTAATCAATGTGGCGTTGAATGTATGTCTTATAAAATTGTACTCTGTGTTCAAGGGATAAATAATCTTTCAATCTTGATAAAAGCCACAAGTTTGAAGAAATTTTCTTAGCAATGAACTGTGTATGGATTGACCATGTTAGATTATTATCTATATAGATTCCAAGGACTTTGTCATTATCAATATTCTTTAAACTATCATTATTAAACGTTAAATTCAAAATACTATTATGTAAATGAAGGCGTTTCTGTGAAGTGGTGATTAACATTACTTTGGTTTTTTCAGTATTTAAAAGCATTCCATTAAGTTTACACCAAACAGAAAGTTTTTGTACGGCCATCTGTAGATCTTGTTCAATGAAATGCTGCGAGTTGCTGATCTGATATATTGTGGTGTCATCTGCATAAAGATCCGTGAAAACATTATCTGTGTAAAGTGGTAAATCATTTATGAACATTAAAAATAACAAAGGTCCCAAAATAGTGCCTTGAGGTACACCACAAACAATATTTTCAGTTGTCGATTCAATATTATTAATGACAACTTTTTGTTTTCTGTTTAACAAATAAGAGGAAAACCAGAGAAGTGTTTCATCTGAGATTTTATAATGCCTGAGTTTTTAAGCAAGAGTGTATGATCCACTAAATCAAAAGCCTTCCTAAAATCCACCATGACCATACCAATAATTTGGCCATTATTTATAGCTTCATGGAATTTATTGATCGTCTGAAGAAGGGCAGTTTCACAGGAATGATTGGGTCTGAAACCAGATTGTGTTGAATGAAGTGCATAATGTGAGATCAAAAATGACATGAACATGCTTCTCCAATAGCTTGGATAAGACAGGAAGGACTGAAATAGGCCTATAATTGTTAGTATCATCCCTAGGGTCATTTTTATGCAAAGGTCTTATTTTGCCTTCTTTCCATTTGTTTGGGAATGTAGAGTTAATTATGCTTTGGTTACAAATGTATGTTAAGCTATCTGAAATAAATGGTGCTGCTAGCTTTAATAATCTTGGCCCAATGTTATCCAAACCAGTAGATTTTGTGAGGTCGATATTTTTTAGATATTTTTCTACTTTTTCACAGGAGATATCTGGTATTGAAAAATAGGTGTCTGCAGGAATTTTTTCATTACAAAACTTCTGCAGCTTATCAAAATTGGAAGTCTCAATAGGTTCCTTGATTTTTGATGCTACTGTCACAAAAAATTTATTGAATTCATTAGCAATATCTTTTGGATTTTCAGTGACATTGTCACTGGTTTTAAGAGAAAATATGTCTGCACTCCCTTTCCGTTTACTTGCCCCTATTTCCTTAAATAATTTCCATACACTTGCTGGATTATTTGCATTTTCATTCAAAATTTCTGAGTATTGGTGCTTCTTAGACAGTTTAATCATACTGCATACTTTATTTGAAGCAGTGTCTTCATGCCCAAATAACAAAGTTAAAAGAGCGAATCGGTCTTTTATCAATTTTACAGCCATAGTGGTGCGACATAGAATTATGAAGGGTTGATGCCATCAGGGCTATCTGTTCTCAAACACCAGCCAAGCTGCTTTCTATCTTTGTGTGTGTGTGTGTGTGTGTGTGTGTGTGTGTGTGTGTGTGTGTGTGTGTGTTTAAGCTAACTTTGTTCACTATTTTAATAAGTGTCAAGCTGAAATTCATGAGATATGAACATTTACTTCAGGTTACTGGTATTACTATTTTTTATTTATTTATTTCTTATCATTATTATTATTATCATTATATATATTTTTTTTTTGGATGGGGTAGGCTTTATTTTCTTCTTCGAATCGTCATTTAACTTCGCAAAGAGGGGTCATATACCGATAATAAAAATAGTATGACCTGGGTCACTTTGTAGCTCACTTGAGCACAGAGTGTTCATGTGAGCTATTCTGACAGGCAGATGATCCGGCATCCATCTTATGTTACCTGTCATCCGTCTGTCTGTCAACATTCGACATCTCCTCCTAAACCACTGGGCCAATTTTTACCACACTTCAAAGGAATGTTTCTTAGGAGGTAATGATTGAAAATACTTCAAAGATATGGAATCCAAGCAGAACTTTAGTTGCCGTGGCAACCACATGGCAAAATCTTAGAAAATCTTTGTGTCAGAAACCCCTGCCTGATTTTGAAATAATTTGGCGGAAATGTTTCTTGCATGGTCGCCATGGGCGGGGCAAATTTTCCATATAAGCCTGTGTAAGGAACTTCAAAAGTCTGTTCCTATGCAACATATGGCCAGAATCTAAAATAGTCAGTAATTGGACCTTAACAAAAAGAACTAAAACAAGCTTGATTAGCATAAAAACATGGCAGCCATTGGTGGGGCTAATTTTCCATATAAGCCAATATAGGTCTATACAAAGTTCTGTAAAAGCCACCATGCTGCAATGGCAAGCAAAGCGATAGCCCCTCCCTCCTCCCCCCCCCCCCCCCCATCAAAATATTTCACTTCACTGATTCTCTGCCAGAATGCCATAGTTCTATTGAATTACAGATTGTGTCATGGCATTAGAACTGCCTTGGTTAGGCGATTCTAATGCAATGTCATAGCATATATTTCAGTCTAGCTGCATGAAAAACTAGCTCATATTATCATCAGATAATAGATAATCCCTATTATGTTTCCTGTATTATTTGAAACAGAGCCCCATGTGGTGGGGCTAAAGCGACAAAGCCTACCTTCACCCTTCCTGAATATTATACTTTCTTTTCTGGACTGTTCATCTCCTGTGAGAAGGTACTCCCATAATAAAGTCAGTGTGGTGTGAAAATAAAGAGAACATGCTCTTTTATATGAACAGCTCAAAGTGGTAGTGATATTATAGTTTCCTATAAATGATGCACAGGCAGATCCAAATCATTGGTCCTAGTGCTCAATGTTTCGGCTGATCAAACATGGTACTTACCTTGACCTAGTGTGAAAAACAGGCCTGGGATAATATGAAATGAGCACCAGTTTTGTCCTGGTATATGAAAGGTATGTGGTGGTGGTGGTGGTGGTGGGGTGGGGCGGGGATAGGATAGGTGTGCAGGGTTGCTCAGAGATGATGTACAGTCCAACCTGTATTAAGCAAGCACTTAGGAACAAGCAAGTGCTTGCTTTATTTAAGACAGATGCTTACTTATTACAAGTGCAGTTTAATGTAATTGCTTTTTTTATGGAACTGAAAGTGTGCTTGCTTAATACAGGTTGCTTGCTTAATAGAGGTGACCAATATGACAGGTTTCACTGTACCTAGTTTGAGTGATATGAATTGTGCATGCTATCAGAAGATATATATGTAACAGCTAGATCCTGGAGTGAGACATGCACAGGCTGGTCAAAAACTGAGCATAGTTTTATGAGCCAAACTTGAGCATGTTTTCTGAAAATTTTCAAATACTAGCTGACAAATTCCAACCTAAACATTGCATAATTGCTCCCTTCCAGAGTAATAAATTGCCCTCAGTGGAGTTGTGCATATGTGTCAGAGAGCAATTCATCAAACATCTGGCTTAACTCGATACTCGACTATTTTAACTCGATACTCGACAATTTTAACTCGATACACGACTATTTTAACTTGATACTCGACAATTTTAACTTGATACTCGACAAACTTAACTCGATACTCGACATTTTTAACTGCACAATACATTAACCTATAGATATTGTGCTATATTCTATTCTGCCCATACCTTCCTCAGAAAAAATGACAGGAACGTCATCCCATACAGTCTTAAATCCAAAAGTCCCTCAGGCAGTCACCTGTGTGACGTCACTCCCGATCTTTTATTCACATGTCAGTTTCTTTTCTGTAGAACAAAGCAAGTAAACAGGGACTTTTTATCTGGGTGAAAAAACTTGTATTTTCTTGCTTTTCCTCTGGTTGAAATTTAATTCTTTGTTCTTTCTTATGATCCTTTATCATACCTTTCACTGTTCCTGCTAAATTTGTTTTAATCTAACCGTTCGATTTCTTGAAATTATTCTTCACTCATTCGTCGTAATGAGTTTTCGCGACTTCCATGACTGTTCATCGCGGTAATTGTGGTCATATAAAATAGCATTTGGATAATCATAAAATGTATCAATTGTTCTCATTGTTCCAGAGAATCTACTTGCTCCACGTGTAGCAGCTGGACTAATTCCATCTGCATGGAACTTGCAAAAGAGAAGAACTTACTCTTCCAGAAAGAGAGTCATGTCCAACAGAAGTAGTCTCTAGATGTGTCTGTTTCATCAGAGGAAAGGAAAGAAATATGGGAACACTGCCCCTTATGGCCCTGCTGCCCGGGGTAAGACCCATATTGGTGGCATGTTTCATCAGACGAAATGAAAGAAACATGGGAACAATGCCCCTTATGGCCTTGCTGCCCGGGGGTAAGACCCATATTGGTGGCAACTCCCTGGGTACTTGTACCCAAGGGACTACAAGTCCACCGGCCACTGGCTAATGGTCACTGGTCACCGGGCATCCGATGACCGACCAACCATCATACATGTGATATTTTCTGGTACACAAAGTGGGAGATCTGCAGTTTTTAGGAGGGAGATCCTGGTCTAAAAGAGGGAGATTTTTTTGCGTCCCAAAATATTCACTTTAGTAACAAAATCATTGGTGACTTTGATCACTGAATAATGTTAGTTTCTTTGTATAACTTGTTCATCCTTCAGTTGTCCACATATGACTGAAATACTGTTGAAAGGCTTTAACCATAAATAATATTCACCCTATTGTGAGCCATATTCATCGTTTTGTTCATTTGTTAATGTATGATTGAAATACTGTTGAAAGGCTATAAATCATATTCACCCTTTCATATTGGTATACTTTTTGCAGCTCATGTCTTTGCTGCACCTTTTTTTTTTTTTTTTTTATTATTACTTTTTTTTTTTTATGTAACAGCCTCACTGAGAGGACACCAATTCTTCACCAACAAAAGTACCTTGCTAGCTGCTTATGCCACTGACAAAAACAGTGAACAACACACCCGGGCTGACGCAATCCTCGCAGTCAATTGAGAAACTATGTAATTTTTAAAACTGATTCCAAAGAGCCCAAAAACAAATCAGAATTCTGTTTTTTAAGCGCAGACTGATCAAGGTCTGTTTTTCACACAGGTTATAAGGTACAGTTTGCCTTGTTGCTATCCCGTAAAATTCTACAGGTGGTACTTCAACCAAAAATAAAAAAAAAGGTAACTTACCGATTCTAAAAAAAAAAAAAAAAAATACCAGTAGGTGTCACATCCACTTATTCCGATCAGGACTTACGCAGTTTACTTGACAGAGTTTGCAGGACCTAGAAACAGAGTGCCTTCACAAATATTTAATGTGCAGGCTGGTCTTGGTCATCTGTATTTTGCACAGGTTATAAAGTACAATTTTCCTTGTTGCTCTCCCAGAAATTTGTTCAGGTGTTCATTAAATACTAACACCAAAAAAGGTATCTTATCCATTCTAAAAAAAAAAAAAAAAAAAAAAAAAAAAAACAGCCAAAAATAGGGCAGGGTGTTATATCCGCTGATCCCAAATCTGTTTTACTTTTGAAAACTTCAATTTAACTCGATACTCAACCATTTTAACTCGATACTCAACAATTTTAACTTGATACTCGATCAATTCAACTTGATACTCAACAATTTTAACTCGATACTCGACTAACAACTCGATACTCGACAATTTTAACTTGATACTCGACCAATTCAACTCGATACTCGACAATTTTAACTCGATACTCGACTAACCTAACTCGATACTCGACAATTTTAACTTGATACTCGACCAATTCAACTCGATACTCGACCAATTCAACTCGATACTCGACAATTTTAACTCGATACTCGACCAACTTAACTCGATACTCGACAATTTTAACTTGATTCTCGACCAATTCAACTCGATACTCGACAATTTTAACTCGATACTCGACCAACTTAACTCGATACTCGACAATTTTAACTTGATACTCGACCAATTCAACTCGATACTCAATAATTTTATCTCGATACTCGACCAATTCAACTCGATACTCGACAATTTTAACGATACTCGACCAATTCAACTTGATACTTGACAATTGTAACTCGATACTCGATAATTTTAACTCGATACTCGACAAATTCAACTCGATACTCGACAGTTTTAACTTGATACTCAACTTTTACAACTCGATACTTGACACTCGACAAAAAGAAACCCTCGCGTGGCAGGGCAGACTAGTGCAAGGTAGGTAACGTAGGACATATAGTAGGGATGTGAGCTACCGCACAGTATATTAAGCTTACCCATCCTTACCACTTCCTACGAGATGAAGTTCTACAGGCGCCCGTAAAATTGACGCATCTATTATGTATTCGTATGTGTGACATATGCGCACTCACAAACCACGCATTTTGATGCAAAGCTTATCAAAATCGGATAAAAGTCAAGAAAGTTAATGATATTTAAAGACGTTTAACTTGAGATTTCAAAACCTTTATCAAGGGTGCCACCAATTTAATGAGGTTCTCATCACGAAAACATACCTATATAATGTTGAACCCCTTAAACCCGCGAGGCGGTTCTAACGAGTACCCACAATCTATGTTTTAAGCAGAAATGTGAAAAAAAAAATATCAGAATTTTTGTCTGAAAACTTTCAGTTTTTGGTGGTGAAAACAATAAATTTGAATATGCGTGTTTTCGTAATGGAAACATCTGGAAGTATAAGATAAAATCTTTTGGACTGAAAATCAATATATGGCCAAAGAATAAGCTACATACACAAATACAGAGTTAGAATATTGTTGCAAAATTTTAATAGTATGTATTTACGTTTTGCATATTTAATCAAGACTATGACGTCATAATGCCTCATTAACTGTTCAAAATGGCGACACCACTAAGCTCAAAACTGAAATATTTAAGCCATGATAACTTCCTTATTTTTCATCTGATTTTGATCAAATAAATATCAAAATAATGCTTTCCCTATAGATCTTCAATTACAGATATATTCTTTGCCAGTCATTCTTTTCCCTTTAAGTATTCTACTCGTATGTGGCTTGAGATTCGAGTACTGTTATTTTATCTACTTTAATCCCCTCTGTAGAAATATCTTGCTGTCAAAATGACACCTAACGCGTGGTTATGCTGGGTAAAATTTTCAGCAGACATTTTGAAATATTTTTTCTAATTTTTCCCAGAAAATAGGTTTTGACATTTCATAGAAATTGTTTCCAACGGAGAAAATTTGCAGGAAATGTCAAAAACTTTTTTCCTGAAAAAAAGAAAAAAAAGAAAAATATGAAATTGTCGTCTGCTGAAATTGCCCATATGAGTGATAACGGTTAAGAGTAAGATTATCGTTAGGTTTGATATAATATCGTAAAAATGTGGATAAACATTTCATGTGATTCTAACTTCCGCTTACCGTGACTTTAGGAAGTAATACACGCGTTAGTCTGCCGCAGAGACAACTAACAGACGTCAAAATAAGTGATATTTCTGGCGTTTTCAGTTAGTAACAGAACTAATTGTCTTATATTACATATCTTAAGTTGTTTTAAGTAACTTCTGCTGGAAATATAATTTGTAATTTCTCGGAAGGTATCTTTCCTCCTAGAGCAAAGCAATATCTCCTTTAAAAAGCTTTCACGCCGCGCGACGAATGTAGATGACTTAACGTCGCAAAACTTATTTAAGACTACGTCATTTGAAGACGTCAGCGAATACAAAACATAATCTTAAGAAACAACTCATTTTAAAAACTGGGGTTTACAGGGGTATACATGATTTTTCTTATACTTGCTCGAAAACATAGATTGTGGGTACTCATTAGAACCGCCTCGACGAGGCGGTTCTAACGCGTACCTACAATCTATGTTTCCAGCAGAAATATGAAAAATATTAGATATTATTATCTGATTTTTTTCCCAGTTTTTGGAGGTTAAATTTTTATATATTTGAATAGGCATGTTTTCGTAACGAGATTTGCAACTACTGTATTTTAAACTCAGGGTGCATAAACCTCTATTATTTACATCAAGAACCTATATATTTTTTAACATGCGACCTTTGTATGAAAAGAAAACAAATAACCCAGCCTACACAGCACTTGAAAATACAGTTAAGCCTAGGCGTAGCATTCCCTACAATATTGTATGTTCGCCCAGCGAAGACTTACATCCGCGCAGTCTGATCTGAACTTTCGCTGGGCGAACATTCTATCTTGTAGGAATGCAAACATTCTCATCACGAAAACATGCCTATATAATTTTGACCCCCTTAAACCCCACTTTTATATAGCAAAACTGGGATTTACAGGAGTATATATTATTTTCTTATTTCTGCTCAAAAACATAGATTGTGGGTACTCGATAGAACCGCCTCGCCGAGGCGGTTCTAACGAGTGCCCACAATCTATATTTTTGAGCAGAAATGAGAAAAATAATGTATTCCCCTGTAAACCTGAGTTTTCCTATATAAAAATGGGACTTAAGGGGTCAAGATTATATAGGCATGTTTTCGTAATGAGTTAACTGTTTCCACTTTCTGGGCTAATTCAGCAGACGACAAATTGATGATTCTTTATATAGACTGATTTCATGCTAACTGCCTCTTTAGGAAATAGTTTGCATGCCAAACTTTCAAACGCTACTTTCTGAGAAAAATAAGAAGACTATTTCAAAATAACGCCTGCAGAAATTTTTACCCAGTATGCTGATATAGAAGTTTATGTGATGCCGACCAGAAACGCAGAATTACTTAGTCAATTATGTTTTTGGACAATAGGGTCGTTCTCTGGATTTGGGTAAGGAAATGCCCCATGGATCTACTATTACTATTGGCAAGGAAATCGTGTCCGATACAGGAATCCAGTCATTTCGAAACTTCATGATTTCGGCCTAACTCGTTTCGGTCACTTCCGCCTAAATCATTTCGGGCCGATTCTTAAGTCATTTCGGCTGCAACATTTAGGATGTTTAAGATCCACTAGAGTAATCTGGATCAAGTTTTTCTCTGTTTAATTTCTGCCTTCGAATTTCTGCCTGTTTTCGCCTTTTTCTGAAAATATGTGCAACTTTCGCCACAGTCGATGTGTCGATTCCGGGTCACCAAACATATATTTTGCGCATGCGGGGTAAACAAGGCGAATTGAACCTTTTCTGTTAATTGAGAAGTTTTATAATTTATTCTTCTTTAAGACGAATAGAAAAGATCATATAGCAGTGCCTATTGTTTTTAAGAAATCTTCTTCAATATTGAGGTACTAACCGTAGCCTATTCCGGATCAAAGGTTCCGATTCCGGCCCACGAACTATATTAAGTTGGCATATACTTTCGGAAAAAATGCGACTCGTACGTATTTTCTATTGTACATTGCAGCCCTGGATAATAACTGATCATAGTGTATACCATTTGAAAGGAAATTCATTTGATAAAAATTCTCAGTGCAAAAGCATTTTACTGCTTAGTGCTACTGGAAGATCATGGTGCTTCCAAAAATGCGATAGTTATACTCTTGAAAAAAGGGACTTTTAGCTTTGATAACAAATGAGAGCATTGTTTTCTCACATGCTCAAAAACACTAGAGAGCAGTTATAAATCCATATTTTTACCCACCCGCCCATAACACGAAATGTGTTAAACGAAAATTATCAAAACATGTGCACCCATCGACAACGTGGGAATTGGTGGTTCAACGCACATACCAAGTTTGTTGAAAATCCATTGATGTTTATTCAAGTTATCATCCGGAAACGAAATACGGACGGACTGATGGACGGACGGACGAACAGACACACGGACGTCCAACTTGAAACCATAATACCCCGCCATTATCGTATGGTGGGGTATAACAACAGAACACAACAAAATCTTAACATGCGATTAATATACACTCAGATAACATAATAACTTTCATGTCGTTACAAGTCAAGGTGAATGGAGTGAGTTCAAGATGAAGCTGTCTAACCTTCGAACTGGGATTCATCTGGGAATAAGGACATTAGAAATGTTTGATTGTGACTTCCATCACGAAAACATGCCTATATAATTTTGACCCCATTAAACCTCACTTTTATATAGTAAAACTGGGGTTTACAGGGGTATACATTTTTTTTTCTTATTTCTGCTCAAAAACATAGATTGTGGGTACTCGTTAGAACCGCCTCGCCGAGGCGGTTCTAACGAGTACCCACAATCTGTGTTTTTGGCGAGGCGGTTCTAACGAGAAGAAATATGAAAAATATCAGACGTTTTTATCTGAAAATTTTCAGGTTTTTTTGGAGGTGAAATTTTCTATATATTTGAATAGGTGTGTTTTCGTAATGGCAGTGGTGATTTGAGACCAGAAGTGATATTGGTTCATAATGATTGGTCCTGTAGTGTCAGCAACTGGAGCTGGTTTAAAGTCCCCTTTTATTATGTCCTTGGGCATTTTAGTATGACAACACCATGTCAGCATATCTCAAGAACAGCTCAATATAAAGCTCATGTTTTCAAGCGATTTTGGAGCAATAGCTGCATAGCCAGATTAGTGCACCACACAATGGTGCTTAAATGTTTTTACAGAAAAAAAAAATTGTTTCTTGGTAGTTTATACTACCAACATCATTCTTGAAGACCAACTATGACACGGTTACATAGGCTACAGCTAATGAAAATATCGTGGTTGCTCAAATGTGTCACCTTTACACCAAGAATAGAGTTTTCCTCTTTAGGTATACAGGGAGACAGGTCATACTTTTAAAGCAGTCAGGCATCCGAGGCACATTGCGGCTGCATAAGATATGTTCTACCAGGATCCGGGCTTGAAATGGCCTCAGGATTCATGTGCAGAGAAAAACCCACCTGGACCTATTTCGAGGGAACCCGCCTTACATTAAAGCAATTTGGACAGTCAGTCAAAATAAAGAGGTTACACACGTTCCGCGTATGTATTACCAACGCACATCGTAATCTCACATTTGCTCAAAAGCAACCAGACCGGGAGAGCTCGTTAAGGAAAGGAAAAGCACTAACCTTTAGTCTGGGTCCGTAGCTTCTTCCATACCTCCAAGCAGCAGGCATATAGCGTATCATTCTTGTACTCTTAACGGATATTCCTCGGGCAATCCATCCAAAGTTCTTCATCTGCGGATAATTCGGTTAGATGAGTTGAGCTGAGTTGAGCTGAGCTGTGCGGTTCAGTTCAGTCGTTTAGTTAGGTTACTAGAAGTTGTTTCACCCTCTCTACAACACAACTGTTTGCTGTCACAACTAGTGAAGGTTTCGTGTAGGATACTACCTGATGTTTGAAGGCGTAGCTCCTGTCGGTCCACCGAACGCTAGGGACGCCCATGTGCTTGAAGGCCGAACCGTCGGTGTTTCCACCCCATTGGCAGTTTCGACTAAACCATGGCATGCCACCATACATCGCTTTGTGATACTGCCGGTCGATGAATCGGCATGGCAAGTTCTCGGTGTACGTACAAATAAAATCTATCAAGGTTGCTCTTGGGAACAAAGGAGAAATAAAGGGACGAAAAATGTAGTCTCGGTTTCACTGAGACTCTTCATATAACACCATGTAGTTAATTGTTTACATGACTGCATACTCTCACCCTCATCCACAACCGCCCCGCCGCTACCCAGTACCGGCTTCAGCGACTCGATTTTCCAAGATAGAAGAATGGGCTTTAAGATATCAAACATCTGAGTATGTTCTTCTTGTAGCAATTTACGCATTCGTTTGTACTTTCTCAGTCAAACAGGTGGAGCGCTTGTCTGTATGTCGGTTTGTCAGTAAGGTAACCAATGTAATTTAGCTTCTGAAAGAGAATCTACAAGGTCATCCTTTATATGATATGATATTTAGTTGTCTATCTTAACTCTTAAAGTGACAATCACAACTACAGCAGACATTCTGATTTTTTTGTTCAGAGAAAATGAGGGTTGAGTTTCATTTGAATCGTCTGCCTAGCAGATGATTTACGTGACATGTCGCCTCATTTTCTCTGAAAAGTTATAATAATAATAATAATAATAATAATAATAATAATAATAATAATAATAATTTGGTGTTTTAGGGATTAACATTATTTCGGAAAAAATAAATGAACTTTCGGTTATCTAAAAGCATTTACCTTTTACTAAAGACTGGGATTATTGTCATGTGACTAGAATTATACTAGCTAGATTTTCCGCCATTTTCTGCGTGGGAGAATTCAGTAATCCTTGTTTGCTTTCTAGTCCCTAGGAAAAGGGATGTACTCTAAAGGGAAAGAATTTGCCCTCAATGGAGGGAAGGTAAAACAAATTTGACAGGGTTGCCTCTCCTGTAAGTGAAGCCATTCCATTTTATTACAAAAGTGGCTTTTGTAAAGATGGCAGCTGGAGAGAGTTGCCCAAGGCTAGCCTTTTTGTGCAGCTTTTTGTAGCGACTTTGCCGTCCATAGCAACGATCCGTTTCACGAAAGCGCCTTATAAAACTTGCCAGTATCTCCTCCGGTTCACGAAAGCGCCTTATAAAACTTGCCACTATCTCCTCCGTTTCACGAAAGCGCCTTATAAAACTTGCTACTATCTCCTCCGTTTCACGAAAGCGCCTTATAAAACGTGCCACTATCTCCTCCGTTTCACGAAAGCGCCTTATAAAACTTGCCACTATCTCCTCCGTTTCACGAAAGCGCCTTATAAAACTTGCCACTATCTGCTCCGGTTCACGAAAGCGCCCTGTAAAACTTGCCACTTTCTCGGTCTCTACGTCACAATAAATATAAATTCTAGAGTTGCCTACAGACAACCCTCGTTGTAACGACACTCGATACAACGATAAAATTCGTTATAATGACAATTTGTCACGAAACCGTCGCTGAAGAGACAACAATTAGTAACAAACTATGTAAGAATATTGTATTTAATACTTTAAAAAAAAAACATACGTATTGGATATTTGTTAGAATCGCCTGAGGCGATTCTAACAAATATCCAAAACATATGTTCTATGAAAGGAAATAAGTACAAAACAAGACCTTTCTTACATATCAATCTGCTCATTTAGTATTCTGTATAACAGCAAATTCGTTACAATGGCAATGTCTTTGGGAACAAATGCTGTCGTTATAACGAGGGTTCACTGATTTGGATTTACAACCACACAAACACATTTCAACGATCTTTGTGATCAAAGTGTTGAAAAAACACTCCTTTTAGCATTTTAAAGCCTACCGTCACCATCAGTGTCGCCATTTTGTTGAATCTCGCTGCCATGCAAGCGTCCGCTGTCAAATATACGTAGATACGTAGCGTCACAACTGCATTTTAGTAACGTACCGTTGTCTCAACAGCAGATACGCCAAAACCAACAATAGCACATTCTTGTTTCTCTATTTTGCTCGTTTTGCTGGTAAAGACAAAAATATTGTTGACATTTTTCATTACGAAAACATGCCTATTCAAATATACTGAAAGTTTTACCACTAAAATAAAAAATTCTGATATTTTTCATATTTCTGCTCAAAACATAGATTGTGGGTACTCGTTAAAACCGCTTCTACGAATGCCACTCGATGAGGTGGTTCTAACGAGCACCTACAATTTATGATTTGAGCAGAAATAAGAAAAATGTAAACCCAAGTTTTACCATATAAAAGTGGGGCAGGGAGTCAAAATTATATAGGCATGTTTTCATGATGTCCCGCCAGTATTACGGCACGAGGCGTGGGTGTGTGTGTGTGGGGGGGGGGGGGGGGGGGATGGAGGGGGCGGGGGGAGGAGGGGGTATATGTATTTTTTAACAGTGTACTGACCAGCCCTTTGTAGTTGTCAGGTCACTGTGGAGGCAGATTCTCAACCATACATAATTTGACTTAGAATTTAGGATTGAAAAGCATGACACTATATCACAAAAGGAAGTTTCATTTATGTTCTCCATGTTTTTGTTATTTAGATTTGCAATTTCGAAATTAACTTATGCAGCAATCTGATCAGGATCTACACTGTTTGCAATAACATTAGAGAGTTTCAATAATAAAAGTAACTATGGCTATTTCTATATAACAGCCCTTTGACTATACAATGGACCCTTCCAAAGTTAATGATGGGAGAGTTTATTGAAAATATTCAGGCATAAATGGGTAAAGGTGAATAAGCTTGGCATGCATAATGCCACGTGTTAGGCTGGATTTGAGAGAAACGTCAGTTGAATCTTTGGACGTTTTGACTTGATATCAATAAAATTTAAGAAAATAAAGTTCTAGAAAATGTAATAAAATAAAACTGGAAATAGAACCTTGAGATGGCTAAACTAATTCCCTGGTTAAAAACAGAGCTAATAATAATACTTCAATATTACCTGAGGTAAGCCTAAAAACGATGTGAAATAAGCTGATATTAGTTTTTAATGTGACCTAGGGTCATTCTTATTTAGAAGAAAAGTCATTTAGACCTCTCCAATTCATCCTTTGCATTTTGAAATTTAGGCGATTTAGCCAAGATTTGCAGTTGACCCTTTTCCTGCTGAATAAATTAAGATGCCACACCTACTTCTAATTTTCAGCCAATCAGATTGCTTGATCTAAATTTTTGCTATAAATTCACATACTTGATGGCAAACAGTGCAGATCCAGATCAGTTGGCTTCTTCAGAAGCCAACTGATCTGGATCTACACTGTTTGCAAAGCAGGGTATATCCGGGCTCAGCAGGACAAGGGTTAAAGAACCCAATACTAGATAAATCAGCTTTAACCTATATTAATTGCAAAGCGTGGTCCAAGCTTTTTGCGAAAGCTTATACTTGTTTATTCAAAGATTGCATTCATCGTGTCATCATTTCTATTTTGTTATGTGACTACCAGCAAAGGCCTTCTCTGATTGGCCGAAACTGGCTGTAAGAGGTTTTTACAAATCTTGATGTTTGCTAAAATTAACTGCTGCTTGTTAGTTTTAATTTGACCTAGAGTCATTCTCATTTAGACGAGATCTCATTTTGACCTTTCCAATTCGCCCTTTGTATTTTGGAATTTAGGCGATTTGGCCAAGATTTGCATTCAAAGAAACCAAGACTACTTAAATCAGCTTTAACATTTATTGTGTGCAAAGCGTATAAAATCTTCACTCATCAGTGAATATTTTATTCAAAATCTTCTTGCATTTATTTTTGTTATGTACTTCAGGAAAAGTTACAGAACTATGTACTTAACTACACATGACAAACAGGAGTTCTACAGACACCTTGGATATGAGTTCTGTTCTCCCATAGATTCCTTTGATTCTTCTATAATACCAGAGCATCTTTTAAGTCATTGTATATTCTGTTTTTCCATAGTACAGAAAAGAATCTTTAAAAGCATTGTTTTAACTTTTACCATCTCTGGGCTACTTCAGCAGACAACAATTTGATGACATATTCTTATTTTTCCGAGAAAGGAGGATTTGACATTTCATGCAAATTGTCTCTGATTGAGACAATTTGCATGAAATATCAAAACCTGTTTTCTCGGAAAAAAAAAACAAGAAAATTATTTCAGTATGTTGTCCGCTCAACATTTTATACAGCATGCTAAGCATTTTAATTCCACTTCTAGGTACCTACATCAGCTATGATCTTTTGATTTTTTTATTATTATAAATTATATTGGTCCTATCAGCAGTTGCTACCTTCTTTTCTGTTGGAAGAGACTCCGATTTAAAATAAACCCAGGGCGAATAAACCTGCCTAGGAAAACTGTAGTTAGATATACTGACAGGCCTAAGATGACCGTAACTGACAGGCCTAACATGACCTTAACAGTGTTGACTGTGCTGTTCAACCCAACCAAACAATTGGATCAAAGAATTTGGAGGTGCATATTGTTTTTTGGTCGTTCATTAGTTTGTCACACTTTTCATGCCAGCAAGCTATTACAGAAAAATTCTGCTATTAAGACCACCTTTGGCACTACCTAAAAGTGGTCTTATTAGCAGGATGGTCTTAATATTGAATGTAGAACGTAACTTCAGATAAGATGGGGTTTTTTTTTGTTGTTTTTTTTTTCAATCAAAAAGTATTGATATTTTTCTGATTTCTTTACAAAAAATACATTGTGGGTACTCATTAGAAGTGCCTCACTTCTACAAAATATTTTTTTGTGGAGAAATAAGAAAAAAATATGCAGATATCCCCGCTTATCTGGAGCTATGAAGGATAACAAGAAAACCCCATTTTGGACAAGCAGGAGGTCCTCCAGTTGCAGAGAAACTGACAGAGTTATTTCACATTATGTGGAGAAAAGAAGCCATCCCTGAAGAATTCAAGGATGCAACAATTATCCACCTATACAAACGGAAAGGGAATCCTCAAGTCTGTGACATTCATCGAGGCATCTCTTTATTGTCAATTGCTGGGAAGATTCTTGCTAGGGTCCTATTGAACCGATTGAATGAACACCTGGAACGGTCAGGGCTTCTACCAGAAAGCCAGTGTGGATTCAGGAAAAACAGAGGAACAATAGACATGATCTTCACAGCACGACAGCTTCAAGAAAAATGTCAGGAACAGAATGTGGACCTCTACATGACCTTTGTGGACCTTACCAAAGCATTTGACACATTCAGTCGTGAGGGACTTTGGAAAATTATGACAAAATTTGGTTGTCCTGCTAAATTCACAGCAATGGTGCGGCAGTTCCATGATGGTATGCTTGCAAGGGTCCAAACTGATGGCGATTTTTCTGATCCATTTCCTGTGATAAATGGAG
Organism: Anodontia alba; assembly: GCA_964016985.1. Taxonomy (NCBI): domain Eukaryota; kingdom Metazoa; phylum Mollusca; class Bivalvia; order Lucinida; family Lucinidae; genus Anodontia; species Anodontia alba. The sequence goes on from OZ024838.1 coordinate 20,572,403, forward strand.
TTAAGCAAGACTGTGTACTAGCCTCAACACTGTTCAGCATGATGTTTTCTGCCATGCTTACAGATGCTTTCCAGGATGGTGACAATGGTATACCTATTAGGTATCGCTTTGATGGGAAACATTTCAAACTAAGAAGGTTGCAAGCTAAATCTAAGGTGCAGACAGAGGTGCTAGACGAGTTCCTCTTTGCTGACGGCTTGGCAAAGGGTGCTCCAACAGAAGAGAAAATGCAAAAAGGTATGGATCAAGTATCTGATTCATGTGACAGCTATGATCTCACAATCAGCATCAAAAAGACTGAGGTAGCATATCAGCCACCACCTGGAAAGCCTTACACGAAACCTACCATCACAGTGAAAGGTCAACGACTGCAAGTGGTAGACAAGTTCACCTACCTTGGAAGCACATTGTCTAGAGTTGAGCACATTGATGATGAAGTCAATGATAGAATTGCCAAAGCTAGTGCAGCATTTGGCCGGCAACGTGAAAGTATTTGGGACCCAAGTGGAATCAGACTTGACACAAAGCTGAAAGTATATAGATCGGTAGTGCTGCCAACACTATTATACGCATGCGAAACTTGGACAATTTACCAACGGCATGCCACATTTCATGCAAATTGTCTCTGATTGAGACAATTTGCATGAAATATCAAAACCTGTTTTCTCGAAAAAAACAAGAAAATTATTTCAGTATGTTGTCCGCTCAACATTTTATACAGCATGCTAAGCATTTTAATTCCACTTCTAGGTACCTACATCAGCTATGATCTTTTGATTTTTTTATTATTATAAATTATATTGGTCCTATCAGCAGTTGCTACCTTCTTTTCTGTTGGAAGAGACTCCGATTTAAAATAAACCCAGGGCGAATAAACCTGCCTAGGAAAACTGTAGTTAGATATACTGACAGGCCTAAGATGACCGTAACTGACAGGCCTAACATGACCTTAACAGTGTTGACTGTGCTGTTCAACCCAACCAAACAATTGGATCAAAGAATTTGGAGGTGCATATTGTTTTTTGGTCGTTCATTAGTTTGTCACACTTTTCATGCCAGCAAGCTATTACAGAAAAATTCTGCTATTAAGACCACCTTTGGCACTACCTAAAAGTGGTCTTATTAGCAGGATGGTCTTAATATTGAATGTAGAACGTAACTTCAGATAAGATGGGTTTTTTTTTTTTTTGTTGTTTTTTTTTTCAATCAAAAAGAATTGATATTTTTCTGATTTCTTTACAAAAAATACATTGTGGGTACTCATTAGAAGTGCCTCACTTCTACAAAATATTTTTTTGTGGAGAAATAAGAAAAAAATATGCAGATATCCCCGCTTATCTGGAGCTATGAAGGATAACAAGAAAACCCCATTTTGGACAAGCAGGAGGTCCTCCAGTTGCAGAGAAACTGACAGAGTTATTTCACATTATGTGGAGAAAAGAAGCCATCCCTGAAGAATTCAAGGATGCAACAATTATCCACCTATACAAACGGAAAGGGAATCCTCAAGTCTGTGACAATCATCGAGGCATCTCTTTATTGTCAACTGCTGGGAAGATTCTTGCTAGGGTCCTATTGAACCGATTGAATGAACACCTGGAACGGTCAGGGCTTCTACCAGAAAGCCAGTGTGGATTCAGGAAAAACAGAGGAACAATAGACATGATCTTCACAGCACGACAGCTTCAAGAAAAATGTCAGGAACAGAATGTGGACCTCTACATGACCTTTGTGGACCTTACCAAAGCATTTGACACATTCAGTCGTGAGGGACTTTGGAAAATTATGACAAAATTTGGTTGTCCTGCTAAATTCACAGCAATGGTGCGGCAGTTCCATGATGGTATGCTTGCAAGGGTCCAAACTGATGGCGATTTTTCTGATCCATTTCCTGTGATAAATGGAGTTAAGCAAGACTGTGTACTAGCCTCAACACTGTTCAGCATGATGTTTTCTGCCATGCTTACAGATGCTTTCCAGGATGGTGACAATGGTATACCTATTAGGTATCGCTTTGATGGGAAACATTTCAAACTAAGAAGGTTGCAAGCTAAATCTAAGGTGCAGACAGAGGTGCTAGACGAGTTCCTCTTTGCTGACGGCTTGGCAAAGGGTGCTCCAACAGAAGAGAAAATGCAAAAAGGTATGGATCAAGTATCTGATTCATGTGACAGCTATGATCTCACAATCAGCATCAAAAAGACTGAGGTAGCATATCAGCCACCACCTGGAAAGCCTTACACGAAACCTACCATCACAGTGAAAGGTCAACGACTGCAAGTGGTAGACAAGTTCACCTACCTTGGAAGCACATTGTCTAGAGTTGAGCACATTGACGATGAAGTCAATGATAGAATTGCCAAAGCTAGTGCAGCATTTGGCCGGCAACGTGAAAGTATTTGGGACCCAAGTGGAATCAGACTTGACACAAAGCTGAAAGTATATAGATCGGTAGTGCTGCCAACACTATTATACGCATGCGAAACTTGGACAATTTACCAACGGCATGCCAAAAGACTGAACCACTTCCATACAAGCTGTCTTAGAAAACTTCTAAAGATCAAGTGGCAAGACAGGATTCCAGACAGAGAAGTCCTGAAAAGGGCAGGGATGTTGAGTATACATACTCTTCTGAAATTGGCACAGTTAAGATGGACGTCTGCCAAAGAAAATCCTCTATGGAGAACTTTAAGTAAGAAAACGCTCCCATGGTGGTCAGAAGTAGCGATACAAGGACACCCTCAAAGCCTCCTTTAAAGACATACCAACAATCATGGGAACAGGTTGCACAAGATCGTACAAAGTGGCGAGGCCTCATAAAAATGGGAGCTGGTGAATACGAAGCAAAAGAATCAGCGAAGCCGAGCAGAAACGTGCACAGCGGAAAGCCAGAGCTAAGGCATCACCAACAGAGCTCTCTTCCTTAGACCTCTCTTGTTCTTTCTGCAACAGGCAGTTTAGAGCTAAGATTGGTCTCATCAGCCATCTTAGAACACACAAATAATAACACATCACACAGTTGATTAGGATTGGTCATTGTCAGTAATGATAGACGAGCTTTGTTGTGCAAAGCGTAGACCAAGCTTTTTGTGAAAGCTTATACTTGTTTATACAAGACTGTGTTCATGGTGTCATCATTTCTACTTTGTTATATGGCTGCCAGCAAAGACCTTCTCTGATTTTTTTACAAATCCAGGGACCAGTTGTTCAAAGCGTCGTTAGCTTAACGAGCTCGTTAAGGGTCATTTCGTTAACTGTTTTAGCGGATTCAAGATACAATATTCTGATATTTTTTGCTGAAAAAATGTGAGTAGCTTTTGCACTGCAAAAGCTACTCACATTTTTTCAGCAAAAACTTTCAGCATATTTGCGTATAACTCAGTGTAAATTTTAACGAATCCTTAACTAACGACATCGTTAGCTTTGAACAACTGGGCTCTGATGTTTGCTAAAATTAGCTGCTGGTTGTTAAAAATAGATTTAGCCTGCCATGGCTAAGGTCAAGGACCAGTCAACATTACTTTTGTCACTGCTGCCAGACAGCCAAAATCTGTCAAATGACAAAAACAATCCTGCCTCGACAAATATCATTTTCTCGGGTTGACAAATCTGACAATAACCTCAATAGCATGCATCAATTGTATAATGTTATACAATGTTATACAGCTTATAGAGTCGATTACACGAAGTCTTGTTTTCAAGTCAGAATGCCTGACCAATCTTAGCTTCGCCAGTTGAAGACAAGTCAAAATCGAGGTATATAAGCCAAACGTTATCAGGTGTCGCAACGACCGACACTGTAAAAAGCATGTTAAGGGACTGACGTGAAGTAAACTTTCATAGTTTGTACATAAATGTTCGTTTTCTATTGATTTGAAAAGCAAGGTTTTCCTTAAATTAGCAAGGACTACGCAGTTTTATCTAAACACAAATAAAAGCGTGATGTTTGTTAAATGTATTTACATCACAAAGCCTTCCGCAAGAAAACCGACATTTCTTCAAGCTCAGACAACGTGCCTTCGGACAGCTACGCCCAGCGATGATTCAGATCAGCCTGCGCATTCGCGCAGTCTGATCAGAAACTTCTCTGGGCGCATTTTGGAAAGTCAAGAGTCAAAGTTTGTTGATGCGGACATTGAAGACTCTGATCAGACTGCGCGAATGCGCAGGCTGATCTGAATCATCGCTGGGCGCACATGTCCGAAGGCACGTTTTCTGACGTTGAAATTTAATGGAAAAAGTTTGACCACAAAAATGAAGAACGTGAAAAACCTTGCCCAGACCTCAGAGTCTGCCCTGGGTCTTGTCTGTTCGCGTGTGATTTCCTTAGCGGAGCTTATTTAAGGGCATGTCACAGATGTTTACAGCAGATATTGTTATCGCAAAATCACGTTTTCATTGGTAGGTATATAATGACTGTGATCAATTCAGATTATACATTTTGACAACGCCCGTCACAAAAACCTGATCAGTTCAGGAATGTTATCTTTAGTTATGTTATCGATTAACTTTATTTAAGGAGACTAGTGCAGAGCAGCAAAACGTTTTACGGCCTTGTCAACACTGTTTAGGTCATGTCGAGCCTGTAACAACTGTCCTTCTTAAAATAGCGGAAGGGGAGAGTGACCGTAGAAAGTATTTCATGATCAATCTCCAAGAAAGGTATGTTGTTGAGCTGGTTTTTGTTTGTGTGGGAGTTTAATGACACGTCAACCCTTGTAGGTCATTTTGTGTCATCTCCCAGAGAAAGGGCGAAAAGAGACAGTAGAAGGGATGAAAGAGGGAAAGAGGGAAGAAAGAGGAACAGGAATGAAAGTGAAGAAACAGAATAAATACAACCATCCCCCTCTACCTTACCTGCTACAAGGATAGCAGGCCTTGCCCAGCTGCAAGCCAATATCAGTTGAACGCCCCGGTGACGTAAGATACATGACGCCTTCACTCCACCCGACCACCCCCTGCTGAGCTGGTTGTGATTCAAATCTGCAACCCCTCGATCTGCAGTGAAAAGCTCTATCGACTGTGCTATGAAGCCAGGCATTGGACGGTGTACTTTACGGTCAGACAAGCATTTCTCATAACTGGAATCTATATGATTTACCGAAAGGAGTCCTGCTAAGACCAGCGATAGGCTAATACCATTGTCTGCTATATGTTAAAAAGTTAAATTAAAAACTGGCCCTGCTGAATTCAGGCCTTTAAGTAAAATTCCAGTATCAAGACCACGTTTGGTACTGCTTAAAAATGGTCTTATTAGCGGGGCGGTCTTAATATTGAATATAAAACATAGCTCGAGATAAGGGGCTTTTTTTCAACCAAAAAGTACTGATATATTTCTAATTTCTCCACACACACAAAAAAATGTTTTGGTTAAGAAATAGGTCAGCTCTAGCAGTGATTTGTTGAGTAATAAATCACTGTTTGGAGGTCAGTTGTAAAGTATATCAAATCACGAGCGCGAAGCGCGAGTGATGTATCTACTTACAGCTGACCGACAAACAGTGATTTATTACTCAACAAATCACGCACAAGAGCTGATCTATTTCGATTCTAACACATAGAAAACGACGAAAAAGTAATTGTATCCTTCAGATTCTTCTAACTGTCCGCCATCACATGAAGAAATCCCGCCAACAGTTTTGACTGTAACGTTGCTGTTTACATGTATTTCTTACGTTGTTGACGCGAGAAAAACGACGTTACACCATCTAACGCCGTGGAAACGATGACTGACGTCAGCAAAGCGTCAACATGACGTCGGAATGGCGCCAGACAGCGTTGCGCGCTTCCGCCCAGTTTTGTTTGTGTTGAGTTTTACGGTCCAGTCAACCCAATGGGGTCATGTCGAGCGCGGTCAGTTTTCCTAACCACACGTTTACTGGGCAGGCTTGGTTCTCTAAGCGGTTAACCAGTATTGTGCACATTCTTTCGCCAGAAACTGACAACTGCCCTTCTTGAATCAGCGGAAGGGAGAGAATGACCGTAGAAAATATTTCATGATCAATCTCCACGAAAGAATGTTGCCGACCTCGGCGGGGGTTGAACCCGCGACCTCCTGGTCTCCAGTCGGACGGCGCATCCAACTGAGCCACCGAGGCCGGCACTTCCGCCCAGTGATTTATTGCAGAATAAATCACTGAGTTTAACCATTGGCTATATAGGCGAGGTGTGTTAGAATACTCATTTGAAGCGCCTCGCCGAGGCGCTTCTAAACAGTACCACAACATTTTTTGTGAAGAAATAAGGAAAATAATATGCGGCAGTTACCCCTCTAATCTGGAACTATATAGAATAACAAGAAAACCCCATTTGGGACTGGCAACAGCTGGTCTTAATTGCGGAGTGGTCTTATTTTCAAGTGGTCTTAAAAGCGGAATTTTACTCTATATTGAGGAATGACCATTTTCACCTTTAATTATCGGTACACTAGAGCTCCTTATCATACTTGTCCTTGTTTTTTGACAAAAAAAAAAAAAAAAAAAAACAAAAAAAAAAAAAAAAAAAAAAAAAGCCAAATCAGATTTGTCATTCGACATTCTGTTGTGTTAACACTTAGCACGCTGAGTAAAATAATTACTTAGCATTCTAAATGTTAATGACAGTCTGAAAAAAAAAAAAAAAAAAAAAAAATCAAAATTTTCACAGAAAATATGCTTTGACGTTTTGTGTAAATTGTCTCCTGCGGCCTCAGAGACAATTTGCATGAAATGCAACAGCCAAGTTTCTGAGAAAAATATGAATTCCTCAGTTTGCCGTCTGCTGAATAAGCCCTGAAAGGGGAAATTTGGTTAACTCGCAAAACAGTTACGGCCCTTGGTTGGCATATTTTTTACATTTACTATCTTGAGAACTAAGAAATTAGTTTTGATCAATTTATATACACACATTGATCATGTTGATATCAACTAGATCTAAGTTGGAATTGAGAATGTGTCCATTTCGTTGGTTTTCAATAGTTATGACACCTGACTGACGTCAAAATGTTGTTTTTTGCTTAAGATCTTCAGGACGAATCTATGGATTTTGATCAAAGTTTATGTACACATTGTTATTGACTAGAAAAAAAAAAAAAAAAAAAAAAAAAAAAATGGGCCAGCATCATTACTTTTTAACAGAGTTATAGCACTTGACTGATGTCAAAATTGTGATTTAGTTACGGCCCTTCACCGATGTCAAAATTAAGAAAAAAAATCTTGATAATGAATAAGTGGACGTTTACATTTACTAGAATTTATCGATACATTATATAATATAGCAGAATACTAGTTACAACTTGTTTCCCCGCAGTGGCGCTGTATCCTGCAGTGTCTGCAATTCTTTAAATGGCGCGAAAATATGTAATGCTTAGCACTCTGGGCCCAGTTGTTCAAAGCTAACGATGTCGTTAGTTAACGATTCGTTAAAATTTACATCGAGTGATACGCAAATATGCTGAAATTTTTTCAGCAAAAAATATCAGAATATTGTATATTGAATCTGCTAAAACAGTTAACGAAATGACCCTTAACGAGCTCGTTAAGCTAACGACGCTTTGAACAACTGGGCCCTGATTAAAAAAATTAGCAGACGATAACTTGTGATATGTTTTTATTTATTTATTTGTTTTTTTGTTGTTTTTTTTCTTCAGAAAACAGGCTTTGACTTTTCATGCAAACCGTCTCCTTGTTATCCCCACGCTTTTTTTTTTAAACAAACGATTGGGATATTGTTAACGCCTCCATTCATCCGTCCGTCCGTCATGCTATCTCCTCCTAAACCACTGGGCGAAATTCTACCGAACTTGCTACATCACTTCCCCTCATGGTAAGGTTGTGCGAGAGCAACATTCTTTTCCCGTGCGTCCATCGTCCGTCCATCTGTACGTCATTATGTTTCCGCTCGTCCGTCTGGCGTCTGTCCGTCACGCTATCTCCTCCTTAACCATTGGGCGGAATTTAACCAAACTTGCTACATGACCTCCCCTAATGGTAAGTGTGTGCGAGAGCAAGTCCATCCGTCCGCCATGCTATTACTCGTAGCAACATTAGCATCAAGCATGGAGATTTGCGATGGCGCGCCATCGACTGTGCATTCTAGTATGAAATGTCAAAGCCTATTTTCAAGGGAAAATAAAGAAAAATATTTTCAATTTGTCGTCTGCTGAATATGCCTAAAGAACGGCAAAGGTTAATGTAGGTCTAACTGTGATGTTTCAACTCACCTTACTGTATAACAGTTCAAAATACGGTTTCCCCGCGTGCACACCGCATTTCGTTTAGGAGTAATCTCTTCTGCGGAAGCGCAGTGCCGTTTATAACTGTCGGGAAGTAAATCTCAGAAATTAATTATCAATACATCTGCAACTGCAATTCTCATTTCATTTGCGTCGAGACGTGCGGAAAGGTGACTTTGGAGCAAATGCGGACAGAGAAGGCCCAGATCAGCCTGCGTATCCGTACACTTGATCGGGACCTTCGCTTTCCGCAAACAGGATCATTGGATATTTGTAGAATGTTTCAATGCAGAGCAAATGCCCGGATGAGACTTCGTGCATGCGCAGGGTGATGTAAATCCGCACATTTTCCGCATGTTCGAAGGCACAGTTTCACGTGACACGGCCTATTTAATTGCTTGAAGCGAAAATCTTCCGTTAAAGTAGTTTTGAAACGTCTTGTGGACTTGTGGACATTGTTTATAATGTAAAATTTGTATTAAAATGTGTCTTAAAATGAGAAATCTATTTTTTTTTCTCTTAAACTTTCAACGGAGTTTGAAGTAAATTTATCTCGCGTAGCTACATTGGGTTGAATTAGGTTGCTAACCAAATCTTTTGTTGATCTTTATATTTAATTTCAATAACACTTGCCATGCTGATTAAATACAGACGCACGCCCACTTCTAATTTTCAGCCAATCAGATTGCTTGATTCAGATTGTTCATACAAATTCACATACTTAATGAAAAACAGTGTTAGTCAAGATCAATTGGCTTCTTCAGAAGTCAGCTGATCTAGATCTAAACTGTTTGTAAAGCAGGGCATATCCGGGTTAAGCAGGGTCAAAAGTAAAGCATGACTTTTTTTTTTTTTTTTTTTGACTGTGGATATATAAGTTTCATGACAAATAATGAGAGAATAAAATTACAGTATGAAATATTTGAAAGTGATGAACAGCTGCTTGAAAGAAGTGTAGTCAAGCGGAATACATTATTATAGGCTGTGTACTGAACTTCACTTCACTCCATAAACTTGTCGGCCGTTGGGGCACCACGGGTAACTTTGTGATTGTTTCTCTCCATTTGGGTATGATTCTTGACTTCAACAGCCTTTTGTGAGCTTGTGAAGCTAAGATCGGTGTAGTCCTTGATGTTGTCTTCCCATTATTTTCTCCGCACGCATCTTCTTGTCATCCCTAAATGATAGAAACCAAGTATGCATACGGCCTTCCGGGTATATTGTCATATACATAATAGGCCTAATCAACAACCTTAAAGAAATTTCATGTATGTATACTTAGGCTCGGTTGTAAACAATCGATCCAAAAAGGTAGATAAGCTATGAACCTGTGCCCAGTTGTTCAAGCATCGTTAGTTTAACGAGCTCGTTAGTGGTAAAAATAGTTACTTTTCTAGTAAGTATAATACCAAATTCACAGGTATTTTTGCTGAAAAAATGTGAGTAGCTTTTGCTCAAACATATGTAATCAATGATTTTGCTGAAGTCTTTGACAAGGTTTCGCAGGTTTTTGTATAAACAAGAATATTATAGGATTAGAGCAAATCCTAAACATAATCCTCGCTCGCAAGGGGGTTGTTGCAGTACAACAAGATAAATATATAGAGAACCCATCCTTAAGTGGATTAGTTTATGGTTATCTAGACGCTTTCAACATGTAGCTGTAAATGGGCAAGCGTCAGACCCGACCTAGTCCGATCCGGGTCCCTCAATGATCGGCCCTTGGGCCTGTCCTTGTTCTTACTTTCATGAATGATCTCACAGATAACTTAAGGTCGTCTGAACGTCTGTTCGTTGATGTGGAACGAGACACGGGGTAGTACAAGAGGGCCCAGATAGCCTTGCTTAATGGGAAGCCGATTTGCAGATGCAATTTACGAGTAATGTTACAAAATGCCATTCCACGAGATCGACACGATACACGCCCTCAAAACAAAATAAACATAAACATGCCTGACAAAATCAAACCTTGGAACAGTTTCAGTTCGCGAAAACGACAAAAACTACTCGTTAAAACTCGCTCGAGTTTTTCAAAGCTCATATTTCCATGCGATATTTTTGACTGGTTGACTATAGGATATTTCTTATTTATTGCATTTTCTCCGCATTATTTCCAAAGAATCAGCTTAGAGAGTTCCGGATGGGGCTCTACTTTGACTTACTGTAAATTTCACTCACGTACCATGTGACTTTGAAAGGCCACTGCTTACCGAACTCTTTAATCAGAATCAAACCAAAACTAAACGGAAATATTAGACTGGCTCCAGTCTCCAGTGACTTAATAGTTTTTTTTTTTGATAATCCTGTTTGATAAAATCCACTAAAATAAAACCAAAATAATATGACTATAAAGGCTGGTCACTAGTGACCAGCCTTTATAGTCATGATAATATTTTGGTTTTATTTTAGTGGATTATCAAACAGGATTATTAGAAAACAAATTAGTCACTGGAGACTGGAGCCAGTCTACGGAAATATAGAACTGCCGCGCCAGAAAGCGTACATTCGGACATGTGCACCGAGCAAGATTCAGATCAGCCTGGTCGCATTTTGGAAAGCCAAGGATGCAAAGTTTCTTCACGTGGAGAACGAAGACTCTGATTAGACTGCGCGGATGCGCAGGCTGATTTGTGTCTTCGTTGGGCGCACATATCAGAAGATGCGTCTCATATGTTACACAGTTGTGTACGTAATGTGTTTAAACTTTGACGCATGCCACACCTGATTTGTACGTTTATAATGTCGTGCGCAAGACAAACATAAAAATCCGGTTGCGTAAATGAAAGAAACTCCCCTTTAAGATAAGCTTCTAATAAATTGAGTAGGTCATTGTTTCCCAAGAAACATGACTTAGATCGGAGCTCTACACAACCCCGTATGTTATCTGTATTTATCTGGGCCCAGTTGTTTAAAGCTAACGACGTCGTTAGTTAACGACTCATTAATATTTACATCGAGTGATACGCAAATATTCTGAAAATTTTTGCTGGAAAAATGTGAGTAGCTTTTTTTTTCAGCAAAAAATATCAGAATATTGTGGTTTGAATCCGCTAAAACAGTTAACGAACTGACCGTTAAGCTAACGAAGCTTTGAACAACTGGGCCCAGATGATCTACAACATATTAGGTGTAAGACAAAAAAAAAAAAATAAATAAATAAATAAAACAAAAAAAAAACAAAATAAAAAATAAAAAAAAAAACAACAACAACAACAACAAAAAAAAAAAAAAAAAAAAAAAAAAAAAAAAAAAAATCGTATATAACCAATATGTTCATCATACATTTCTTTCTAGACTAATTCAGCGGACAATAAATTGACCATAGGTTTCTTTTTTATCCGAGAAAATAATACAATTTGCATGAAATTTCAAAGCTTATTTTCTGAAAAAAAAAAAACAACAAAAAAAAAACATATTTCAAAATGTCGTCTGCTGAAATTTTAACCAACATGCAGAGCTTTAAACGTCAGCTGTTTGACAAAATGTTAGTTTGATCTGGTAAATCAACGTCAGATAAGAACTATTTACACTAAGCACAGGAGCTTGAAGTTTTTTTTTTTTTTATCCCTATGTCATTCCTAATAGCCCATTATCGAAAGTGCCAATATGCCATTTCGAAATTGCTTCCGAGTGTTTTTATTTTTGGCAATATGTCTAAATGATGGGCCAAACTTAAAGCGCCTATGCCCTAATTATTGGGACTCAACTCCGTACCCCTACTTGTCCTAAACGAACAACAGATTCTAAAAGGTATGACCACTGGGAGCAATGAGCATATTGAGGTCCATTTTTCTATCTTTTGATGTTTCTAATGATGCCAAACAGTGTAGACCCTGGTCAGACGCCGCTTCATGCGGCGTCTGACCAGGGTCTACATTGTTTGCCCAGGCTTGTCAATACTTAGTGTTATTAGAGTATATACCTTTTGAATGAAGCGCCATGAAACACTTCAAATTTAAAAACATCAGATCATAAATTAATTCTACATGGGTTGGTAGATCTTTAAATCGGCCTCGTGCTCATTTCTCTTCTCTTTTTCGCTCTTCTTTTCTCTTCTCTTCTCTTCTTTTATCTTCTCTTCTCTTCTTTTCTCTTCTCTTCTCTTCCCTTCCCATCTTTTCTCTTCTCTTTTCTTCTCTCCTTTCTTCTTTTCTCTTCTCTTCTCTTCTCATATTTTTTCTCTTGCGATACCGCCTTCCGCGAAATTGCATGACCTGCATGTCAGTCGACAAAACTTGTAAAGTCGACTTTCGAAGAGTGTCTAGTAAACGACTTGTCCGTCCGTGGACTAATAGCGATAAACGGATTAGCCACTGTTCACTACGATCATGATTCTTAGCGCCAGTTGAACCTCGTATGCGCTTTTACTACGATGACCCGTTGGTAAGCAAGGATGTCTTATGCAGATCAAACAATGCCCTGATGTTGGAACTGCATCGGATATAACGGTGAAATTATACAGTCAACCCTCTTTATACCGACATTCGATACAACGACAAAATTCGTTATACTGACGATTTGAATGTCATGAAATATTCGCTCGAGAGGTGATAGCTAATAATGTTATGCAAGACTATTGCATGCAATAAAACTTTAAGCAACATATGTTTTGGATATTTTTTAGAATCGCCTAATTGAGGCGATTCTAACAAATATCCAAAACATATGTTCTGGGAAGAAATAAGAATAAAACAAAGTCTTCCTAACATATCATTCTGTCCATTAAGGATTCTTTACAACAGCAAATTCATTTTAATGGCAACATCTTTGGGAACAAATGTTGTCGTTGAAACGAGACTTCACTGAAATGGACAACACATCTGGCTTAGTAACCTATTTATTTTCCGATTATCTATAACAATACAAGGAAGCCTTAGATAAATTCCAGTTGTTCATGGACAATGCCATGCCGCTATGTCTAGTTTGTTGTGGAGAGGAATGTCATCTATTATACGAGGGTCCTGCAAAAAGTTCTGTCACTAATCGGCTTCCTAAGTTTTTTTCCCAGGTATATTTTAAAATGCTTTACTGCACTTGAATGGTGTGTTGAATAGCTAAAAGATACCTGTTTATTTCGTACAAATTGCTTTCTAACTGACCGAGTTATTTAAAATTGAAATAGGTGCAGTCATACACATTGACCAGTTTACTTGTTACTTTGGAACATGGACCAGAAGAGGATGGTCAGGAGTCCACCTTTTACATGACAACGCCTCCTCTCATAAGTGTGAGGTTGTTAAGTCTTTTTTGGCATCTGAAAAAGTGAAAGTTTTAAACCATCCATCTTATTCACGTGACCTGAGTCCCCGTGACTTCTTTTAATTTCCAAGGCTTAAGAAAATGCTTCCTGGAAATAAGTACACGTCTAGAAGTTCTCTTGACAGCGCTATTATCAGTGTCTCCAACAGATACCAAAAGAAGACTATTTATCTGCTTTTCGCGACTTGGTAAAAAGGTTACAAAAATGTGTTCAGTAAAGGGGGGATACTTTGAAGGTTTGTAATAAAAATATGTTTGATAAAACGTAGCATTGAAGTAATCCGAACCCAGTGACAAAACTTTTTGCAGGACCCTCGCACAAACATATCTGCAACATCGTTGAGTATTTTATCTTGGCCTCTTGTAAAGCGGGCTGCTCGTCTAACTTTTGAGGGCCAAACATTTTTGTGTAAGTGTATAATCTTTGATCCGACCCATTAAATGCCGAATTTAAATATTAACGGACGTTTGAAAATATATTTAAGTGCTTTTCCCAGAAAAAAGGGGCTCGAGTTTCAATAGTATTCATATGAAAAATCTGCACGCCTTGCCACCCATTCTGAAATTTTAGACACGTCAGTGGGTAGTAAAATGATTGAGTTAATATTGTACGGCTCAGTCAACCCATTAGGGTCATGTCGAGCCGGTCAGTTTTTCCTGGGCAGACTTAGTCCTCTATGCAGTTAACGAGTATTTGAGCACATTCTTTCGCCAAAAATTTATGGGTATATAATCAGACTTGTTTAGATATATGAAGAAGTTGATCTGTCCGACTATTGTGGATAAATGCAATGTTTACAAGGTTCTCTTCAGTTACGAAAAAAACCTCTACCACTTGGCTAATTCAGCAGACGACAAACTGGTGATATTTTTCCTATTTTTCCCAGAAAACTGGGTTTGAGGTGTCATAGGAGACAATTTGCACGAAATGTGGGAAAAGGGAAAAAATAAGAAAACATAATTCAAAATGTCGTTGGCTGAATTCATCACGAAAATATGCCTATATAATTTTGACCCCCTTAAACCCCACTTTTTTATAGTAAAACTGGGGTTTACGGGGGTATACATTATTTTTCTTATTTCTGCTCGAAAACATAGATTGAGGGTACTCGTTAGAACCGCCTCGCCGAGGCGGTTCTAACGAGTACCCACAATCTATATTTTGAGCAGATATTCGAAAAATATCAGAGTTTTTCATCTGAAAATTTTCAGTTTTTTGGAGGTGAAATTTACAATATATTTGAATAGGCGTGTTTTCGTAATGGTTACCCAGGACGCTAAGCGATCAGAATGCATGATAAAAGTCATCTTTTTATCAGCTCTTACAAGTCTTGTGTCAGGACAAGCCGATATTATACAGCTGATAAACAGTTCTGAGTTGTGTCACCAGAAAAGGGCCCTTATAGAGTATGCAGACTACGAAGTCCCAGCTCAGCCTACGCATCTGCGCAACCTGATCACGGCCTTCCCTGTACGTCTGTATAGTCTACAATATAGAGTGATTCAGCGAGTTGAGCGCAAAGATTCTTATCAGACTGCTGTAGCTGTTCTGGGCTTTCTCTGTTCGCATAGGGGATAAGGAGCCTTTGCTCGCGACACTTCACTTGAAATGTCATTGACGATTAGACCATTACCACTCTCTGGGCCAATTCAGCAGACGACAGATTGGAGATGTTTTTCTTATATTTCCCTCAAAACGAGTTTTGACATTTCATGCAAACTGTCTCCATGGAGACAGTTTGCATGCAAGGCCAAAACCCGTTTTCTGGGGAAAAAAAGAAGACTATATCAATATGTCGTCTGCTGAAATTTTTTTCCCAGCATGCTGAGCGTCAGTTGTAGTACCGTACTTACCCATAGTATTCGGATACCTTCACTCCTTGCCGTACATGTCCTGAAATTTGAACAAGTTCCTTTTACTATCTGTTTATGCTTGTGAAAATTCTGGGCAAGTGGCAAACAGTGTAGACACAGATCAGACGCCGCGTTCCGCGGCAACCTTGGGTCTATATTGTTTGCTCAGACCTATCTATCCGAATATTTAGGCTAAATAAGGTAACATTGTTGTATGAATCATACAATTTAAACTGTTGCAATATTTAACATTCAAGGTTTTATTTGCGTTTCTCCGGATTGAAGCATCTTATTTTGTCACGTGATTTTATGCTTAGCAGTCTGGGTAAAAAATTCAGCTGATTACATATTGAAATATTTTTATTTTTTCCCAGAAAACAGGTTTTGACATTTCATGCAAATTGTCTCAATCGGAGACAATTTGCATGAAATCTCAAGAATCTCTGAGAAAACTATCATTAATATGTCGTCTGCTAAATTTAACCCAGAGAGTTGTAAAGGTTAAAGGGCATCGCTTTCGGGGAGTTTCAAATGCCTAACCGCAAGGCATAATATAACTTTCAGTTTCTAGGAAGTATACAGAAAGTAATGTTGCGGATTAATGCCTTCCCTGCGCATGCGCAGAAGAAAGCCGTAACTTGCAGTTGTTATAATCATATCGGAGGAAATCAAGAAGGAAAGCGCGAAGGAAAACGCCGAATTATGGCTTACAGTACACTCTTCAAAAAAGGAATTTTAATTCTGATGGCATTTAATATTTTCTCTCAGGTAGTAGCTGAAAATTACACAGCGGAATCAGGCAAGTGACTTTTTTATACTTAATCATGGTCAGTCAGAATCGGTGCCGCACTAATATTCTAACTAGAATTTAGATGTTACCCATCAGTCAATAACGTCTATACAACGTCACATTAGCGTCGATGCAACGTCATGACGTTGCATCGACGTTAATTCGACGTTGTATTAATGTCATGTGTCCGCTGGCTAGCAACAAATTATATGTGATGAAATTATAACTTACATAAATACAAATATTTTTATTTAGACAGTATTTTATTTGTATAAATGTTTACAGAAAAATATAAAACAGAGCATCATATATGGTTTAAACAGATTTCACTTGTATAAATCTTTACAGATAAACAAAATAAATAAATAAATAAATAAATAACGAAAACATTCAAAAACAATAAAGCAGTTATAAAATTGAAAGCAATTATAAAATTGCAAAAAAAAAAAAAAAAAAAGCAGAGCATCATGAGTTGTTTAAACAGTATAATATTTGTATGAATGTTTACATAAACAAAAAAAAAAACAAAAAACAAAAAAAAAAAAAAACAGAGCATCATGTATGGTGTAATCAGCATTTTATTTGTATAATTCTTTACAGAGGATTTAAAAAAAGCATATGGCATCATGTATGGTTTAAACAATATTACTTGTAGAAATCTTTACATAAATAAATAAATAAAAAGTCACAGCATCATGTATGGTTTAAACAGTATTCCACTTGTATAATTTTTTACAGAATTTAACATATAGTATGCTTTAATTCAATACACAAAATGGACCCAGAAGGACTGGTTTGATTGAATTTTTCGGACGAGTTGTTTCATTGTATTATTTCCTAAGGCCATAGTGTTTATATTCTTTTGTTTTAGCGAGTTTATATTCCAATCAACATGCTGGGATAAGCAAATAAACAAAATACGCTTTGGTAATCTTTCTTGGCTGAACAATACGATTGATTACATAGGTAGCTCTATCAAAATTGCTGTCTCCTTTCTGGAAAGGGGTCTACTCTAAAAGGAAAGAATTTGCTCAAGTGAGCAAATTCTTTCCTTTTAAAGTAGACTTTTTTTAGAAGGGGTTTGATGGTGTGCAGGATAGCAAACAGGAAGTCGTCCTTGTAAAACTGTGGAAATATCTACACAATATATCCAGCCCCATAAGATAAGCCCCTTAAGGGATTCATATGTAGGGAAGCAGTTCCGGTGCTTTATCTTGAAAGTTTATCTGCTAGCCTTTAATGCTTGGCTGAATGAAGGTCTCTATCCTGACCACACCCTGATTACTAGGGGCCTTGAATGTCATCATACTTATTAGGGGCCTTGAATGCCACAATGCTTGCTGAGGGCCTTCTGTCTAGTTTGTGGGTGAACATCAGAGTTCCAGCCCCCCACATCCCCATAACATGGACATTGGCAAACAGTGTAGACCCAGATAAGGAGACGCCGTTAATGCGGCGTCTGATCAGGGTCTACACTGTTTGCAATAACATAAGAAGGTTTCAATAATAAAAGTAACTATCACGATTTCTGTATAACACCCCTTTGACCATTCAATGGACCCTTCCAAAGTTCATGACGGGAGAGTTTATTGAAAATATACAGGCGTAAATGGGGTAATTTATTTTGGCTTTACGTTAACAAGTCTATGTAACGTGTAACCCCGTGTTTCCTATTATACATAGTTAAGGATGGGTATGTATAGAGGCCTACATTATCAGGTGGACTTTTAGCAGTTTGCAAATCTTAAAACAACTTTTCAAATTGTTTGTTTGTTTTAGCAGCCTTTTCGCTGCATGAATCAGTCTTATTTTGCATAATAACAAAATATTCCTTCTCCCGTGTTATGTACAGTCGAACTTCAATTGCTCGAACATCTTCAGGACCATGGAAATTTATTCTAGACATGGGTAGTTTGAGTCACTGAGGGTTAATCATAGCACCAGATCAGGAGGCAAATTGGAATTACTTAGAAATGTCTTTTCAATCTATAAAGTAACGGTATGTTAAGTGTACGCATTAGAATCGCCTCGATGAGGCGATTCTAATGCGCACACTCAACATACATAAGTTTTTCATGATAAAATAAAATAAAGAAAAACTCACTAAAATATCCCCAAATATTTGTTTTCTTGAACTATCGGAAGAATTTCCTATGGATTCAAAATCGGAAGAATTTCCCAGGGACTCAAAAACGAGTTCGAATTAGCCACGGTAATCGAGCCATCGGTGTTCGAGTCATTCAAGTTGTATTGTAAGATTAAATGCAATAAAAGGTAAGAGAAAAGTCCAGGGAGAGCCGTGTCTTACATAACTCCAGATAAGAGGGATGTCGAGATTTCTCCTAAAAAAACAACAACAACAAAAAACAAAACAAAAAAATACAAAACAAAACAAAACAAAAAAAAACAAAAAAAAAACAAAAACAAAAAAAAAACAACAACATGTATTCAGTCTATTCTTTAGAAGCGCCCCGCAAAAGCGATTCACATGAGTACCCAAAACATATGTTTTTGTGGGGATATGAGAGAAAAATATCAATATTGATATTTTTTATTTCATATCTCCAGAAAAACAAACGTTGCGATTTTTAGGTTTAAAATGACTTATCTAAAGCCATGACTGAGGTCATCACGAAAATACGCCTATATAATGTTGACCCGCTTAAACCCCACTTTTATATAGTAAAACTGGGGTTTACAGGGTCTACATTATTTTGCTTATTTCTGCTCAAAAGCGTAGATTGTGGGTATTCGTTAGAACCGCCGCGTCGAGGCGGTTCTAACGAGTACCCACAATCTATGTTTTTGAGCAGAAGTATGAAAAATATCAGAGTTTTTTATCTGAAAATTTTCAGTTTTTGGAGGAGAAATTTTCTATATATTTGAATAGGCGTGTTTTCGTAATGTTACATAGGTGTGTTAACGTAATGTGCAACGTTAATTCTCCGTAAAACTTGTTAATGGAGGAAGTCTTTGTTTAGTAGTAACATATCTTGTAGATATAAATAGATAAAATCAGCTGATTGATAACGAATTACATACTATAAGAGATAAAGAAACGTGTTTTAATGAGAAGAGAATGTATCTTTGATGACACTCTGCATATTGGGTAAAAAAAATTCAGTAGACAACATTTTGAAATATTTCTTATTTTCCCACAAAAATAAGGTTTGCATTTTATGGAAATGGTCTTTTCAGCGTTTCATAATCACTCCGTTATCGTCTCGATATGACTTGAATATTTTTGAAAGAGACTTAAACCCCAAAATCATCGTCTCTTATTCAAGTCAGGACCAACTCAACTGAGATATACAAACAGACGGACATTCAAGAATGCATGTGTGCTCACCCGTTTACATTTTTGTGTACATGTATACTTAAATGAGTTTATGTATACAAGAATGCGTTTTAGTTGGGTGCATTTGTACATGTACACTTATAATTTAGGTTTATGTATACATGTACACTTATTATATGAGTTACTGTATACAAGAATGCTTATTATTTGGGTGTATGTATACGTGCATACTTATTATTTGGGTTTATGTACACGTGTATATTTATGATTTGAGTTTATGTATACGTGTATGCTTAATGCTTGGCCTGTACTAATTATTTGTCTTTTTGTTTACACGCGTCCTTATTATTTGGGTTAAAGAATACATGTTTACTTATTATTTAGGTTTATATATACGTGTTTACCTATTATTTGGGTTTATGTATTCGTGTATACTTATCATTTGTGTTTATGTATACAAGAATACTTATTATTTGGGTTTCTGTATACATGTATACTTATTATTTGGGTTTATGTATACATGTTTACTTATTATTTAGGTTTATATATACGTGTTTACCTATTATTTGGGTTTATGTATTCGTGTATACTTATTATTTGTGTTTATGTATACAAGAATACTTACTATTTGGGTTTCTGTATACATGTATACTTATTATTTGGGTTTATGTATACATGTATACTTATTATTTAGGTTTATATATACGTGTTTACCTATTATTTGGGTTTATGTATTCGTGTATACTTATTATTTGTGTTTATGTATACAAGAATACTTACTATTTGGGTTTCTGTATACATGTATACTTATTATTTGGGTTTATGTATACATGTATACTTATTATTTAGGTTTATATATACGTGTTTACCTATTATTTGGGTTTATGTATTCGTGTATACTTATTATTTGTGTTTATGTATACAAGAATACTTATTATTTTGGTTTCTGTATACATGTATACTTATTATTTGGGTTCATGTATACGCGTATACTTATTATTTTGGGTTGTTCATGCGTGTTTACTTATTATTTGGGTGTATGTATAATTTTACTTATTATTTTGGATTTATGTATACGTGTATACTTATTATTTGGGTTTGTGTCTACATGTAAACTTAATATTTTGGAGATCCGCTTCGCTTGCGCATTCGCGTTCAGTACAAAATACCAATTGAGCATACAAGATTGCATGTACGCCCGACGAAAACACAGATCAGCCTGCGCATCCGTACAATTTGATCAGAGTCTCCGACGGCCACGCTGTTGGTAGGTTAGGATCCACCACGTCTTCAGACGGCCAGCGAAGACTGATTAGCCTGATCTGAGTCTGGTGCACGCAGTCTCATAGGAAATACTGTGCCCCGGCCCAGTTCCAAGTAAACATTCTTTATAAATCTATAGCAGGCCGTTATCTGCCCGTCAGGGTAGCTGACGGGCCGATAACGGCCCGCTATAGATTTATAAAGAATGCTAGCTGGGTTGTGATTTTAAACCTTGTTTACCCAAAGTGTTCGGAAACCTTATCTGCCTTAATACTTCAACAAATCCATTTCACTATACTTTTATGTGGCTAGACGGTTTTTGGATGATTCGTAAACATTGTAGACCCAGTTCAGACGCCGCATTCTATGGTGTCTGATCTGGGTCAACACGGTTTTCTAACGTTTGTAAATTGTGCAGCTCCAGATGAGGTCTCGTAACGAGCCGTCTCATCAGGAACTACACTGTCTGCCATTTTGTTTTTGTATTTTGTTTGGACTGAAACCCCTATTTGCACCAGTGGACTTGTCCAAATTCAAGGATGGGAGAGTCAACTTCAGGAACTCGGGGATGAAAGATCAAAATGGTTAAATTAGAATTGTTTTCTCTTTCTAGTGCAACAATGTCAAAAGTGGGCTTTGAACGAGCACGTACGAGACGTGCTGAAGGTCGGAAGGCAAAAGGCGTCGCCATGTCCATGCTACAGACAACAAGCTGAATTAGAATATAGCTATAAACAAGATGGCCACTGTTTCATAGAACATTTTTATACAGACGGTGTGAAACAAAAATGCTGCTACGGGTAAGCTTTCTTCCAAAAACCTTAAATCTGTTCCCATTGATCAACATAGAATTAACTCTTTCCCCGCTAGTGGCGACTTTTGTCGTCTGCTGATAACTTTTGCAAACAGTTTGGATCCAGATCAGGCCCGACAAAATCTGGATCTAAACTGTTTGACACTCTGATAGTATTCCCTGATTTTTTTTCTTTTTGAAAAAAAAAAAATAAAGAAATAAAAATAAATAAATAAAAAATAAATAAAAATCCACATACAACAACATCAAAAAAAAAAATAAAAAAATAAAAAAAAATGCATGCAACATTACCCAACATGCAAAGAGTTGAAGGAAAGCGCACAAAAATATAAAAACATATTAGCAAATAAAAAGGCTATTGAGCCGGATAATGAAAAGTCGGTTGAGAAATAAAAAGCATAATTGGCTTTGAAGATCGAGAAAATGCTGCCATGAAAGCCGCCATTTTGTAAGTGATGTTATAACCGCTTTATTAAATATGCAAAAATTAAGACAATCTTAGCAGTCACAAAACTGTATTGCTATTTACTTGTAAATATATACTATCAACTAACTCACACAAGCAACAGATTTTCCTGTCAACAGGCAATTTTTATTCGTCTCTTTCAAAATTTAAATATTCAAAATGGCGCCACCTATACTCACAGTAACTGTTATAACAATTTTAAACTGCAATATGTTTATTTTCCTGTCTGTTTTTGATCACTTTTGCGCCATGATGCTTTTGTTTTCTGCATCTTCACATTTTAAGGTATGCGGTGCATTTAGTGGACCATTCCCTTTAAAAGGGAGGACAAGGAGAAATGATGTACACGCTTAGAACGCTGTGATATTGTTGTTTTGTTATTGTTGTTGTTATGCGCTGCAGTGATAAAACTACTCAAATACTTCGGAAATTAAATCCGATTACTCCTATCAAACATAAATTCACCAACCTTCCGCTATGGGTCATTCCATGAAAATATATAAAAAAAATATATATAGGAATATATATAGGAAAAAATAAAGATTCTGAGACATTTTTCTCAAGTTCTCTACTAAACATATGTTGTGGGTACTCATTAGAAGCGCCTCCCGAGGCGCTTCTGTGAGTACCTACAACAATTTATTATTATTATATGAAGAAATAAGACTAAACAACAGTATAACAGTATTAAGCAGACAGACTGACGAATATTTTGTTTTCATTGCCTCAGGACCTTACAATTGTTTTCTCTCTTTTGTTATAGTGATAAGGATAACTTATTGAAGAACTACCCTGGCGGTGGCTTCCTGTTGCTGGAGGACTTCAGTGAGATAAGTGAAGCTTATCACAACTGTTGCGATGCAAACGAAGTCACGTGCAAGTTATTCTATGACGTCAATCCGTCGGATGACTGTACCGGATATAGTATACCACAATATAGTAAGTGAACGGTCATGGGCACGGGGTGAGCCTCAGACCGGCTTTGACTGTTATCTGTAATCTATTTTGTTCCTTCCATGTGAATCAGTTCGATCTACAACAGTGTTCTAAGCAATTATTGTTTGCATTGTTTTTATAGAATATTTGTTAACGCTTTGCACTCTGGGTATAAATTTCAGCAGGGGTCATTTTGAATAGTTTTCTTATTTTTCCAGGAAAAAAGGCTTTGCTACTTCATGCAAATTGTCTCCTTAAGTTTCAACTATTTTCTGGGATAAGCAAGAAAAAAAATCAATTTGTCATCTGCTGACTTGGCGCAGAGTGGTAAAGGTCAAACCATACACTAGCTTTTGACTTCTGTTGATTTCCCTTAACGTTTACACTTCACGATCCATAGTTTTCATCATGAAGTGTTTTTTTTTTTTTTTTTTTTTTTATTGTATTTGTTTTTTAATGATGTAAATTGAAGAGTCTGTTAATTTGCTGATGAACAACTGGCGATAATCTGTTGCATGCTTTATATACTCTACAGCATAAGAAACAATCATTTTTACTTTTTTTCTTTTACCTCATTGAAATAATATTTTACTTTTTTCTTAGTTAACAGCCTATGCACAGTTTATGGCTTTGCAGCATTTTACTTTCAAAATGATATTTGTAGAATTATTTATGCTGAGTTTTGTCAAACAAACAAACAAATAAATAAAATAATGATAATAAACTCACAAAATTCTTGCAGAATGTGTCAAGAACCAAATTTTCACTTCAAACAAGCTTTTTATTTGAAATTTGTCTGTGTTTTGCTCACTTCCGGTTTGGTATTCACACAATAAAGATTGATAAAAAAAGTTTTTAATGGCAAAAATTTTGTCTCTAAAAACACGCACTATACGTAGACTGCACTTCATGATAAAGATGCAGATGACTGTTATTTCATTCTGTTCAGTGGCTTCACGGATTTAGCACCCCAAAGTTCATATCGTGTTTGCAATATTTTAAGCACATAAAGAGTTACGTCCCTTTAATAGCCTACTTAATTTGATTGCGACCTCTTACTCTTGCATTCATCCAGGCCCCGAGGTTATATTTTTTTTTTCATGCTCAACTCAACAGAACCTGAAATTTCACTTGGTCATAAAAATAAAAATACCAATAATTAAAACTTTTTTCATGCTCAACTCAGCTGAGCATGCTAAGCTGAGTTGAGCATGAAAGAAGTTGTAAAAAAAAAATCAGTATTTTAAGATTTATATGCAAAATAAATTTCATGCTCAGCTGAGTTGAGCTAGAAAAACGTTTTATAACCTCGGGGCTGAACTTGAGTTAGGCTTCAATTACAACAAATAACACAAGATTTTCTCATGTTATCGACGACACAGCTTACATTGCGGCATTTGCACAAAGGGACATAACTTAATTTGTTTACGGATAGGCGAATTAACCTGTCAGAAAATGATTTTTTATTTTGACCCCTTGATAATTTACGCGTTCGTTACGCATGAATAAACAGATACAATTTCAACAATTTTGCAACAGTTACCTCAATGCATCATTAATGCATATCATATTTTGTCATTACCTGCATATTTCAATTTTGATATAAAATACCAAACCGAATAAATATGCATTATTTTTGCGTTCGAGTATACACAGTTGGCTTTAAATTAACTTGTTTTGCACCTGAACGCTGATCTATTCTCTAAGTTCATAGATAGAGGATTTGTTCAGTTTGAAAGCTAGAAGACTATTCCCTCTCTCTCTCTCTCTCTCTCTCTCTCTCTCTCTCTGTATTGACCCTAACTTTTGGGAAAGACACTCCTGATAAAACAGTGAAGACTCAGATCCTGTTTGTCGCTCATTCAGCAGTTTAAGAAATTTCGGCATGTAGATAAGCGGACATATTGCATTTCTTCATACGTATTTCAATGTCTGTTATTGCGACTATGCCTTCGTGTCTTGTCATTAATCATTCCTCATATCTTTTTCGTTTGATGCCTTAGGAATAATGGGCGTCTTGATTCTGGCATATTTCCTTGGTAACTTCATATATATTTTTTCAAGTTATTTTGTCATTATTTGTTCTTCACCTCTTCTTCTTTTTTGTGCCCTAAGAATGCTTTCCTTCGTGAATGTGGCATTTCCTTGGTAACTGCATTTATAGTTTGTTCAAAGTTTAGTAGTAAGTAAGTGACGACTTTATTTATCGAGGGTTACAACATTTAGCGCAGACATTAGTACATGTAATAGCTAATCTTCTATGAGGCCCTCACTATTTACATATATACACAAAATATACAAATAAACAGGTTATAAACTGACGATTTTTCTGATACTGTAATTATGTGTTGGTTTGAGGTCTGAGTTAAAGGAAATCGGGCAACTCCCTTACAATACCTTCCATAACTATATCTTTCATGTTTGGGATATCTTACCGAATCGAAATGCAAGAGATCCAGTGAAATATCGTTTGAAAAGGCACAGTAGAGTAAGGAATTAAGGTCAATATTTAGGATAGATATGGTACAGTTAACCGTATTTATACCGACACTCGATACAACGACAAAAATCGTTATGATCATAATTTGACTGGCACAAAACTTCGCTCAAGAGGCAACAGTTAATAAGAAATTATGCAAGAAATTGTACATTTCATTACGAAAACACGCCTATTCAAATATATAGAACATTTCATCTCCAAAAACTGAAAATTTTCCGATAAAAAACTCCGATATTTTTCATATTTCTGCTTAAAACATAGATTGTGGGTACTCGTTAGAACCGCCTCGATGAGGCTGTTTTAACGAGTACCCACAGTCTGTGTTTTGAGCAAAAATAAGAAAAATAATGTATACCCCTGTAAACCCCAGTTTTACTATATCAAAATTATATAGGTATGTTTTCGTGATAATTTGATACTTCAAGAAACGTATGTTTTCGATATTTGTTAGAACTGTTTTAATGAGGAGCTTCTAACAAGCTTCTAACAGAATGTTCTGTGAGGAAATAAGAATCGAATAAGCCCTTTCTAAATAAATATCATTCTGCTGTGTTTAAGAATTCTTTACAACTGCAAATTTATTTAAATGGCAAAAGCTTTGAGAACAAATGCTATCGTTGTAACGAGGATTCACTGTATGCAGTTCACTTTGGAGGTACCGTTACGGTTTTTTTTTTTTTTTTTTTTTTTTTTTTTGCAGAAACCTCTGGTGGAGATGTTAGAATAACAACCATTGACGGCGTGGAATACGACTTTAATGGACATGGCGAATATGTGTTCTTAAATTATACCGATGAGTACGTATGCTATTACATAATTACACGAATTGTCCGGGTGGCCGAGAGAATAGCACTCCTGACCTCGGTTCATGAGGTCTCGGGTTCGAATCTCACTGGAGACGGAATTCAGCTCATGATTACGACGGTTCATTGCACAGAACCTTTCATTATCACCCTTCTATTGTCTCCATATGACTTAAATAATGTTGAAAGGAGCGTTAAACACTAGATCATCATCATCATCAAGACAAACTCAATATGCTTGGCAGATATTTTCGCCATTTCCACCAACAACTTGAGATTTCCTGTTGGTTTACTGCTAATCGGTCCTTTTTCTAAAACGGGGTCTGCTTTATAAAGAAAGACTTTGCTACCTCCTGGAGCAAATTCTTTCCTAATAGAGTAGACAACGTTTCAGAAGGAGGGGCAATTAAATATGATAGAGTTGCCTCCCCTGTATCTATTCCCCTTAACCCATTTATGCCTAGCGTCCCATAAAAGGGATATTTGCAAATAGTATAGACCCAGATCAGACGCAACAGAACGCGGCGTCTGATCATTGTCTACACTGTTTGCAACAAAAAAAAATGGAATTTCTATAAAACATGGTAATAATGGAAGCTAACAAGACACCCCTTTAACTGGAAAATGGACCGGTTAAAAGAATTTAGGTAGAGGAGTCCACTCGGCATAAATGGGTTAATCCAACATGATTTTACTTACAAGAGTTTCCCAGTCCAATAGTAATGCTTCATACGTGATTGTCTTCCCCCAAAGCTATCTATAGATAGTAATTTTTGTTTCTAGAACAATCTGAAGAGATTATTTATCTATATAAAAAGATAAGATATAGTGTCGATATTATGCGAAAGATTACAAGCTTAGCGGACTTAATTACACCAATCAAGGTTAACGATATTTGCTTCCTTCTTTAATTGCACGACGGTGGGTCGTGTCGCAGACACAATGACGGCTGAAAAGTAGTATAGAAGATGTCCAGGAATAGCCACAATCACAGATCATATCCTACCAATCACACCAAGAGGAAGAGCAAACAAACCAAAACAAACAATAGACAAAAATGTAAGTGAAGATGCCTAGTAAATGATGCAGTCATGAAGTATAAGCCACTGACCAAAGAAAAGCAAAGCATCAAGCCCTGTCTTTCCCAAAAGGGGACCACAATATAGGGATCAAACATGGTTTTTCATGCATTAACATTCGCCAGGTCCCGTAGGAGGTGTTGAAAACCGAGGCCGAAGGCCGCGGTTTTCAACACTTCCCAAGGGACCTAGCGAATGTTAATGCATTGAAAAGCCATGTTCGATCGCTTTTGTTGCTTAAAAACTGAAAACATTTGCTACATTTCGCGTTATTTCTTGCACTAGTTTGTTTCGCTTTTTCACCGATGTCTCGCGAACGAAATTTCCACGGACTAATTAAGAGAGGGTGGACAGGGGGGGCGGGGATACGGGGATAAGGGGGGCGGGGGACGGGGATAAAGGGGGCGGGGGACGGGGTAGAGGGGGCGGGGGCCAGGGAAAGAGGGGGCGGGGGACGGGGGTAGAGGGGGCGGGGGTAGGGAAATTTTGGGGGCGGTGGTTATACAAAAGTTTGTTGTATTTTACCGATTTTTATGTACTTCAGTGCAATAGCTGGGTATCAGAAGTATATAATAGACGTATTAAAGTAAATTCAGGTATATTTACAATGAATCCGGCGTTGATTTCACTTCACCGACGGGGTAGTTTTCCGCCAACCGTAGTTTACATTGAATTCGATTACGTCCGATTTCGGTTCATCTCTAGTTGATTACTTCCCTTTGAGTCCGAAAGTTCGTCGGTGGCAATCCATATTTTTAGAAATAATTATCCGTCTGCCGTAGACAATCATTTTATTTGCTCATTGTGTGATAAGGACTTTTGCGCTGTTCACGAAAGAAAAAAAAAAAAAAAAAAACACTTCAAGATCCAACCTGAATTTTGTGATAGGTGTTCCAAACACGAAATATACACGTTGCCCGGTTGGGTGGTTGGGTGAGGCAATGGTATCGTGTAATTGATATTGGCTAACAGTTGGGCAAGTCCTGCTATCTTTGCAGCAGGTAAAGGTAGAGGGGGAATGTTTTCATTTCTTCTTTTCTTCACTTTCATTCATTTTCCTTTCTCCCCTGTCCCTCTCTTTCATCTCTATTATCTCCTAGCTCTCTTCTCCCTTTCTCTGGAAGACGACATAAAATGACCTACAAGGGTTGACGTGTCGTTAAACCCCAACTCAATCAAATCAATCACACGTTGCCCGGTGACAAAACACGGACCATTCACGGACTTACGGACCAATAAAAATTCCGTGTCCGTGGTCCGTGAATAGTCTGTATTAAATGCAAAATATAGTAAACTTAACCGTTAATTGGTTCGTGAGTAGTCCGTGGTCCGTGAATAGTCCGTAATAAGTCCGTAATTGGTGCATCGTACATCGGTCCGTTAAAGCAATCAGATCATCTGTGAAAGGTCCTTGGTCCGTGAATGGTCAGTTAGTTATGGTCCGAAATTTGGTCCGCAAATGGTCCGTAGCAGCAATAACATTGTCATTTAATTGAAAACTACAAAATAACTAAATAATAAATCATAATTTTAATTGATTGTCTCGTATAACCTGTAATCTAAACATTTGATTTTCTTTCTTTTTTTTTTTTTTTTTTTTGTTAATTTGATGAAACCGTTTTTGGCATTTTGAACATGTGAACATAAAGCCAGAATCTGGCATGCGGCAGATACAAAACAGTGTAATTCCAGTCACTTTAAGCAAAGTGAATAAGTGAACTCAGGGAACTGATACAGTCAGATCCACATCTAACCCCAAACACCAAAGGAAAAGACAGAAAAATACAATTAAGCAGCCTCAAAATGAATAGCTGGCCAGCAGAGAGCTGGCAACTTTTTCCCAAAATGATGGCAACTCTGTTACCCAAACTAACTGAATTATCTTCAACATACATACTTGTTGAAAGTAAAACTTTAGAAAGTGAAACACTACATAACATTGAACAAAAAGTACCACAATGAAAGTACGCCTTGGAACGGTCAGTAATGAATTACTGGGGGGCGCACGCGCGCGCGTGTGTATGTGTATATGTGTGTGTTGGGAGGTGGGGAGGGGCGGGTTGGGAGCTTAAGCTAGCTTTACGGGATCCAAACCCTCGCTCTCATCTTCAATAGTGGTAAAAATGTAAAATATATATATTTGTTCGGTCCGTTTGGGGGTCTTCTAAAAAAAGGTAAGAGAAAATCCAGGGAGTGCCAGAATCACAAACCGCAGCCCTTCCCAGACCCCATGAGGAAGAGGAAACCGACAAATCTAAACAAGCACAAACCGAACAAACGTACGAAAAGCACTAAGATTAGCTCTTTCTTCCCCAAGCGAGGTAATCGCAATACTAAAAGGACTGAAAAACACAAGAACAAAATGACACACAGAAAGACATACAACAAATCGCCTCGTAGAATAAACCACAAAGCAACAAAGAGTAAGACTAACACCGGGACCACCGCCTTAGAACGGTCGGTAGAGCAAACCACCGTGGGATTTAAAGCACTTTTACAGCTAGCTAACTTCACCCTGGGTCCCGATGCTACTCTTAATGCAGAAATACATAAAAATTCGGTTCGCATAAAGGCTCCCAACTCAGTCAATGCATCAAAGCGAAAACATAAAAATCAAATTAATCACTATAATAAACAAAGACGAGTACTCATGGCTAATTCTACTGTATGCCAGAGTAAATGAAAACCGGTAGTTGAACCACGGCGGGCCAGCCAAAGACATGTCGTCAAGCCCAAACCCACTGGTTAAAGTTTTACGAAGAGGCCGTCATTAAGTCTGAGGCCCGAACCGCCGTCGTGCAATTAAAGAGTGAAGCATAGCCATCAACAATGATTGAGTTGACAACTAGGCATGTAGTCTGCCGCATAATATCCAGGCTATAGCCAATTCTTTGATAACGGTTAATAAGTTTTCTGAATTGCTCCGAAAAGTTAGATTTACCCACAATTTTTCTAAATCTGTACACTAAGTCACCGTAAAATTCGGGTTCCGATATACCTTGTTGCAGAAGTGTTTTCAGACTGACGCTATATTTTTCTAACAAGGCACTGTGTCTGCGATAAAATTTCGAAAACGCCTTACGAAGTTTAAAATCACGATAGCCCTGCCTAAGAAGTTTGGCAGTAAGAGCTTTATTACGGTAGTTAAAGTCATTAAGATTTGAAGAAGCTCTGGCGAATCTTATAAGTTGAGATATGTATACCCCATATGAGGTACATCGCCATCCAGAAAAGGGAAATTGACTATATCAAAATCAAAGTCGTCCCGTTTATCATAAATTTTGGTGGAAACTATACCATTAGATATACATAGATTCAAATCCAAAAAAGATGCCTCGGTATCGGAAGAATTTGCTCTATTTAATTGGAGTTCTGTAGGGTATATCCGGTCCACCATTTGGTCAAAGTAAATATTGTCAATATTTAATAAATCGTCAAGGTATCTTGAAGTTGAATTGAAAGCCTCAATAATGTCAGCCTGATTTTCACGTGAGAGAGACTTCATGAAATCCCTCTCATAACAAAAAAGAAACAAATCTGCAACAAGAGGAGCACAATTAGTTCCCATCGGAATACCAATAGTTTGTCTATAAAGTTTAGTTCCAAATCTAATAAAAATATTATCCAAAAGATAAACAAGGGCATCACAGACTTTTTGACACGACCATAAATTGTGATTATTATATACATCAGAAGTGAACTCATCCATTAATCATTAAGGGCAACAAACAATTCACAGATAAAGTCTGTAATGAAGCACAACATAATTTTCTGTGTGGGAAAACTGTTATGTTTAGATTCTCAAATCCTTTGATAAGATGATCTCTCATTGTAGAGACAGTATATGGTTTGCCACTAGGATTAATTCCAGTGAGGATGCTGACCATATTTGCAATGGTGTAAAACCACAGTCATTTGTATTCGTTTGTACAGAGCATTTAAAGTGTCTAACAAAGATTTTCGGCATAGGGCCAAACATCATGTTTGCAATTGCCATTTTAGCGGCACTTGAAATGTAAGTACCGCCTGCACTATCATACAAGTTGACAACATCATCGTCGCAGTTGAATTTCGAGAAACAAATCCAGTGCAGACCTACATCATTAGGATGGGTATCAAAAATCCGACAATGTAACGTCACGTTATCCATAACGTCACGTTATTCCGATTTTGATATTACTCCATTTTATAGCGTCCGTAATTTAAATAACGGTCCGTGCTTTATCAAGTCCGTGAATAATAGGTCCGTGGTTTGTCAAATCCGTGAATTGTAGGTCCGTGGTTTGTCAGGAGATCCCTGAATAATCTGAATAATTGGTCCGTATTTTGTTATGCAGTCCGTGTATTGTAAATAGGTCCGTAAGTTCATGAGTCCGTGTCCGTAAGTGGCCCGTGTTTTGTCAACCACCACGCACATTCGACAATTAACTCTCAGTTTTTGAGAAAACCACAAAAAAGATGATTGTTCTCACTGACCCCCAAGTGTGGGATTATGCTTACCAAAAATATTAAAAGAAGATGCAGATTTACATGGTATTCTTGATTTTTGATTTCAGTAATTTATACGACTGTTTTTGTGCCAATGTGGATCAGTTTAGGCTCGGACCTAGGCCCACCACATTTTTTCTTGACCAGTTTAGGACCAGATCAAGGCCCATCACCTTATGATACCTGTTTTCCATATGACTCACATGCAGCCCCTTACGCAGACTTTTGAAATGGAGGGTGCAAATCTTTAGCTATTCTGTAAAGCGGGTGCGACAATTAGGGGTGTAGTTTGGGGTCAAAATCTGCATGAAGGTAGACTGCGTAGTCGTTTGAATTTATTTATAGCGTTGGGGATATTAAAAATTCTGATTTAGGGGAGGGAATAGTTTGCTTGGGGGAGGGAAGTGGGGGTAAGGGGGGAGGGAAGTGGGGGACAGGGGGAGGGAAGTGGGGGAAAAGGGGGAGGGAAGTGGGGGTAAGGGGGGAGGGAAGTGGGGAATGCCTACCCCCCTGTCCACCCCCTCCATAAGCACATGAGCCGCGGCACAGCATTTCCTACAAAGTTACTTGTGCGCCCAGTGAAGACTCAGATCAGCCTGTGCATCCACAAATTCTTAGCAGAACCTCTATCGTCCGTCTAAAGAAAGCTGGGATATTTGGCTAGCTATAGAGCGCGAAGCAATTTCGCAGGCTGATCTGAATCATTGCTTGGCAGATATGCGATTTTATAGAAAATGATGCGCCCCGCTAAAATTTGATTCTCTTTTCTAGATCTCTTATTATGCAAATCAGAACGGATTATTTGGTACCTGGGAAACACGATGCTACTATAATCTCAGCAGTAGCAATAAAGGTAATAACAATTATTGTTGCCAAATCCGACACTGATCCATAATTACAGCCTCTGTCACACGGTGGCTAAACCGACATTTATCCATAAATCCATAATCTCTCTCTATCTCTCTCTATCTTTCTCTCTCTCTCTCTCTCTCTCTCTCTGTTTAATTAAAATCGCTTTCTACAATATTTTAGTCAACGTTAAAATGTGGATGCCATAGCCCAGTGCTAACAAATCACAGTTTAATCGTGCCCCAGTACTTCACTCTAGAGTATCCATTCATCTAAAAATAACACATACTGTAATCGACCTAATTACCGTACATGCTCCTATAAGCGCACAGTCAAGCAATTTAGCAGTCTTTAGATTGCAGCCAGTGTACTTTTATCTACTTCTCTATAAAAACATATGTTGTTGGTACTCATTTGAATTGCCTCAACTTGTTGAGGCAATTCAAATGAGTACCAACAACATATGCTTTAATAAAGAAAATCAGAAAAAATGTTGCTTAAGTATCATTAAATATGCCCCTCATGAAGTTCTCTTCTGATCTTTCTTTACAGTGTACCCGTATTAGGAGGCTATTTTACTACAAGTTTTTCTAGTAATTTTGAAAAACTTAGGCGCACAGTGCGGTAATTAGGGCGAATACGGTATCACAAAAATGTGTATTTATAAGTCAGCGCAAATATCTAAAATGGAGGGTAATGCTTCATTTAATGAGAATAATTACACCTGCAAGGGAGACAACTTATAAAAATTGTTTGTTTGCTTCTGAAAAGAGGTCTACCCTGAAAGAAATGAATTTACTCCCGTCGGGAGCAAATTTTCTTTTAGGATAGACCCATTTTAGAAGGGGAAAAGACAGAAAAGCAAACAGGAAGTTACATTGTGTCCGTTGTAAAAATGGCGGAAAATCTACCATGTGATTGCAGACCCCTTAAAATAAATATATATATAAACAAAACTTTTTAGACCATTCTTGTCCTTCACCGGTCTTGTATATCAAGAGATTTAATAATCCGATATTCGTTCTTTTGTGTGTTCTTTGTTTCCAAAGGCAACCTTCTGAATTTTATTTTACTTCACTGCAGCTGGTGGAAAATGCCGTGTGGCAGCCGTAAAATGTCTCCGCGTACTTCACCATTCTAAGTTTCAAGACTCAGAGCAAGTTCAGATTAAAATTAGGACCATAGTGCAGATTATATTCTTATTTTCTTTGGGACCAGTGAGCCCAGTCTGGTAACTTTGAAAATCGAATACCGGTGGTAGGGGATGTATACACACTCGCAAACTACGTACAGTGTTACCTCAATGGCTCGAACACGGATGGCTCGTTTACCGTGGATGACTCGAACTAGTTTTTGAGTCCGTAGGACATTTTTCCGATGGCTAAAGAAAACAAATATTTAGAGATACTTTCTTAGTTTATGCTGAAAATGTATGTTGTGTGTATTCATTAGAATCGCCTCATCGAGGCGATTCTAATGAGTACACACAACATACCATTATATATAAAAGTTGGAAACGACAATCCTGAATTATCCCCATTTGCCTCCTGACCTGGCGCTAACTACCCATGTCTCGAACAAATTTCCATGGTCCCAAAGATGTTCGAGCAATTGAGGTTCGACTGTAGCTGTTTATAAAGGGACATAATAAAAAAAAAGCCGAGGCTCCGTTTTATGTTCTTTTGTGTGTTCTTTGTTTCCAATGACAACCCTTTAGATTATATATGAAAATAATTGTTTTAAATAATGTTGTTAAAAGGGAACTGGCTGAACCCTGTTGAATAGCAACCCAGTAAGCATTCTTTATAAATCTATAGCGGGCCGCTATCGCCCCGTCAGGGTAGCTGACGGGCCGATAACGGCCCGCTATAAATTTATAAAGAATGCTAGCTGGGAATGGACATACACAAGTAACAGTGGCAGTCATTGTTATGCTATGTACGCCAGACTTAGTACAGGCTAAATGTTGAATGTAAACATTTCAGGTACAGCAAACAGGTGAAGACATTGTAATGAATATTCTGCTGAACAAAACATCCAAAACAGCTACTCTGTACTGGAATTCTACAAATAGCATCATATTAGATTTGTCAATGTCTAGACCTGTCAGGAAGGGAACTGTTGCCATATATCCTCCAAGAGATAATGTTGTGCACATAGTTTACACGGGAAGGAGTAGAGCACTGGATGTAAGCTGTATTTTCTTTTCCGACTCGATTAAGCATTTTCAAAACTATTGTACAGCTCCAGAAAAGAGGGTTGGGTATCCGGTAAATATTTTTCGTACTTCTGCATGAAAACATATGTTGTGGGTACTCATTAGAAGCGCCTCGGCGAGGCGCTTCTAATGAGTACCACAACGTATATATTTTCTTGGAGAATGAGAAAAATACTAGTACGTTTTGGCTGAAAATACCTTGTCTGGAGCTATGCTGATGTCGTTCCATAAATGGATAGTGTGAGCTATATAAAACGCATCGAAAGTCAAGAGACAGATAATCGTTTTGAGGAAAACAAAGCAACACCACAAAATATCACTTCCTCGCAAGCAGAATGAACAAACGAGAAAGGAACTGCAACCGAAACAGTAAAGAAGATGTCCAGGTATAGCCCCAAGCACAATTCTTGTTTGCTCTTCCTCTTGGTGTCATTGGAAGCCTATCTATTACACCAAGAGGATGATATTCGCACATTGGAAAGGACAACAGGAACACTTTTGAAGGGCTAGTCCCTGGATTCAAGCCCCGCCTTTTGTCCTGATACAGTACTAGTTATAATTTTAATTTCTGTCGGGCAAGGGGTTTCCTAACCAATCAATGGATCGACCAGAACATAATGTAGCCTATCAGCTCTTTGATGAAATACAGTTAAGGGCTATACTAAAACTCGAAACAAAATCAACACTAGTAGAGTCAACATGAACCCGATCACACAGACGATTAAGGTCAGGCCTTGTAGAAAAGTTTTAGGATTGAGCCAATTAAGCTTATATAAAGTAAGACGGAGCATAGCATTACTTATAAGATGGCATGCGCGTACGGCGAACGTAGATCGGAGTCTTCGCTGTTCGCCTGAAAACACTTTGGATCCTTGGCTATCCACAGAGTGCCCTGCGTAAACTCTGACCAGACTGCGCATCCTCGCAGTATGATCTCAGTCTTCACTAGGCGAAAACATACAATCTTGTAGGAAATGCTGTGTCCCGGCTCAAATGATATCAGGTTTGGACTGAATATATAAGTGTACATGAAAAGAAGCAGACAAAATATTATAAGCTTGTAATACTAAAATAGTACAGACATCAAAAAATAGCCACAGTCACAGATCATAGTCTACCAATGGCACCAACAGGAAGAGAAAATGGACCAACACAGACAATGCACAAGCCGCAAACTAAAGAAAAGCAAAACAACACGTTCCTTCTGTCCCAACAAGGTGATCACAATGCTTGACAGGATCCATTAAACACAACAATAAGATACTAAAGGGATCAAACATGTTTTTCATGCATTAACATTCGCCAGGTCCCTGGGGAGGTGTTGAAAACCGCGGCCTCCTTCATGCATAACATTCGCCAGGTCCCTAGGGAGGTGTTGAAAACCGAGGCCGGAGGCCGCGGTTTTCAACACCTCCCAAGGGACCTGGCGAATGTTAATGCATTGAAAAACCATGTTTGATCGCTATTATTGCATAAAAACTGAAAACATTTGCTACATTTCGCGTTATTTCTTGCACTATTTTGTTTCGCCATTTCACCGATGTCTCGCGAATGCAATTTCCACGGACTGCTCGTTCTCAGGCCGGGCAATACACATCTCGTAACGGCAGCAATCTGTGACCCCGGTACGTCATACTGAAAGCTGCGTAGCCCTGCATTAACAGCGCGTGAATTGCCTTTTTAATACACGGCTTTTCGCCGGTTAATGTGTTAATAACGTGCGACACTGCTTTTTATGCAATAATGAACTGGATAAAACACGAGAAAGCACTGCAGCGAGTTGCAAAATGGCCACACAAAGAACCAGTGTTTTAAAATGAATTGAATCACAGCTCAGGAGTTTAGATGCCTGGAACACACACACACAGCTAAGAAGAACTATATCAGAAAATCTGTCTTGGTTCGTCAGTAGAAAGAAACATAAGCCATTGTGGTATTTTACTCGCGCGACACTTCGCCTTTAATTCCGATACAGCTTCAAATTACAAACATGTTCGGTCCGCATCGGGGATTTCTGTCTCATCAGTGAAACCTCACAATGAAACACAAGAGCGGATTTTGTATTTTGTGTGAATTCATCCAACATTTGACTAACCAAAAGTTAAAAAAAAAAAAAAAAAAAAAAATACTAAAAACGCCAGGAGAATCGATCTAACTTCGCCCATAGACGATGAAAGTCAGGCATCAGCCTCCTGGTATAAATTTAGGATTGATCTCTCATTAACCAGATGACATCGTATCAGTTTTGAGAGTCTACAGATCTGTGTTTATAAAAGTATACATAGAAAAGAAAAGAAAAATTACTTTATATACTATGCTTGTAATACTAAGAATGCTTAAAATATTTCATATATTAACGCAATTACTTTTGTCTTCTCTAAAATGCATGATCTATGTTTGTGAAATCAGGTTGGTGTAGAGGCTGGCGAGCTCTTGAATATAAAACTGTCACCAAGAGGAGATTTTAAAAAGAAGACGGCTGTCGGTCTAGCTGGTTCATCTGTTAATGGGCTCATGGTATCTGGAAATGGTACAAAGTATGCCGTAAATGCTTCAGAATATGACTTTTTTGAATTTGGAGAATCTTGTAAGCATAAGTTAAACCATTTTAGATTGACTAAACTCCCTCTCACTATATAATGGAAGAGTCGATTTACAGTTTTATGTATGCCAAGCCATGTTATGTGGATTTGAGAAAAATAGCTATAGAAGCTATTTGCAAACAGTGGAGACTTTGGTCAGACGCCACATTCTGTGGCGTCTGATCTGGGTCTACACTGTTTGCCAGTTACCCTTTTGGGTATCCAGACTAAAATGGGAGAAGTTTTCTTCTATGTACAAACTACCAACTGTTGACTTTTCTCGCTAGGGATACTATCTGGCTGATATCTCCCTATTCTGACCTGAGGAAGAAGTTCGGTATGTACAGAACATATAGGGAAATACAAAAAAATGCCCAAATTTTCCCTGAAAACCTGAAAATATCACAAAACTTCACCCTGTCTGAAAGCTCTAGCTAGCTAGGCTGACATTGGCATAGGTTTATCAGGATTGCCCTTGTATCCCAGAATTGTGAGAGTTTCGTCCTTTATGGTACTATTATTTTTATTGAAATTTCTAGTCAGTCTTGACATTTGCCTTCTTAAACTTCACAGGGACAGTCCTGATATTTTTTTTCTCTGCACGCCATAGGATCCTACATTGACAAATTTGCAGCTAAGTGTAGTTCAAGCAATCTGGAAACCTAATGAATTGAACTGCCTTTATCGCGAAAAGCCTGTCATCGGTGTCTATCTAACGCTTTTGTACTGAAAATTAAAGTAAATCCTTTATACACGATATTACCGAAAAGTAAGTCAATAGGAGAAATAGGGCGGCTATAAGGGAGATAGGAGGCCGTAAGTTTTGGCAAATTTGGTCAGTGAAAACTCCTATCAGGCCAGTGAAAAATCAGAGAAAATTCAAGGAAATGGCTAAATGGTAGCCACCTTGTAGCTGTGTATGAATAGACTTAATTAAATAGTTTCCATTGTTTTGTATACTCTTTGTTTACCTTGGGAAACTTTTAATTTCTTATTCCCTATTTAATAACCTCGATTAAAATATTCTAAATGAGTTAAGAAAGTCTGCCTCGACAGCCGTTTGTTTGTCATATGATTTCCACAATAAATGTATCTTACGCCATATTTCCTGAAGTCTCGTCCTGCATTTTCATACGAGGTGCTCGATCAATCTTTAACAAGTTCTCTGACTGGTCTAGATAGGCACGATGTGCAAACCAAAATTTTCAAACCGAACTCTGGATAATAGAATTGCTTTCATCGGTTAACTATGGCATTTACCCAACCTCGTATGATTCCGCTCTAGAGACCGATTCATCAATAAATGATCTCCTTCCGGAATCATACGAGGAAATGTAGGTTTCGGAAGCATACGAAGATAGACGAATGCTATAAAAGCTGAGTTGCCCATTGTATTTATGCGCTGGACTAGCTCCTGGGTTAAGTCTCATGTCTTCTTTGTCTCCTTGAAATCAATGCGATTGTTTAAATCATGATATATTTATAGATTTAACCCTTGCCATGCTGAATAAATGAAGATGCCATACTCACTTCTATTTTTCAGCCAATCAGATACTTGATCCTGATTGTTGATATAAATTTACATACTTAATAGCAAACAGTCCAGTTGGCTTCGACTGATTTGGACCTTTACTGTTTACAAAGGCCGGACATATCCGGGTTCAGCATGGCTAGGGTTAATGGGCTCAGATATTCAGTCATATTGTTTTTAGTTCTCTCTCTGAATACATTTCTTGATTTCTTTAGTTTTATTAGTTAGCTTTAATAGCGGTCCACACATTTGGCAATTGATGTGGATGATGTACTTTTCTGTCAATATGGAAACTAAATAGGCAAATTCTGAAAAATAACATTGTTATGGCAAAATGTTAAATCAAGTATTGTTCTTTCGGCTACTGACATAAGAGTATATACAATTTAGTATGTATACGTTACGTACAAACAGATCCTTTCAATAATTTCGTTAATGCAGAAAACGACGAAACTAAACAAAAGAAATACAGTGATATATGCGTAATCAAGAGGAACCTAAGTACTCAAACTTTTGTAATATAAATAAAATAGTTTCGGACATTGCTCTCACCACTGTTAAATAGTATAACTGTCTAAGATCTTTAAATGATGTTTTGTTTTCCCCAGGGACTCTAAAGAGCGCAGACGAATCAATGTTTGATTACAGCTTAACAAATGGCAGCTTTGATTTATACAATACAAATCATACAAAGCCAAGATTTCTTGAAGACCTCGTTCAAAATCTCACAGCATTATTCAGTAACAGTTCGCAGGAAGAAATCGAAACATACAACACAACATGTGAAGGATATGAACAATGCTTACTCGCTATAGCCAGGACTGGTAATTTACAGCAAGGTCAGCTGATAATGCAAAATATTCACGAAGAGCAATTCAGAAAAGAGCTTGCAGGTTAGTTGTATAATTTACAGTATTAAACCATAATATTACATATCTACATGTAGAAATCGTTGGTAATTTCTATGGGAACTAGAATTCATTATTCCTTGGAGGAAATATTTCCATTTAGAGTAAGGAAATATTCCTTTAGAATTATCTTACACCGTGTGAGGAATGAATATAACGTAATGTCGCAACGCCTTTGACGTCATTTGAGAAAGGACATAAAACACAACATGAAAATAATATACATATGGTTACGACAACCTGAGATTAAAATACATGAAATGTCTTCCTTGATACTTGCAAATCTTATAAACAAATCCATGCTCTCGCATTCGTCTGTTTATCAGAACTGCAACTACCTTTGCAAATATTTCCTGCATTTTGAATTCAAGGTGTATTAACCTCCACATGTGTGTTTGTTTATTCATCGATATATTTTTCGTTTTACTGTTAAATATAGGCAATGTATTTCAATGACTCAATATGCTAAAAGAATTATCATTAAATGTATGCAACGTTGCAATAATAAAGTTGATTTCATCGATCATACCATGCCGAAGAGTTCATCTGTTGCAGTTCTTCTTTGTTCGTCTGTGGTTTCTATTGTGGCGTTTATTTTGTTTTTATTTGTACCTCATTTCCCTTTCCTTTGGTGCCTCGAGAGGGCTGTGCTCTGTGACTATGGCATTTTCTGCATATCTTCATTTATATATTTGGCATTGTTTGTTCCTCATCTTTTCTTCTTTTGGTGAATTGGGAGGGCTGTGCTTCGTGAGTTTGGCCTTTCTTGGGTAACTTTATTTATGCTTTGTACATGAAGATAGCTGTAGTATACATAATAGATATTGGATGAAGAACAATTTAATGGCAAGTACAAATACATTTCAAGTCAAGTGATATTAATATATGTAGAAAAAGTATCAGTTTTAGCGAGCAAGTTTTCATTTATGGATAAAACTTTGGCCAGTTCAGTGGCATGAATCGAGGATATTTAACTGGTCGGATAATGGGCTGTTTAATTTGAGCATGTTTCTTTAAGATGATTATAATTATATTTTCAGAAAATTCTTCTCCATTTTTCTTTATCAACTGGACAAGGCAGCTGAATGTTTCATCTCAAAGCTCTGAAGAAGTTGTCCTGGACTTGCGACGGCTGGTTGGTGACAAACAAGACGGCACTACAAAATTACGATTTGATATTGAAACAAACATAAATGTTACTGATTTTTTATTAAGTATGATATGGAAGTTTACTACCCATTATTGTAGTTTCACAACTTACGTAAACACTAACAAATCTAGAGGTTGCACATTTACAAAGAGATGTTTCCCTGTATTGACCAGTACGCCAGATACACTGCCAATGAACAAATTTCATAATATCGAACCTGCTATTTTCATTTCTTTGGTTTCTTGCGTCCAAAAGATTCCTCGTTCAGAATTGGATAATCTTCGAGAAAGCTGCTATGAAGTCTCTGTGGCTGTCATAAAAAGCCATCCACTCATTAGCCCACCTGAGCACAGTACTCAAGAAGAGCTATTGTAGTCAGTCGATGGCCGTCGTCCGTCGTGCGTCGTTCGTCATGCGGCGTCAACAATATGCTTGAAAAGCCAGCTCCTCCTACACCTCTGCGCCAATTGACTCGAAATTTGTTAGGAATATTTGGGGTGACTTGTAGATAAAAAAAATATATCTAAAATCGTTCCGATCCAAAATCCAAGATGGCCGCGCTTCTTCTCCTAAACCAAAAAGCCGATTTGACTCGAAACTTGGTAGGACGTATCGGCGTAATTTGCAGATCAGAAAAAGCTAAAATCGTTCCGATTGAAAATCCAAGATGGCCGCCCTGATGGTCATCTTGAAAATCTATTTTGTGCTTCTTCTCCTGAACGTAAATGGCCAACTGACTCAAAAATTGGTAGGAAGTATCGGGGCAACTTGAAGATAAAAAAAGCTAAAATCGGTCGGACCGCAAATCCAAGATGCCCGCCCTGGTGAAAATCTATTTTGCCCTTTGTCTCCTGAACTGAAGGCCAATTGACTCGAAACCTGGTAGGAAGTATCGAGGCAGCTAGCAGATGAATATTAGATAACATTGTTTTGCTCTGAAATCCAAGATGGCCGCTTTTTCTCCTGAACCAAACGGCCATTCACTCGAAACTTGTTAGAAAGTATTTGGGCAACTTGTAGATCAAAAATAACAAAATCGTTCCCATCGGAAATCTTGAAAATCTCTTCTTAACCGAAAGGTCATCTGACTTGAAACTTGGTAGGAAGTATCATGGACTTGCAGATCAAATAAAAGCTTAAATCGTTCTGATCGGAAATCCAAGATGACCACCATGGCAGCCATCTTAAAATCTAGTTTGAACTTTTTTCCTGAATCGAAAGGCCAATTTGCTTGAAACATTGTAAGAAGTATCTGGGTGACTTGCAGATTAAAAGTAGTTAAAATTACTTCAGATCGAACATCCAAGATTGCCGCCATGGCGGCCATCTTGAAAATCTTTTTATGCATCTTTTCCTGCTGAAAGTCCTATTGACTCGAAACTTGGTATTAGTATCGAGGCAAGTTGTAGATAAAAATAGCTTCCGATCGGAATTCCAAGATGGTCGCCTTGGTAGCAATCAAGAAAATCTATTTTGCGCTT
Source organism: Anodontia alba (assembly GCA_964016985.1). Taxonomy (NCBI): domain Eukaryota; kingdom Metazoa; phylum Mollusca; class Bivalvia; order Lucinida; family Lucinidae; genus Anodontia; species Anodontia alba. The sequence goes on from OZ024838.1 coordinate 20,614,884, forward strand.
CTCCTAAACTGAAAGGCCAACGGACTCGTATTAAGGCAATTTGTAGATCAAAAATAGCTAAAATCATCCCGTTTGAAAATCCAATATGGCCGCCTTAGCTGCCATCTTGAAAATATATATTGAATCTTTTCTCTTGAACCGAGAGGGCAATTGACTTGACACTTTGTAGGAAGTATTAATGTGACTTGTAGATCAAAATAGCTAAAATTGTTCCGAATGGATATCCAAGATGGCCACCATGGCTGCCATATTGAAAATCTATTTTGAATTTCTCCAGAACCAAAGCGCCAACAGACTGGAAACTTGGCAGGAAGTACCTGGGTGACTTGTAGATACAAAAATGGCTAATTTGTTCTGATGGGAAATCCAATATGGCCGCCACAATCGCCATCTTGAAAATCTATTTTGAACTTCTGAACGGAAAGGCCAACTAACTCAAAACTTAATAAGAAGTCTCGGAGTGACTTGTAGATCAAAATAAAATCGTTCTGATTGGAAATCCTAGATGGTCGCCCTAGCAGCCATGTTGAAAGTCTATTTTGAACTATTTCTCCTGAACCAAAATGCCAGTTGACGCAAAACCTCATTGGCAGTATCGAGGTGACTTGTAGATCAAAAGTAGCTAAAATCGTTCTGATTGGAAATCCAAGGATGCCACCATGGCCACAACCTTGAAAATCTACATTGAACTTCTTCTCTTGAACCAAAAGGCCAATTGACTCGAAACTTGTTAATCAGGTGAGCGATACAGGGCGATCTTGGTCGTTTTGTTTACTTAAGTATAGTTAATACTTTTTGACCAATTTGGAATAATAAGTTTACTTGAATAATTGTGAAATAGGGAAAGTATGGTTCTATTCAAGCAGGCGCTTGAGGGCATGAGTAGCATTCTATATTTAGAGTAATGCTCATGAACAATAAAACCGTGTCCCCTGTTTTCGTTTCTTTGATGCCTCCAGTAGCTGCCTCTTTCAAGAATTTATCTGTTATCATTAAGCCGGTGCTGGACAATCTGTGATAACTTTAATTTATTTCCCTTTACTTCATTAGTGTAGTTAATATTTTCTGGTCTTTTCCCAGCTAGCATTCTACGTAAATCTACACCGGGCCGTCATCGGCCCGTCAGCTACCCTGACGGGCCGATGACGGCCCGATATAGATTTATGTAGAATGCTGACTGGGTTAGGGTCACTGATCGCGTTTTGAGTACTTTTGAAACAGAGTTCTTCTGGACCAGCAATGGAGAGCGTGAGCAGCGTTGCGGTATTACAGTACTTCTTATGAACAGACACAATAAAACAGGTTTGCTATGATGAAACACAGATTAGGGTTTTGTTTGGACCCTCCGTGGTTCAACTATTATTGTTTCTGATGGATACTGTCTAGCATTGTGATCACCTCGTTGATGAAAAGGGTGCTGGGTAGTTTGCTTTTCTTTGGTTTGTTGCATGTGTATGTCAATCACAGTTGTTTACTTTTCCTCTTGGTGTCATTGGTAGGCTATACTCTGTGATTGTAACTCTTCCTGGACATCGGCTGTACTATTTGACAATAAGCTGAACGTCAAAGCAAAGAAAAACGTTAGTAGAACCACGTTGAGTCTGTTCATGGACAGTACAGTAGTATGTAAAGCTGCTCACGTTCTCTAGCTCTAGCACTGGCTCAGACATTTCTATATTCTTGATTTTTTACAATTGGCTGAGTGTTTCCGACGGACCATAAAATATAAAACAACAGCAAAGTGAATGGCGGTGAGTATAAATATGTGCCTCATAAGCTTGAAGTCAACAAAAAAAAAAAAAAAAAAAAAAAAAAAAAAACACACACACACACGAGATATGGGGTTCACTACCGGGGCCTACGTGGTGCTCAGCAATTCTCAGAAGCGATATTTAAATTCCAAACAAATACCTCTGCTAAGCGCTTTTTTTTTCTCCAACAACTAAGATTGCCGACATAAAGTTACATAATGTATTAAAAATCCTTTAATTGGAATGAACACAAGTTTTTAGTCATTGTTCCAAATCACGCCCACAGAAGCAACTATTTTTTAATTCCATACCTTTTGATTCGACTGAATTTTAAGACTTTATCCGTTGAAAATATATTAATATTAAGATACTGATGTTTTGCAAAGATTTGGGATCTCGATAAACGCACAAAATTTTAAGGCTAAATTTACGAGTACTGATCTAGCGAAAAGATTATGGATCTTGATAAAGCAATTGACCAAATTCTTTTGTATACCTCTTTTTAAAAAGAAATGAAATATCCCTGATATCTCAGGGTTATCCTTGAAGCTTTTACTGGCGGAGTTATTAGTGCTCCTGACTATGGATAATGATGTCCGGGTTCGAATCCCAATCAAGCCAATCAAGGCAAAATTCATATGATGAATGTATGGCATCCTATTGCACGTAGCGTTTTATTATAAACTTAACATCATAGTGCAGGTTTTATTTTATTTCCTTCGGCATCATTGAGCCCATTCTGGTTATTTTGACAATTGAATACCGCTTTTGCTGGTGCCAGGGGGCGTATGCAGCCTCGCAAACTACATTGTTGCATATGAAGAAACTCATTCAAAACAAATTTCCGATTTTCGTGATGTTGTGTGTTCTTTGTTTCCAAAGGCAATCCTTTTTGATTTTTATTTTACCTTCGTTCGATACAATTGAAATAATGGTAACATAATACACAACTCATCCATGCAGCCATTGAGCCTTGCCTTGCGTTTTGTCCTTACGTTTTTCAATCCTTGTAGCATAGCAATCACCTTGCTTGGGAAAGAGCTGGTCTGTCTGCTTTTCGTGCGTTTGTTTGTTTTGCACGCATTAGTTTGTGTCTCTTTCCTCGTTCTCGTGGTGACAGGAATTGGCTGCAACTTGTGACTGTAGCACTTCCTCGACTTTTCTGTTTACCTTTTTTGAATTCGGGGAATTTAGGTTCGAATCCGCTCCCGACCGGAAAATACCAGACTATTAGAACTGTCTCGACATCTAGAAGGCAACCTTTTAGATTTTTATTTTACCATGCATTACGTATAAAATAGGGTGGCGCAAAGTGATGGAAATAGACTCTTTACATGCACAGATGGTGTATGAAAGTAGGAATGTACATATTTCTTCATGCGGAAAACGAAGACTGATCAGTCTGAGCAGTTGCGCATGCTGATACGAGTTCATTGGATGCACTATTAGAATGAAAGTAAAAAAAGATACTGTAGAATTGGCCATGAGTACTCGTCTTTGTTTATTATTGTGATTTATTTGATTTTTATATTTTCGCTTTGATGCATTGACCGAGTTGGGAGCTTTTGTGCGAGCCGAGTTTTTGTGTGTTTCTGTGTTAAGAGTAGCATCGGGACCCGCGGTGGGGTTGGCTGGCTGTGAGAGTGCTTTAAACCCCCCGGTGGTTTGCTCTACTGACCGTTCTGGGGCGGTGGTCCCGGTGTTGGTCTTACTCTTTGTTGCTTTTTGGTTTATTCTACGGGGCGATTTGTTGTGTGTTTACCATGTGTCATTTTGTTCTTGTGTTTTTTAGTCCTTTTAGTATTGCGATTACATCGCTTGGGGAAGAGAGAGCTAATCTTAGTGCTTTTAGTACGTTTGTTCGGTTTGTGCTTGTTTGGATTTGTCGGTTTCCTCTTCCTCTTTGTGTCTGGGAAGGGCTGCGGTTTGTGATTGTGGCACTCCTGGACTTTTCTCTTACCTTTTTTTGCCTTTGGAAACAAAGAACACACAAAATCACGAAAATCGGAGACTCGGTTTGATTGACTCTCTTCATATGCAACACTGTAGTTTGCGAGGCTGCACAAGCCCCCTAGCCCCGGCTTAAGCGGTATTTGATTTTTAAAACAATCAGGATAGGCTCAATGATCCCAAAGGAAATAAAATATATATCCTGCACTTTGCGGCTGAGTTCTTGAATGTTTCGTTTCAGGAAATGGTGAATTCACGTGGTCAAATATATCAACAGCATTCAGAACACAAGAAGCGAAACTTACTTTCGTTGTGTACGATCATTTAAATACAACTGACACAGCCGACATAAAAGTTATCTATTGCGGTTGTGAAAAGCAAACACAATGCAATTACAAAGATTTCTCCAGTACCCAAGGTAAGTTGAAATCACCGACTGTACGGTTTGGTGTTGGTTTAATTCGATCTGGAATTTTAATGCACAAATTTCAGATGAATTACGGTACTTACTCGGATTGCTAAGGTTGTGGAAATACATTATTTAATAACAGTTTGTTTACTCATTCTTTTGGTGTCATTGGAAGGAAATGTTCTTTGATTTTAGCTATTTCTTGGTAATCTTTACTGTGGTACATGGATGTTCATTGAAAATAATTATGTTTAAAGATAATATTCAAGCAAATTGTGGTAGTTTACACTACTGCTTCTATTTTTAAATTAGGGAACAAGTATTGTGAAGTGTCTTATCTTATTATTATTTCTTGCAGTAATGTTTATCCAAAAGCATTGAACGAACGTCCAAAATAAGAAAACATAGAAATATATAGACGTCTATATTTTTGTAAAGTTTAAAATGACATTAAGTATATTCTCTACGAGTTTCAAGGTATTTAAAGATATAAAGCAGCTATTTTTCACAAAGAAGACAACTTTTGTGACTGCCTGTTCCGAAGGGAGCAAGTTCTTTCCATATACAGTCGACCCGTTTTCAGAAGGGGACAATAACAATTTTAACAGTTACCTCCCCTGATGGTGTATCTCTTCCCCTTATAGTTCTAATCAAAGGAATTCCTTGCCGTTCAATGGTTAACATAAACTGTAGTAGGAATTGACTGTTGCTACTATTTTATATCTTGCTATTTTGCTATGAATAAATTTTTGGCGGTCTAATCTTGCAAGTAACTGTACAGTTGTAATATGTTAAAAGGGAGCTAATGGAAGTGAGCTAATTCTGGTTTTAGCTTCTTCGAATTTGAAATATTGTGTTTTAGAATTTAAAATTTTAGTAGTATTTTGCTTATTTAAACATCATAAAAATGTAAAGGTTTTAAAAATGACAACGTTGTAGTTTCCTTTTATGCGATTCATTAATTTAAAATTGTTTATATCGAAGTGACAAATAATGATTTTCAATAATAAATGAAAAAACCTTTTTTTGTGAAAGAAAGTCACTTCAGGTTTAATTTTATCTTGACTCATAATGCTTACTGGCAGATTTCAAAAGGTGGGCATCGTTTCTATGGGCCTCGGGTGCCTATCTACGTTAAACATCTACCTGTCAGTTACTGCAATAGGTGGACCTCCGATCATCCTGTGCAGCGGGATGCAACTTTCGGTATTTAAAAGATTTTTAGCTTTGCTGACCATTACCATTCACTTTTCGGCCTATTCATCAAGAACACATGCCTGTATAGTCTTGACCCCCTTAAAACCCCACTTTTACACAGTAAAACTGGGGTTTATAGGGGTATACTTTAATGTTCTTATTTCTTTTCAAAACATAGGTTGTGAGTATTTTTAGAACCGCCTCAGCTGGCGGTTCTAGCGAGTACCCACAATCTATCTTTTTGAACAGAAATAAGAAAACTCCAGAATTTTTCATCTGAAAGTTTTCATTTTTTTGTGGTAAAATTCTAAATAAATTTGAATGGGCGTGTTTTCGTATTGCCTAGACTGATTTCATTTCTCGATCTAACCGTAGATCGTACTTATCAACTATTTATTCATTTTGATCATCGCGTCAGCATTTCTGAACTTGGACCGTTTTAGGATCATTCACATGCTCATCTTTTCATACCAGTTGAGTTTGATTCCTTAAATTAAGTTAAGAATATTGTTATCTGTTCAAATTGTTTGTAATCATCATTGTCTCAGTTTCATTAAATCATCACATCATCGCGATAAATTTATTGTAGTTAAAAACCCCAAATTAAATTTTGTTGAAATGGATTATTTCTTGTGTTTCTGTGCAGAGATATCTCCGCGATCGGATCTGCCTGTACAATTCACTGGAGTAGCGTCATACACGAAACTGATCGTACTCTGGGTGGCTTTATATGTGTACGTCTGTCAGACCTGTCCGTACGTCTGCTGAAAAAACTATACGATCCACTTGACTGCTTTTTTTTAATGAAATTACAGGTCTGCCTGATGTACGTAAAAACACGCCCCTGCCTCAAAAAACAATAACACATAGGTATAATGTTTCATGTTGCAAAGTACAAAAGAAATAATTATACATCCTTCCATGCAGAAGTATGTATTATACGCCCGTTTTCACTACAGCTTGTGTTACTTCGGCCGTAAAACATCTCCCAATACTTCACTATTGTTAATTTCATATTTTTGTGGTCCTTTGTGGGCACTGAGTCCGTTTCGGGTTTTTTGATTAGGTTATCTATAGGTCTTGGATGTGGTCTCATTGGACGAAGCTAGCTAGTCTGTCCAAAAAAACTTTACACTAATCTGCGGGTTTCGGTTTTCCAATTGTGTTCATTGCTCTCTTGGAGTAATCCTTTTAGAATGATCTATTGCTTATTGAAAGTTAACTATAATTGCATTTTGAATCATATGGTGAGGCGTTGATGTGTAATGTTAATTATCATTGCAGCGCTATTTCAGAGAGTTGAATGCTTGTGTAATGATGACCTGCTGAATGGAGAATATTGTGAGATACACACTCCTCCTTGTAGTTTTACAACGTGTTTTGAAAACGTAATTTGTAACAACAGCGCTTCAGATCCTCATCATCCATGTGGACCATGTCCTGTTGGATACACTGGCGATGGGGTATCATGTACTGGTAAGACATACACATTCATAGTTGCTATTTTTTCTTGTGATCTAATAGATATACTACATAATTATTCAAAATATTTTGCGTTCTGAAGCATACCTGGCTTTCATTATTATTTTGATTATACCATACTTTGAAGAAGTTGGGATATATTGGTTTACATTCTTTTATACCCCTGTTACAAAGTCAGCAGATCAAACAATTTCTAAAATAAAACTGATGTGTTTCGTATATATCCAGTTCCGAGAGAGAGGTGAAACAAATTTAGACATGTGCGTCCAGCGAAGATTCAGATCACCCTGCGCATTCGCGCAGTCAGATCAGAATCTTCAATGAGCGCATTTTGATAGCCAATGATGCCATGTTTCTTCATGCAGACAATGGAGGTGGATCAGACTGCGCGGATGCGCAGGCTAATTTAAGTCTTCGTTGGGCGCACATGTCAAAAGGTAGGTTATCTCACGTTGCGGCTCATACAGTAAACGTTTAATACACACTTTACAGATATTGACGAATGTGATTATGATTATTGTGAACAGAACTGCAGCAACATGGAGGGATCTTACAGTTGCGGATGCTGGAAAGGATATGTCTTATCACAGGACAAACGACACTGTTTAGGTATAACTTTTTCTCGACATATATTAGCAGTTGTAAACTATAGAGATAAATTCATGATTATTCTTAGTACATATACATGCATTTTAACACGTATGTTCCATGCTTTAAATGTTTTTTTTTTTATCTTTTTTAGTCCAAGCATTATAAGCATTCTCTTTAAAGCATTACTCATTCATTTTTAGAATCTGGTTAACTATAGCTGGTGTTAGTTCCGTGTGGCAGCCGTAAAAAGGAAGGAAGTTAATGATCAGGAATCGATACAATTACATAACACCTTCCATTCCAAAAAAAGTAAGTGAAAAGTCCAGGGAGTGCCACAATCACAAACCGCAGCCCTTCCCAGACCCCAAGAGGAGGAGGAAACCGACAAATCTAAACAAGCACAAACCGAACAAACGTACTAAAAGCACTAAGATTAGCTCTCTCTTCCCCAAGCGAGGTAATCGCAATACTAAAAGGACTGAAAAACACAAGAACAAAATGACACACTGAAAGACATACAACAAATCGCCTCGTAGAATAAACCACAAAGCAACAAGGAGTAAGACTAACACCGGGACCACCGCCTTAGAACGGTCAGTAGAGCAAACCACCGGGGGGTTTAAAGCACTTTTACAGCTAGCTAACTTCACCCTGGGTCCCGATGCTACTCTTAATACATAAATACATAAAAAGTCGGTTCGCATAAAGGCTCCCAACTCAGTCAATGCATCAAAGCGAAAACATAAAAATCAAATTAATCGCTATAATAAACAAAGACGAGTACTCATGGCTAATTCTACTGTATGCCAGAGTAAATGAAAACCAATAGTAGAACCACGGCGGGCCAAGCCAAAAACATATCGTCAAGCCCCAACCCACTGGTTAAAGTTTTACGAAGAGGCCGTCATTGAGTCTGAGGCCCAGACACAAAAGGGAAAGGAGAAGCACTTAAGTTATCAGCACCATAATCAAAACACTACAAGCAGAAAGCCAAAAGGACAGTTTTTTTCCCCAAAGATGGCCAAACGGCTATCCAAAATAAAAAATGCACCAAGACAAACTTGCAAAGACATACAGTGACAGACATAGTAAACCACAGCAGAAGCACCGCCTTAGAACGGTCAGTAAAAATATTAGTGGGGGCGGGGGTGCGGGGTGGCGGCTTAAATTGATTTTACGTGGCCACAACCCTCGCCCTTAGTTCTGCCGCGGTATACACAAGACATTTTTTCAGTCCGCGTGAAGGGTTCTTAACTCATCAGTGCAACATCTCCTAGAACATAAAAGTCAAACGAATACAGAGATGAAACAACGATGGGGACTCGACAGCAAGAAATAACTGAAATGCTGTAGCAAAAGAAAACCAATAGTAGTGTAATGTCCAGTACAATATGAGAACAAAGCTCAACAGTATAGCATGTTTAATAAGGTAAAACTAATCAATAACTATAGCATAACTAAGATACTAACGTAAGTAACGTAACGTCATAATCGTTGGCTGGTCTCGGAAATAAGGATATTATATTTCTCCCCTTTTATAAAAGTTTGTTTGTTTTACATGGAATATTTTGTTATCTGAAAAATAGCTAATTGAAAATTTAGAAAATACACTCATTACAACCGTAATAATGATCAAATGTTAAGCAGCATTTCCTCTGCTAAAGAAGCATCACCGGAATATGCAAAGCAAAAAAATGCATCACCTGAATATAGAAAACAAAAAAACATGCATTTTATAAGTGTTTAAGCACTGTCTTAATATGTAATAAAATGAGGCTTATTATCCCCTATATAAGCTGATCGGTTACTGTTTTCATTCTTCCTGATCTTCTCCTCTTTCTTCCTTCCTTCTTTTTGTCTTTCACTCTATCTGAACGCTTTATCTAGCTGAGCATGTAGCTTCCTTGAAACTTCTAAATTTGCTTTTTGTTGATATTAGGTTGCTACTCTCTTCCTAGTCGCATCTGACTTCATTTCTTTTGCGCCTTTTTGTGGGTAAATCTTCTTTTGGTTAATCAATACTTTATCGCATTAAACCTTTGTGATTGATTTCTTTGATTCTAGATCTTTAAACTCCACTTGCTGATACTGGAAGATCTCTCGAATTTCTGCTGGTGTCAGGTATATATCAATATGTCTGATTATTGCTTGCAACGAGTTTGTTCAATAGATTTCCGCTTCTTATTCGCCTGGTTCTCTATCAAAAAAGTTAAGAAAAAAAGTCCATGGAGTGCCACAATCACAAACCGCAGCCCTTCCCAGACACCAAGAGGAAGAGGAGACAGACAAATCCAAACAAGCGCAAATCGGAAAAGCACTAAGATTAGCTCTCTCTTCCCCAAGCGAGGCAGTCGCAATGCTAAAAGGACTGAAAACACGAGAACAAAATAACACAAGGTAAGATATAAAACAACAAAATAAAAGCCAGCGAATGCTGATACTTCAGTTTTTGTTTCCTTACTGTCCGAATACTGACTGTCTTTGGCCTCGTTAAAATCTTTCTTAAGTCTCCGAATTCTCGCTTCTAGCGACGATATAATCTAATAGATCGGTATTGTCTGGTCACTCTGTTAATCTTCTTTATTCTCATATATTCTGTTGCCAGAACTAGAAAAATCATCATCTGAACTATCATTGCTATCATCATTTTGAACAACTGCTTTCATCAATTTAGTATTGCTCTCATGAGTATGTGGTTTTTACGTGTGCTACTATGGCCCATTTTCGTCCGACAGACAGTGGAAAAGTGACTTAGCTTAAAACAAATGTTGCATCTCCTTCCATATGCCGGACAATCTATTCCTTTTCATGCATCCCTGACAGCCCATAATAGGCGCATGGCTGCGACATAATATCTGATAAATTCTGATTTTTATTTGTCACATTACTTCTTGGTTTCTTGAAAATGAGTACTTGTCTTTGTTTATTATAGTGATTAATTTGATTTTTATGCTTTTGCTTTGATGCATTGACTGAGTTGGGAGCCTTTATGCGAACCGAATTTTTATGTATTTCTGTATTAAGAGCAGCATCGGGACCCAGGGTGAAGTTGGTTAGCTGTAAAAGTGCTTTAACCCGCCGTCCCCCCCCCACCCCCAACCTCACCCCCCCCCCCCCGGTGGTTTACTCTACTGACCGTTCTAAAGCGGTGGTCCCGGTATTAGTCTTACTCTTTCTACGAGGCTATTTGTTTTATATCTTACCTTGTGTCATTTTGTTCTTGTGTGTTTTCAGTCCTGTTAGCATTGCGATTACCTCGTTTGGGGAAGAGAGAGCTTATCTTAGTGCTTTCCGTACATTTGTTCGATTTGTGCTTGTTTGGATTTGTCGATTTCCTCTTCCTCTTGGTGTCTTGGAAGGGCTTCGGTTTGTGATTGTGCCACTCCCTGGACCTTTCTCTTACCTTTTTTTTTTGTAGCTATTCACCATTACGATTTGTTGTTCCTATGGAGATTCTTTTATATCTTGCATTTGTAAAGATATGTCCTCGATCTGGCCATTCTCGGTTAGAAACTGGCATAGGTTCCATCCTTTTGATATGCACTTTTGGATTAAAGCTTCATTTTCAATTGTCTAAATGAGATGTTCAAGTATCCGTTCATCGCATGAATCTTTAAAATCGCATTCTTGGGTTTTATTTTCTCGAAGCCTAGTTGCGTGTGTTACAGTAGATTCACCTGCTACTGGCCGCATTTTCAAGAAAATATATCTGGCATAATGTTTATTTCTTTTCGGCATAAAATAATCATTTAATTTAGCCCTCAGCTTTTCATACTCATTTAAGATTCCTGTTGGATCTGGCAAACTTTTCTCCAGACGGGCAATTTCTTTGCCACCATATATAGTTAGAGCGCTCTTCTTGCCAGCTGGATTACTAATCTTAAACTACCCGAATTCACTTTCAATCGCTTCAAGCCAGTCCTCCCATTCTTTACCAGTGGCTAATTGATAAAAGTTAGAGCTCGTAGGTTACTTGACTCTGAGATAATCGCCACTGTGTTATTGTCGGCCATGTCTAACCGGTATCTCGTCATCTATCTTATTTGCTTTTGTTACCCTTTTCTTTGTCATTCTCGTTGCTTTCTGGGTTCTAGCTGATATAAGCTCTTTGCTGTTTTCTTTCAACATATGTCTGTAGTTTCAAGTTTTCTGTTATCTTCTTGCACTACATTAGCCGTTTTTACTCTTACATGTCTCACTGAAACACATTTGGGGCCTACCTGAATGTATCTATCATTCCTTCGCTTGGTCCAGGGACAGCTGTTCTCAGATTTACGAAACTTAGCCTTCGAGAATCTGTGTTGTCTTGTCCAATAAACAACTGCAAAGTGGCCCATTTTGCTGCACAAAGCATCTCTTGTTATATGCAGGACAATTTCGGCCTTTGGAATGTACTCCAGACAGCCCACAGTACTTACATCTTGGCCATCTGCTGCTTCCTGTGTCCAGTATCTCCATTCTCCGTTTTTCTTACATACTACTTCTGCTACACTTTGCTTTCGTTTTCTCCTTATCTCGCTTACTTGAAGATTTGTGCTTTCAAACGCTTTTGCTTCGTCAAGAAATTGCTCAAGTGTCCAGCATTTACGTAGATATTTATAACTCAAAACTTCGTTTGTAACTGTTTGAACTAAATGCTCCAAAATTCTGTCTTAATAAGTGTCTAAAAACTCGCATGTATTAGCTTTCTCTCGTAATCTTGCTGCATATGAAAGTGTTGATTCTCCACAATTTGATTTCATTTTTTAGAAACAGGGAACAATCATAGTTCTTGTTTCTCCTGGGCAAATAATAGTCATTTAATTTCTTCTTTAGCTTATCATACGAGTATTCATCAAGATTTTCAAATGCATCAGGCAAACATTTTTCAAGCCGCACTAGTTGTTTTCCCCCATAAAGAAGCGTTGTTTTATCTGCAGGGTTATTTATCTTACAGAATCTAAACTGTTTTTCTGCTTCTTCTAGCCAGGATTCAAATGCTATTGAAATATCTAAGTAACTTTCAGCTCTTTAAATGGCACACTATATGTAGCTCTCTGGTAATAATGCCTCTTTTAACTTGTACTATTTTTAAGCTTTAGGTGTTAGTCTTACTCCTTGCTGCTTTGTGGTTTATTCTACGAGGCGATTTGTTGTATGTCTTTCCGTATGTCATTTTGTTCTTGTGTTTTTCAGTCCTTTTAGTATTGCGACTACCTCGCTTGGGGAAGAGAGAGCTAATCTTAGTGCTTTTCGTACGTTTGTTCGGTTTCTGCTTGTTTAGATTCGTCGGTTTCCTCTTCCTCTTGGGGTCTGGGAAGGGCTGCGGTTTGTGATTGTGGCACTCCCTGGACTTTTCTCTTACCTTTTATTTTATCTACTTATCTTCTGATTTCATCTTGAAATTCTGTCATGAAAATACTTCCTTCTTATTCAAAGTATTCTGTCATCTTCTCTTATGCTCTGCTTTTCCTCATCCCTCAGTCCTGCTTCTGTTTTAATCCTCTTCGCCAATGTAATAACTGGACAAATGACTGATACATAGAAAACAGTGTAGTGATGTAAGATGGTAAACATGGATGAAGTGACTTAGCAACTGATGTGAAATAATGTCAACGTAATTGACGTCAGCTGGCTCCTAGTGCATTGCTGGATATCACAAGTAGTACTCCGGTGGGCCCGACCAGAGCCAGAGCATCAGACACCAACCGACTTACTTAAAAGTCTTTAAGCCATAGCCATCATAGAGTCTGCCCGACCCGCCGGCGTGCAACCAAAGAGGGAAGCAAAGCTATTAATCGTGATTAGGTTAACTTTCATGCATGCAGTCTGTTGTATTACATTTATGTTATACCCAATCTTTATATATCGAAGAATCATTTTACGAAATTGAGTGCTAAAATAATACTAAAAAAGGTAAGAGAAAAGTCCAGGGAGTGCCACAATCACAAACCGCAGCCCTTCCCAGACCCCAAGAGGAAGAGGAAACCGACAAATCTAAACAAACACAAACCGAACAAACGTACGAAAAGCACCAAGATCAGCCCCCGCCCCGCCCCCACCCCCCCCCCCCCAAGCGAGGCAACCGCAACACCAAAAGGACCGAAAAACACAAGAACAAAACGACATAAAATTCAGGTTTCGATATGCCTTGTTGCAGAAGCGATTTGTCCAAGTTTAGCAGTTAACAATTTATTTCGAGTGTTGAAGTCAGAAACGACTAGACACCCAGGCGAACCGAATAAATTGCGAGATATAAACACTGTAGGATGCTCGACGAGAAACATCCCCATCCAAGTTTTTTTTTTTTTTGCATGCAATTAACCCATCTAAAATAGACAAATGCAAGTCCAAAGTTTCAGAAGAATTTGCTTTATTTGACTGACGCTCGGAAGGATAAATTTGACTAATCAAACCATCGAAGTACTTATCATCAATATTTAATAAATCGTCCAAATGTCTAGACATCGAGCTGAAAGCTTCAATAATTTCAGATTGCCTTTTTGCAGAAAGAGACATCATGAAGTCTCTTTCATAACAGCACAAGAACAAATCAGCCACAAGCGGTGCGCAATTCGTACCCATCGGAATACCATCAGTTTGTCGAAATAGCTTAGTACCACATTTTATATAAATATTGTCGGGTAGAGAAATGAGAGCTTCACACACTTTCTGACATGACCATAAGGTATAATTGTCATGCTTTTCGGAAGTGAAAAAAAACTCTTCCGTTACATGCAAGATAGAGGGAACCTTCCCTATTAAATATCCATGCAACTAAATCATTGTTTGTCTTTTATAATATGATGAGGTAGTGTAGTTTAAAGCGTGGAAAAATAATACGTAGACAGATTTGATGCACGAAAACTTCTGGATTTTAGTTTATTTAAAACTTCATTCGAACTTTTAATAGACCAAAACAGAGTCTTACCTGATCTTTCATAGACCTTGTCGCAATATTTAATTACATGCTATCTGATGGCAGTGTCAACCATTTAGAAAGTTCAGCAGTGGTACAAGAGCTTGAATTTGCAATAAACCGTGCTTTGTATGGTCTTTTGTGAAGTTTAGGCAACCAATGTAACATAGGAAGCTTATTTTGGCCTCATCAAACACGGTGGCTGAATGGTAGGTATGATTATTTACCACAGACCTCTCTTCAAACAAGGGTTGTAGATCAACGGCCTTTGTACCACCAAGTTCTTGCTTAAGAATAGTGATATAGCCGTCAAACAACGACCATATTATTTGTTGCCTTGTCTGCGGGAGCCAAAACATACTTCCTATGAAATTCTTGAATTCCTGGTTTAAGGTGACGTAAAGACGTCTTTGGTTTAGGAGGTGATAAATTAGTATTATGACAATAAAACATATGTTTATTAACTATTTACAAAATGTTCAGTTTCCATTTTTTAATGGGCTGCATTTTCAACATACACTCGCTTACACCATCGATTACCGAATTCATTCAAGGCAGTAGCAACTTCTTCCCTGCATTTATTGAAATCAATATTAGAAGGAAATCGGTATTTCGGTCCTTTAGAAATTATATTTCGGATTCTAGAACCAGGAATTATTTTTAAATTCCCAGTGATTATATGAGCTGCTACTGGATAGCAATACATTAAGTCTTTACTATCTTTGGTCTCAGGAGTATTTGTATCAATATCGAGATCTGAAACAAGTTTATTAAAACTAAACATGTTAGTAAAACCCCGTATTTCACTTAAATGTATTATATTTTTCTGGATCATTGAGCCCTTTCCGATTTTTGTTTAAAAGAAAATACACGAAGCTCGCCAATGAGGAAAGTTTGACACTTTAGCTATTTTTCGCGCATGCGCCCGCTTGTGTATATTTGTGTGTGTGTGAGTGTTAATTGCCTCCGTTCCTAAAAGAATCTATTTAACTTCACTTTGGCCTGTGTAAGTTCGTATAGTTGCCGCAAAATCGATCTTCGTACTCAATTATAAGTTGATACTTCCATGTCTTTAATGATCATATAGCCCTTACGGGGCACATACAGTCTGGTAGGAGATGCTGTTTCCGGCTCATTTTAAAATGCAAAACGCATTGTTAGTTTATCCGATTATTTGAAGTATATAATGATTAATTGTAGATGTAAATGAATGCGATCCCGATCCCGATCCATGTAGTTCAAAACAAAACGAGCGATGTAGAAACCTACCAGGGACCTACGAATGTATTTGCAAGCCAAACTTCCATAGGATAAAAGATGGTTCTTGCGACAAAGGTACGCTTTAAACATAATACCTTTCTCAGGTAGCAAATCTATATCACAAATAAAATCTATAACAGTGGCCCTTTACCTTACACTTGTACATTTGAATACTTAAACATGGTAAATCAGACGTGTCGTTTCTGTTACATTATTTGTTTATCCAGGTTTACACTACCTTTACAGAATCGTCAACTATTTATCTGTGACCTATCAAAACATGAGTTTGTATATGGAAGAAGTAACCAGTATCAACTAAGATAAACCCCTACACTTAAGACATTCCATTTCGTGGACAGAATAAATATATTCTGGATAGAGTGATCCCTTGGAAGCAAGAAACTATTGAAAGAAAAATAAAACGATAATAGTCAGGACCAACAACCTACGCCATCAACCTGGTGATATGTACATAGCCACAACTGTAATATTTGTTTGGATTTGTGACGAAATCACGAAGAGTGAAAAATACAGAGAAAAACCACCGAGTGCACAAAATATAGCCATTTTAGTACTGCCTTTTAGGAAAAATGTACACTCAATTCTTATTCTAGTTATTGTAGATATTGCGACCAATTATGTGTAAATAATTAGTGCTGTTGAATATCACTATGAATGGGCGAAGTGTCCGACTATCCATTGCGCTTCAGAAGCCCACGTTTTCGAAAGACATACTGTCCGTATGACAGTGAGTTTGGTGTACTAAGGGAATATTCTGAATTTACAAAAACCCTGCTTATTTCAGCAAGATTCCATAAAACTAGTTACTGACGAAAATAGTTGTCTTCATAATCGTTATGCCGTAGGTTGTTAGGGGTGATAGTAGGCATATTTAATTGATTCTGCTCATGAAAAGTGATCTAAACATATAAATGAAGATACAATCACGCAGCACAGCCTCTTTGAGGCACCAAAAGTAAGGCGAAATAAGTAAAAAATATTGATAAAGCAAATGCCACATATGAAACCGCAGATGTACAAGCAAAGAAGAACTGCAACAGAGGAACCGCCTTGGAATAGTCAGTAAGCAAACTACTATAGGACTTAAACCAATTATTCTGGGGCGCAACCTCAATTTCGATACAGCCTCAAAGTACAAACATATATTCTGTCCGCATAGGTGTCCTCTACCTCATCTTTGAAATACCACAGTGAAACGTAATATTGCTGAAGCCTAATATGCTCTGGGTTTGGCGATATTCTGTTAGCAAATAAATAGAAAAGGAAATATTAAACTTATCCAGGAAAGGCCACAATAACGAAGCATAGCCGTCCTCAGGTTTTGTTTGTGTTGAGGTTTTACGGCCCAGTCAACCCAATAGGGTCATGTCGAGCGCGGTCAGTTTACCTAACCACACATTTACTGGGCAGGCTTAGTCCTCTAAGCGGTTAACCAGTATTGTGCACATTCTTTCGCCAGAAACTGACAACTGCCCTTCTTGAATCAGCGGAAGGGAGAGAATGACCGTAGAAAATGTTTCATGATCAATCTCCACGAAAGAATGTTGCCGACCTCGGCGGGGGTTGAACCCGCGACCTTCTGGTCTCCAGTCGGACGGCGCATCCAATTGAACCACCGAGGCCGGCCGGTCCTCAGGTATCAGAGGGAAACAGATAAGGAACATCAGTCACCAGTCACAAAGAAACGCACACTTTTGCAATACCTACACAAACAAAAAAGGAACTGCAACAAAAGAATCAACTGAAAATGGATAGCAGAAAAAAAACATGCTGGGAGACCGGAAAACCTCGATACTGTAACTTTTTTTATATAGGCGTGCCGTGACCCGTCCGTTCGTCCGTTTGTCCGTTCGTCTGTTCGTCAACAATTGACTTGTGAGCGCAACTCCTCCTACAATTTTTGGCCAATCATTTTGAAACTTCACAGATGTTTTGGCCATAGCGTGTAGATGTGCGTATTGTTTGCTCATAATTCTCAGATTTTTTTTTTTCAACTTTTTCCGCTTTGTAAACTTAGTCAGTTTTTACCTAAAACCCTCATAGTCAGTGGGTGTCTCGTGAGCGCAACTCCTCCTTCAGTTTTCGCCCAATCATTTTGAAACTTCACAGATGTTTTGGCCATGGTGTGTAGATGTGCATATTGTTTGCTCATAATTCTCAAGTTTTTTTTCAACTTTTTCCGCTTTGTTAACTTAGTCAGTTTTTACCTAAAACCCTTAAAGTCAGTGGGTGTCTCGTGAGCGCAACTTCTCCCTCATTTTTTGGCCAATCATTTTGAAACCACAGATGTTTTGGCCATGGTGTGTAGATGTGCATATTGTTTGCTCATAATTCTCAGATTTTTTTTAAAAAACTTTTTTCGCTTTGTTTACTTAGTCAGTTTTTACCTAAAACCCTTATAGTCAGTGGGTGTCTCGTGAGCGCAACTCCTCCTGCATTTTTAGGCCAAAAGTTTTGAAACTTCACAGATGATTAGGTCAGGGTCTGAAGATTTGCATATTTTTGCACATAAATCTCAGATTTTTTTTTCAACTTTTTCCGCTTTGTTAACTCAGTTTTTACCTAAACCCCTTATAGTCAGTGGGTGTTTCGTGAGCGCAACTCCTCCTGCAGTTTTAGGCCAATAGTTTTGAAACTTCACAGATGATTAGGTCATGGTCTGAAGATGTACATATTGTTTGCACATAAATCTCAGATTCATTTCAGCAGAGTTAGGGGCCCTTGATTTATGCCAAAAATTGGTTTCTAAAATTGAATGCCCGTAGCGATTCATGGATGATTTAGAAGACCTCCACACGGACCATACAAATATATCTTTTTACCGCTATGGAAGCTGAGGGCAAGGGTTGGGATCCTGTAAAGCTAGCTTAAGCCCCCAGTGATTCATTTCCAAGGCGGTACTTTCATTGTAGTACATTTGTTTTAATTGTTATGCAGTGTTTCATTTTCTAATGTTTTTCTTCTAACAATTATGTAAGTTTAAGGTATATTCAGTTAAGTTTGGGTAACAGAGTTGCCATCTTTTTGGGAAAGAGTTGCCAACACGGATTGCCATCTGTTCATTTTGTGGCTGCTTAATTGTATTTGTCGGTCTTTCCCTTTGGTGTTAGGGGCTTGATGTGGATCTGACTGTATCAGTTCCAAAATTCACTTATTTACTTATCATGAGAGTAGTACTAGTATCAGCACTTTCTTCAGCTTACTTAAAATGATGTTGATTTCTGTTTGCTGTTAGATAGGACTTATTTACATGAGGATCATAAGACAAGGAGTGACATTGTCTGCATTCACTTCTCAAGAAGTAGGACTGTCATTCATCAAAATTGACAACTTATGGCAGTTCCTGAGTATCCACTTCTATTTTTGTTTAGGATTTTGCCCAGTCAATATAAATGTTCAGTTTACGCTTAAAATACAAAAGGGCTTTTGACAGATGCAACAATTGTTTTTACCTTTTTAGTGACAAGTTTGAAATCAACAATGAATTGTCCTTGGCGGACAACTTGCATGAAACAACAAATAGTAAAGGTGTTCATTTAGTGGGAAAATAAGCCAAAAAATTTAAAATGAACTCCGCTGAATTTTACCAAACATGCTATTTACTATTGCAGGAGGGTATGCTTACGTAGGTCGACTAGTTATTCGGGTATCAGAAGCGATAACACAAGTGAATGCAAATATGAAGATACAAATAAAGAATACGGTAAGTGTTTCATCATAGAAATAATATAGATGTCAAGGAATAGCCACAGTTAGAAAATCGTAGCATCCGTGACATCATCAAGAGGAAGAGCAAAGAAACCATAACAGACAGGACAGATGCCACAAACCAAAGAAGAGCAAAGCTACCAGCGATTTTCCTTCTTTACCAACAATGTAATCGCAATGTGATATGGATCTACTAAAATCAATACTCTCATTTTATCAGTCTGTTCGGGTCACATGGTAAGGCACTTCAAGGAAAGTGTTATCATGAATTAAAGTTGTCGTAATTGGTGTGTTTATGGAATGTGAACAGTTGAGAGTCTCGATTTTGCCAGCTCCTCGCTCTTGGTACCATTGATATGCTTTTATGATCTGTCACGGTGCCCTTCCTGGACATTTTTTGTATTATTTATCACCGTCATTCAAAATTAATTTCAAAATACATTGGATCAAAAACGCTTCTGCGGGAAATACTATAACCTTGAAGTTTTGTAGGTAATCAAACATGCCCCCTTGTATAGTATAAAAGTTAAAAAGCTTAGTTTGCAGTATCTATTCTTTTTTTTTATTATTATTATTTTTATTTCTCTCCATATTATTTAATAGCAAAGGTGTTCAAAGGAATAGGGGTAGATGCAACCTAAACTTTATACAACATTTAGATATGACTTCTTATATTGTGTAACAGACAAAGGTCTTGCGTGCTCTATTTATTTTTCATTGTTATCGTGCTTTTTTTCGCGATGGAGAACACTAGTAAACAAAAGTAAAAAAGGATTGCCTTTGGAAATAAAGAACATACAAAATCACGACAATCGGAGACTCGGTTTAATCGAGTCTTTTCATATGCAACACTGTAGCTTGCGAGGCTGCATGTGCTCTTTCCACCCTCCCCCACTCCCCCACCTCACCGCCCCCTCCAAAGTGCCGGCAAGCGGTATTCGATTTTCAAAATAACCAGGATGGGCTCAGTGATCCCAAAGGAAATAAAATATAATTTGCACTATGATGAACACTGCTTTCGTCTTAAGTGATAGCTCTTGATAGTGTTTTTTCTTATGATTTGTGTGTGTGTGTGTGTGTGTGTGTGTGTGTGTGTGTGTGTGTGTGTGTGTTTTACCGGTAGAGATCCTTCTTTATTTCACCTTATACAAGTTTGATTTGTTTTGTTTTTATTACAGCTAACTGTGTTATTCAACCAGACTGCAAATTTCATTTCCGTTGAAATCGTTAGCATAACTTTCTTAACACAAAATAGACGGTAAGTTTATGCACTCATCTTTTTTATGTTTCCTTTCTTTTATACAACAGGCGTTTTAATTTCCTATTATACCACACAGACAAGTTCTTTGTTCTTATATGTTTTGAAGGATTTAGGGGGGTGCTACAGCTATTGCACATGCTTACGACTGCCATACAATATAGATGTAGTTTCTTTGTAGAGAATGTGACGGGAATTTTAATGCATTATGGAATGTAATAGCTATTGTTTGTAGCAACAAGAATGTTTTATGGGAAAATATATATGGAGAGACCCAGTAAAATTTATAATGGAAATGACTGCCCATATCTGTTTTCTCCTAGGTGTTTTGTTTTTCACAAAAGGTCAGCTGCATTATTATTATTATTATTATTATTATTATTATTATTACTATTATTGATGATGGTATTGTTCCGCTTGATAAAGAAGATAAAAAGTTTACATATCCTTCGCAGAACAAATTCAAATGAAGTACATGAATGTACTTTTATGATATTTCGTCCATGATAGGGTATCTCCATCGGAAACACAGGGCAGAAATCTAGTCGTATTAAATAACAACTGTGTATGCACAGTGTATTGTAAGCTCCGTAATCCGTCAGGCGTTAAGATCTTGGCCTCGTAGACGCTTAAATCTGTAGAAATCATTTGATTTGCAGGAAAACTACGGTACTTATGGAGTTGTCATTTCTGAAGCAGTGTTAAATACATGCATTTGGTTATTGTAAAATTGTTATATTTGGCAGTCTTTTTATATTAGCGCTATTTTTGGGCAAAGAATAAAAAAAAGCCAAACAAAAAAAAAAAAAAAAAAAAAAAAAGAAAAAAGAAAAAACACCAATAAGCATAAAAAATCGCAAGAGAAGAATAACAAACTGGTAGAAATTGTATTCCAAGTCAGTCAGTCAGTCAAGGGTATTACCCGTGGCAAAAAAAAAAAAAAAAAAAAAAAAAAAAAAAAAAAAGTATTTACTTCTTTAACCCTTGTTTAGCACGGAAAATAAAGAAACATAAGATGTAGCCATAAGGCCGGATTAACAGGACTGAGTAAAAGCAAATATACCTTGACAGTAATTGTCTAACTATTGCGGTTTTAATTGGTAGTTGATTGACGGCTTTACTAAGAAAGAACATTAGAACTAATTATAACTGGAAGTATGTTTTATTGAGTAATTACCTAACAATAGAAATGATTTGTATTGACTTACACACCAAACACAATGCAGTGTGGAAAACAGTTGAAAATCACCGTGTATGACTGGCAAATCACTGTGTAGAACCCACAGGGCTATACCAGAAATCGCGGATTCTTTTCGAAAATCCGCTAAAAGATAAATCCACCTGAAGGTCCACTCCGCCAAATTTTGCTGCCGCCAAATTTAAGTATTTAACAGAAATAACCCTTGTTATTAACGTCGTAGTAACGCCTTTTATCACATTTCCCATATTCACTTCATAATTGCGTTAGACTGTAGTAAGACCGGGAATAAAATTGTAACTGGAGCTGTATCAGATTAACGAGGTTAAGGCTGGGCATTTGAAAGCCAGGTTTGGGCCCTTCGTTAATTTTCTGTTGGCCATTACAATAAGACATTTCTATTGCGGTTCATCTGCTTTTGCTCGTTCCGCTTTCAGTTAGACGCTGTTTTAGTGGTGATTTCTTGTAGTTGATATTTTGACAATACCTATTAATCAGTCAAATTTACCCCCAGAACTTCAGTTAAATAAAGCTAATTCTTCTGATACCGAAGCCGCGTTTATGGATATACATGTATCTATTGTAGATGGGTTTGTTTCCTGCAAAATTTATGATAAACGCGATGATTTTGGTTTTGAGATAGTAAATTTTCCTTTCTTGGATGGTGCTGTTCCTTGTGCGGCATCCTATAGTGTTTATAATTCACAATTAATTCGATTTGCCAGAGTGTCTAGTCATGTAACTGACTTCAACACTCGTAATAAATTGCTAAACGCTAAACTTCTTAATCAGGGTTATCGTATCATAAACTACGTAAAGCCTTTTCTAAGTTTTGTAGACGTCATTCCGATTTAGTTTCTAAATTCAAGGTAGGACTTAAATCTCTTCTGCAACAAGGCCTATCGGAACCCGAATTTTATTGTGACTTAGTATATAAATTCAGAACAATATATGCTTGCAATGACTTCAGTACCCAATTTCGTAAAATAATTATTCGATATAAAAAAGATTGGGTACAACATAAATGTTATACGACAGACTGCATGCATGGTTGTTAACCCAATCACGGTTAATAACTTTGCTTCCCTCTTTAATTGCACGCCGGCGGGTTTGGCCTCAGATTCTATGATGGTTCCAGCGTAAAGGCTTACTTGAAATTTAATTTTGGGAACCCGAATTTTACGGTGACTTAGTGTACAGATTTAGAAAATTTGTAGGTAAATCTAACTTTTCGGAGCAATTCAGAAAACTTATTAACCGTTATAAAAGAATTGGCTATAGCCTGGATATTATGCGGCAGACTGCATGCCTAGTTGTCAACCCAATCATTGTTGATGGCTATGCTTCACTCTTTAATTACACGACGGAGGTTCGGGCCTCAGACTCAATGACGGTCTCTTCGTAAAACGTTAACCAGTGGGTTGGGGCTTGACGATATGTCTTTGGCTTGGCCCGCCGTGGTTCAACTATTGGTTTTCATTTACTCTGGCATACAGTAGAATTAGCCATGAGTACTCGTCTTTGTTTATTATAGTGATTAATTTGATTTTTTATGTTTTCGCTTTGATGCATTGACTGAGTTGGGAGCCTTTATGCGAACCGAATTTTATGTATTTATGTATTAAGACATGTATTTATGTATAAAATCGGGACCCAGGGTGAAGTTAGCTAGCTGTAAAAGTGCTTTAAACCCCCCGGTGGTTTGCTCTACCGACCGTTCTAAGGCGGTGGTCCCGGTGTTAGTCTTACTCCTTGTTGCTTTGTGGTTTATTCTACGAGGCGATTTGTTGTATGTCTTTCTGTGTGTCATTTTGTTCTTGTGTTTTTCTGTCCTTTTAGTATTGCGATTACCTCGCTTGGGGAAGAGAGAGCTAATCTTAGTGCTTTTCGTACGTTTGTTCGGTTTGTGCTTGTTTAGATTTGTCGGTTTCCTCTTCCTCTTGGGGTCTGGGAAGGGCTGCGGTTTATGATTGTGTTACTCCCTGGACTTTTCTCTTACTTTTTTTTGGTACTTGATGCTCTATCTTTGGTAGGGCCCACCGGAGTCTTCCTGTTGGTTTTCTTTTGCTCTAGCATTTCAGTTGTTTCGTCCTTTCGAGTCCTCATCGTTGTTTCATCTCTGTAATTAGTTGAGTTTTTGTGTTCTCGGAGATGTAGCACTGATGAGTTAGGAAGCCTTCATGCGGACTGAACAAATTATGTGTCTAAACCGCGGCAGAAGTAAGGGCGAGGATTGTGGCCACGTAAAATCGATTTAAGCCCCCCAGTGAAATACTTTTCACTGACCGTTCCAAGGCGGTTCTTCTGTCATGGTTTATTTTTGTTATAGTTCGTGTTTGAATGTGTGTGTCGCACAGATGATTAGGTCAGGGTCTGAAGATTTGCATATTTTTGCACATAAATCTCAGATTTTTTTTTCAACTTTTTCCGCTTTGTTAACTCAGTTTTTACCTAAACCCCTTATAGTCAGTGGGTGTTTCGTGAGCGCAACTCCTCCTGCAGTTTTAGGCCAATAGTTTTGAAACTTCACAGATGATTAGGTCATGGTCTGAAGATGTACATATTGTTTGCACATAAATCTCAGATTCATTTCAGCAGAGTTAGGGGCCCTTGATTTATGCCAAAAATTGGTTTCTAAAATTGAATTATGTGTCTAAACCGCGGCAGAAGTAAGGGCGAGGATTGTGGCCACGTAAAATCGATTTAAGCCCCCCAGTGAAATACTTTTCACTGACCGTTCCAAGGCGGTTCTTCTGTCATGGTTTATTTTTGTTATAGTTCGTGTTTGAATGTGTGTGTCGCTTACATCTTTTTGTTTTGGATAGCCATTTGGCCACTTTGTGGGAGAGTAACTGTCCGTTTGGATTTCTGCTAGTGATGTTTCCATTAGGGTCTAGTTATTTCGTGTTTGTGTTTCTTTCCGTTTGATGTCTCTGATGGGAGGTGTGGGATAATTGTATCGATTCTTAGTCATTTGCCTTCCTTTCTATTTTGTCCGATGTTAGTAAAATATTAGAGGTGCTTCAACAGTGTTTCACGCATAGTTTGATATACTTAATAGCAAGTTATCAAGAACAATGTCAGTCTTATCTATTGCCTGAAAACTAAAATGAGGTAGCGAGATGGCAAGGTTCTGCTGTACTTGCTGCAGGGGAAACTAGAGGTGTGTTAATATTTCTTCAGCTTCTGCACATCCATTTGCTATTTCCCTCATTCTCCTCATTTGTTCACTTTGATCTCTTCTAATAGTTCTTCTGTCCCTTTTCTTCCTCTCTCTGTTTGAAAATGACCCACATGGATTGGTCTCTATCGTTACAGTCTGATCAGAATCCTGTCTGATCAGAATCCTTCCTACCAAACAAGTTATGTTTTAAATAGAATGCACATACCACATAGCAAGGACCATGAGGTACGTCCTTCTAGTTATTCTTTGATCGCTTGTGATAAAATCTATGTCATTGTTTGACCCAGGTCAAATTCAAACTGCAAGTATATAGCCTCCGGTACCTAGTTGGAAAATTCTACCTCGTCCCAGCCCTATGTGCTATTCAGGCTATAAAACATGCAGTTCAAATTTTGATGACTCTATAAGAATACGTGAACCAACATTTAGGTGAAGGATACCTGCGGCTTCTATATTTTTATGCCTTTCTATATATATAAACAAAAACATTTAACTTTAAATAATTTGCATGTGAGGATACCAGGAAAAGCAACCATCCACTGCCTCTCAAGGCTCCAATTAAAGTTTTAATGACAAAAAGGCAATGCAAAACAATACTCTATGAAAGTAGAAAGAACGAAATCCAACAGAAATATCGCCTGGTAACATCAACAGTAAAACTGTTGGGATCTTATGCAGTAAAGAAGACAGATGTCCAGTAAGAGCCAAAATCACAAAACATAGCCTGCCAGTGACAATAACATGAACAGACTACGGCATACAGCACACACATTACAAACCAACGAAAAGCAAAACAGTCAGCTCCCACTTCCCCAGCGAGGCCATCTCATTTCCAGATAGGGACCACCAAACACAACAATTCGGCAAACGGCCGAGTATTATGAGCACTCAAAAATATAAGTGCAGATAAGTGTAGATACTCGCAAAATGCCACAATCATGGCCTTCCCGAGGAACCAAAAGAAGGAGAGATGAGAACCAATAATGACAAACCAAACGCCACACATGAAAAAAAGTAAGAGAAAAGTCCAGGTAGTGCCACAATCACAAACCGCAGCGCTTCCCAGACACCAAGAGGAAGGGGAAACAGACAAAACCAAATAAGGGCAAATCGAACAAACGCACGAAAAGCACTAAGATAAGCTCTCTCTTCCCCAAGCCAGGTAATTGCAATGCTCAAAGGACTGAAAAACACAAGAACAATACAACACCAGATAAACCTAAAAATTCGCCTCGTAGAATAAACTATAAAGCAGCAAAACGTAATACTAACACCGGGACCACCGCCTTAGAACGGTCAGTAGAATAAACTACCGGGGAGTTAAAAGCACTTTTACGACCAGGGGTGGGGGGGGGGGCGTGGTTAAACACTTTTACAGCTAGCCTACTTCACCCTGGGTCCCGATGCTATTTTTAATACAGAAATACATAAAAATTCGGTTCGCATAAAGGCTCCCAGCTCATTCGATGCATTTAAGCGAAATCATAAAAATCAAATTAATCATTGTGATAGGCAAAGACGAGTACTCATGGCAATTCTATTGTGTGCCAGAGTAAATGAAAACCAATAGTTGAACCACGGCGGGCCAAGCCAAAGACATATCGTCATGCCCCAAACCACTGGTTAAAGTTTTACGAAGAGGCCGTCATTGAGACTGAGGCTTGAACCGCCGTCGTACAATTAAAGAGGGAAGCATAGCCATCAAAAATGATTGGGTTGATAACTAGGCATGCAGTCTACCGCATAATATCCACGCTACCACCGACGCACAAAGAAAAAAGCTGCAACAGAGGACCACCTTGGAACGGTCAATAGGAAAACTACTTTGATGCTTAAGCCGGCAAAATCTTGCTAAACCTCAACTTTAATTATGATGCAGCTCCAAATTACCAATATGTTTCCCGTTCGCATAGGGATCCTCTACCTCATCTGTGAGACATCACACATACAATAATAAAAAATGCTCTTATCCTGATTCATTACCAGCAACACATAATACTCAATCTCAATACTATAACAACAATCTCGGTGTTCTTCCCTTTTCAGAAAGAAGAGCGCAGCAGGACAAAATGATGTCGCGATTGACTTTAAAATCATCTCAAGTGAATTGAAAAATGATACTTCTTTGGAATCAGAGCTGGAGAATGCAATGGCGAGTGTCATTCAGAACGGACCCCCTATTACAATACTGAATGCGACTGTTGATGTAAGCTCACTACAGGTGTTTAATGGTGAGATAACTCATGCAGTATTCTTTTCAGATGTTAGAGCATAATTATTAAGTTTTTGTGTTATGTTATTATCATTAAAAAAAGGTAAGAGAAAAGTCCAGGGAGAACCACAATCACAAACCGCAGTCCTTCCCAGACACCAAGAGGAAGAGGAAACCGACAAATCTAAACAAGCACAAATCGGTTAAACGTACGGAAAGCACTATGACAAGCTCTCTCTTCCCCAAGCGAGGTAATCGCAATGCTAAAAGGACTGAAAAACACAAGAACAAAATGGCACAAGGTAAAACATACAACAAATCGCCTCGTAGAAATAAACCACAAAGCACCAAAGAGTAAAACTAACACCGGGACCACCGCCATGGAACGGTCAGTAGAGTAAACCAAAACCCGGCGGGGGGGGGGGGGGGGGAGTGCGTGGTTAAACACTTTTACAGCTAGCCTACTTCACCCTGGGTCCCGATGCTACTCTTAATACCGAAATACATAAAAATTCGGTTCGCATAAAGGCTCCCAACTCAGTCAATGCATCAAAATGAAAACATAAAAATCAAATTTATCACTATAATAAACAAAGATTAACACTCAAGGCTAATTCTACTGTATGCCAGAGTACATGAAAACCAATAGTTGAACCACGGCGGGCCAAGCCAAAGACATATCGTCAAGCCCCAACCCATTGGTTAAAGTTTTACGAAGAGGCCGTCATTGAGTCTGAGGCCCGTGCAATTAATGAGTGAAGCATAGCCATCAACAATGATTGGGTTGACAACTAGGCATGCAGTCTGCCGCATAATATCCAGGCTATATCCAATTCTTTTATAACGGTTAATAAGTTTTCTGAATTGCTCCGAAAAGTTAGATTTACCTACAATTTTTCTAAATCTGTACACTAAGTCACCGTAAAATTCGGGTTCCGATATACCTTGTTGCAGAAGTGTTTTCAGACTGACGCGATATTTTTCTAACAAGGCACTGTGTCTGCGATAAAATTTCGAAAATGCCTTACGAAGTTTAAAATAACGATAGCACTGCCTAAGAAGTTTGGCAGTAAGGGCTTTATTACAGTAGTTAAAGTCATTAAGATTTGAAGAAGCTCTGGCGAATCTAATGTTGAGATATGTATACCCCATATGATGTACGCCGGGGGACATCGCCATCCAGAAAAGGGAAATTGACTATATCAAAATCAAAATCGTCCCGTTTATCATAAATTTTGGTGGAAACTGTACCATTAGATATACATAGATTCAAATCCAAAAAAGGTGCCTCGGTATCGGAAGAATTTGCTCTATTTAACTAGAGTTCTGTAGGGTATATGCGGTCCACCATTTGGTCAAAGTAAATATTGTCAATATTTATTAAATAATCAAGGTATCTTAAAGTTGAATTGAAAGCCTCAATAATGTCAGCCTGATTTTCACATGAGAGAGACTTCATGAAATCTCTCTCATAACAAAAAAGAAACAAGTCTACAACAAGAGGAGCATAATTAGATTCCATCGGAATACCAATAGTTTGCCTATAAAGTTTAGTTCCAAATCTAATAAAAATATCATCCAAAAGATAAACAAGGGCATCACAGACTTTTTGACACGACCATAAATTGTGATTATTGTATACATCAGAAGTGAAGAAAGCACATTCTTCGTTGCAAGCAAAATATTGGGTATTCTCCCGAATAAACGTTCGGTTAATTAAATCAATAGGTTTATCTTTTATAAGATGATGCGGTAACGTAGTATACAGTGTAGAAAAATCATATGTAGACAATTTAGAAGCCTGAAAGTTTTTAGATTTAAATTTATTGAGAACATCATTAGAATTTTTAATTGACCAAAAATAGTGAATTCCGTCCCTTTCGTAAACAGTATTATAGTATCTAATCATATGCTTTTTAACAGCAGTAAGGCATGAAGTGAGCAGTTTGGACAAAACAGTAGTCGTACATGAACTAGAATTAGCAATGAAACGTGCTTTATAAGGTCGTTTATGAAGTTTCGGTAACCAATATAACGTTGGAAGTCTGTCTTGCTTTTCTTTAATACTCACTGCAAACTTAGCAGTAATATCGATAGAATGGGTATTAACAATAGATCTCTCGTCATTAGAAATCCGTTCATATATTTTGGTACTACCAAGTTCTTGTATTAGATATTGATATAATAAAGTCGTCACACAACAACAACATTATTAGCAGCTTTATCAGCTTGAGCCAAAACATACTTCCTATGAAATTCTTGGATACCTTGTTTCAAATATCGAAAAGATAATTTAGGCTTAGGAGGGAGAAGATCAAGGTTATTAGAGTAAAATAACACACGTTCATCAATGATCTTAAAACTCTTTAATTTCCAATTATTTAAAGCATTAGATTCAACATGCTCTCGTTTAAACCAACGCGTACAATAATCATTTAAAGCACTGGCAATTGTTTCCCGACATTTATTGAAATCAATGTGGGCTGGGAATCTTTCTTTTGAAATAATTGAACGGATCGTGAATCAGTTATAAGCTTCAAGTTACCAGTGACAATATGACCCGCTGGTTGATAACAAAATTTAGAATCTTTACAATCTCAAGAATCAGGGGAACTAGTTTCAATATCAAGATCAGAAACTAACTTATTGAAATGAAGTATAGTATTACGGATAGGTTTGTTATAGTTATAACAAATAATAGGAGATTCCGTGTTTTCGAAATATGAAGGTATAGCTGATATTACATTATTATCTCGAAATATGCTAGGTAAATCTATGAATTCAATACATTTATTAATGAACGGAATTTTGATAACGTGTCTAATGTGGTTAATTTCAGTATCAAAGTAAGGACGAAGAGCATGTTGAGTATAACATCTAGTAAGGAGAGATGCTTCATACAAATCATGTTTTCTATCATAAAATTTATTCGCCTCGTCATCTAACTTACGTAATGAAGAAATAGACAGTGAAGCTAGTTTAGAAAGCATTTGATGACGTCCAGAATTTAAGAGACTATTTAAATCAAAAAGAGATAAGAGTTTTATGTTTTCGTTTAAAATTACCATTTTTGCGCTGACCATGGAATCGGTTATTACGCTTTTTAATATCTAAAAGGGAAAAGGCCGTTTGGTCTGTCCAACTTACTGCATTCCTCAGCCTCCTTCGCCGCGAGAACATATATAACATCCTCTGATTTTCAGTCTAAATCAGAGTTGTTTACAACTGAAAATTGTCTATGATTAACTGAGGAAATTATAGTTGACTGACAAATTAAATGATTGCAGCAGGTGCAACTCTTGGCATTGCACTTAGAAATATTAGGGTACATACTGTTCCTTTTATACGGATTCTTATATTTTAGAAGTATAGGAGATTTAATTGGAGAAAGTCCGATTCTAAGGTGATTACGGAAAATATTATAATTGGAAGCACCATATAAATTTATAGATGATACAGAGTGAAGGTTCAAAGGCGAAACGTTAACAGAAGATAACAAAGAGTTAAATCTAGCAGTAGAACGGGGAATCTGTAAAGAAGAAGCAGAATATAGCCTAATAGGAGAAATAGTAATTTTTAATCTGTTAGTGATACACATATAGTAGTATAGGAAGTAATATCATTAGATAAAAAGCAGTATTCGTACCGGCTGTTATAAGCAGTAAGTAGCGATGCAAACAGGCGGTAGGACCGATGCATACAGAGTATAACAACCACCGACAATACATAACTAATACAAGTCCAAAGAAATGTAAAGTAAGAAATTGTTATAAATGGGATACGAACACCGGTTAATATCTAACCTTCAACGAGGTATGAATTAGAATCATGAGGAAGAGGAATACGAAAGGTGATTGTAAAGTGCAAACTCTGGCACTTGAAATAATTACACTATTAAGACTATATAAATACTATCAGAATAAACTGTTAGTACGTATTATTAACAAAAACACTTATCTCTAAGTATTCAAACGGACATACCCGAATAAACATGTAAACCTAGGAAGGACACCGCAGAATGGAGCGTCTGCATAAAGTTTACACTGTTTGGCACTCATCCAGCAGTTTAAACTAATACTCCATTTTCTGTTGTTGTTTTTTTATTTGTTTGGTGATTCCATGGACAACCATTCTAGATATTATTGTATACAAAAGCATATAGTAAAATAAAAATGAATTTTAGGATAAGTGTGGTAAGACGATAAGGTGTATGAATGTTTAAAGTAACTGTGGTAGTCGTTTGGGCTGTCGCTTATAGCAAATACTCTAAAGCTCTTTATATTGTTGTTCATTTGATACATATTCCTGTGTTTAAACAGATACTGACAACAAGTTATGTAAACTACCAGGCGCCCAAGTCTGTGAAAACGTATCATCACACTGTCAACAACGAGAGGGAGATATACACTGTGATTGCAATGATGGTTTTTATAAAACTTATAAGGAGGCAACATTTTGCAGAGGTAAATTTAGATTTCTAAATAACAGACTTTTTTTCCCTAGATTCCACTGTTTTAATGTAAAGAAGGGATAAATTAGGACATTATTTCTGCATATGTTTATTAGTCGTGGTTTAGTTTGATCTTCGAAAAGTTAAGTAAATATTGTTTATTTAGTAGACCAACCATTGAAAACGGGGTAATACCTATCTTTGCGATTATGCAAAGCAGAGGAGAACACTTTTTTGAAGCAGCCCGCATGCCTGTATTAGTTTAATAGCGTTTAATGGTTAGTTCATTATCCGTGACTGAACGTGGCCAACACAATGTCTCTGGTGCTTATTCTTTGTTTGTTTGTCAATGGCTGATAAGAATTTGTTCTGAAGAGTCTACAAAAGATCGTGCAAGATAACTTTGACGATGAAAGCTGAACTGGTGATAAGACTGGGTTCCGCTTTACTGGTTCCTACCTGTCTACAAGCGTTCTCTGTTCTTCAAATACAAAATCATCCTTTATGATGAGGCCACATCATGATGTGAGGTTTTTAGTAACATTCATCGAAGAATCGGAGCCTTAATGTCTTACAGGGAAACTTTCATGGTGACTTTGGGACGTTTCGTGTGTACACAGTGGTAATATTTTTTTCATTCTTAAATTCCCCAAAAGAAAATATATTTAGCAATCGATGTCTGACATTCTGATTACACAGCTATCCCATCTTTAATGATGTCGTCTGGATCCCTGTTATAGAAGGACATAAAAGGCTGTCATTTTTGCCCGCCTCAAGACTTCTACAATTGTTTTGCCACTTGATTAGTTGCTTCCTCAGGCATCGTGCGTTGAACTCATTCTGACTGTTCCTGTCTCACAAGCATATAGGAGCGTCGGTAGTGTTGCTGTCTTGTATACCTTCAATTCTATATCCGTCACATTCCTTATCGACCCTACACGTCTCAAGGTAGCTTACAATGTAACGAAATGCTATACTTGCTTTAGCAATCTTTGCATTCACTTAGCATTAATATGATTAGCTCCTGACAGCATGCTTCCAAGATAAGTAAATTTATCGATTACTTGCAATTTCCCATTTTTCATTAAAAATACATGCACCTGCCATTGCTTTCTAGTCATCGGCTTGTAGATCATCTCAGTTGGTTTTGTACTGTACTAATGATGACGCCATAATTATCACAGGCTTGTAAAACGCGATCCAAGTTTCCTTGCTTTGTGATTTAGTAAACACATTTTGCCATGTATTCACCGAGGAGAAACGTATTTACTATAATTCTGCCTGAATCTTGGTTTTATTTGGTTTAGAATCGCGTTAGATCGGACAAGATGCCTTCAAAGCGATATCTCGTAAGTAGAAAAAATATTATACCCATTAAATTCTTTCTTTCTTTTTTTTCAAATGCGACTTGGTGGTTCATCTGTTGCAGTGCCTTCTTTTGTGCGTCGGTGGCATTTGTTTTATTTATTCCGCATCTCTTCTTCAGTTGGTGTCTCGAGAAGTCTGTGCTTTGGGATTATGGCATTTCCTGTATATCTTCTCTAATATTTTCTTATATTTTGGCATTTCTTAAAGAGACAATGACATGTCAAGCCTTAGATTGTGTGCAAAATTAGAAAAGCCCATTAATTTGTCATCTTCATATTTAGCCAACATACGCGATACATATTGAAACGTACATTTGAGGAAACACGTAATGCCCAGTATCAAAGGAGAATTAAGAGAAGTAATTGAAATTTGTTTTATCTTTCCTACTCAATGGGCAATCACCAAACAATACAATGAATATTTTGCTATTTTCTCAAGAAAATAGGCATTGGGATTTCTTGCAAACGTTTTGCATGAAATGCCACTGACTGTTTTCTGGAAAAAAATCAGGCCTCAGATTTTTCAGACATTTGCAGGATTTTAGGCTTTTAGAGCTTGACTTTTTTTTGAGTTCACGCTTTTAGCGTTTGATTTTTCTTGTATTATCTGTTTAAAAGGACTATTTAAGGCTGCAAAAGCAGGCCTTTCAGGCATGGAAAAGCTTGGTCAGTATGAAGCCTGAAAAAAAAGATACAGATTTACAAAAGTCGTTCGCTGAATTTTTTACTCAGCATGCTAAGCATTAACGATATCTAAGTACCAATTTCAGATATTGATGAATGTCAGAACACCACATTCCTTGGAACTGACACTACCGGGGATAGATGCTTCCAGGGGACATGTCAGAATATTTATGGAACTTGGAATTGTTCGTGTCCGGATAATAAAATATTAAAGTATGATGGAAACGATTACTACAGGTGTTTAGGTAAACTATGGCAGTTTATCATTTAGCTTATCGAAATATTTCATCCGCATCATAAATAAAGGTATGTTCAGGCCATATGCGAATATTACATATCCAGATCAGCCAGCGAAGCCAGATAGTCTGAGCTGGAACTCTGCTAGATTTCATTATATCTAGAGTAGCCAGTAATTCTGTAAGAGGACAGCGAAGGACCTGGTCAGACTGCGCGGAAGTCACATGACAACTCTAAACAAAACTGCATCGAAAAAAAATCTTAACGAACAAACGAAAAGGAACTGCATCAGATACAAGCGAAAATATTGGCGGCTTAAAACTTGTTTTGTGGACGACCAAGCATTCACTTTAATCTTGATACACTTTCAACTAGCCATAATTTTTCTGTCCGCGTAGGCCTCTACCTCATCAGTGAACCGTCAAGAAAAACGCATATACTCACAAGCAATGTAATGAATGAAGCAGATGTCCGAGTGAAGCCAGAGTTCAAGAAGTCGACAAGTAGGACTACTATGCTCCCACAATGGTGTTCCGACGATAGACGGAAAGTGTGGCACCAACCTTCTGAAATAGATTTAAAACAGTGCCGTCATCTTGTCAGAGGTCTGATTAAAGAGGGACACACATTTATCAACCAGATTTGGGTTATCATCCATGTATGCAGTGTGCCGCAGAATATTCAAGTTGTAATAAGTCTTAGTTCAACATACCAAAATAGAACTTCGTATTTCTAACCAAGTATAACCATCAGTACCCTAAATATTTGGGTACCATGATAAACTTCAGGTACCATAATAAACACATGTTTGAAGATGATAAGATAACTATTTTACGGGACTGGATATGCTTGTTAGATTATCCGCTATTTTCTATAAGGGATACAGCTTTTGTGACAAATTATTTCGATCAAGAGTAGACCCATTTTACAGAAGCGGGGAAAACAATTGGGACAGAGTATATCTATTCCCCTTAACGTGCGTGTCCTAATAAACAGTTAGATTATTTATTTGTCAAAATGAGTATAATGGTTCTCTAACAGTTGATCTCTGTCAATACAAGTTGCTTGATATATATACCTGTTTTTCTTGGGCAACTATGATTTAGTAAACACATATTGTTAATAAATGCCTGTCACCCATATCTTCATGAAAGATATAGGTACCAGCCATTTATTAACAATAAATTCCTTTCGTTGCAGGAGATTATCAGTATATAGGAAATATATCAGTCCTATGGTTGAAGCAGTACGACAATAAAACAATCCAGACCGTTATTCATGAAAAGGTACTAAGCTGGGGCACAGTATTTCCTACAAGACTGCAAATGCGCCCAGTCTTATCGTTGTCTTCCCATGCTACGCTTTTGCTAGCCACGGAACGAAATCATCTTCATTAGGCGCACATGAAATCTTGAAGGGAATGTTATGGACCGGCTAAAATGTAGAATAGTAAAGAATATGTGCAGGAAGAACCACAGTCACAGAACATAGCATACCAATGACATCAAGAGAAAGAATAAACAAACCCAGACACATAGCACACACGCCGCAAACCAAAGAAAAGCAAAGCAACCAGTTCCCTAACAAGGTGATCACAATGCTGTACAGGATCCACTAAACACAACCATAAAACAAGGAATATGTCAAAACACGAAAAAAAGCCCGTAGCCTGTATAAGATAACAAATTAGTTGCTGCATGGCGTACACTTCACTGTTTCCTTGTGTTTGCTTTTCGTTGGTTTGTAACGTGTATCATAGTTTATATACTGTTCTGGTAGGCAATGTTCTGTGATTCTTAAATTTCCACCACATCTTATTTACTATTATACACAGTTTTTTTTCTTTGTGTGGCCTTTTGACGGCTTACTGGAACCTCTCAAAGTAATACAAATTTCAAATAATACATTTTTTCCGAATTTTAGCCGATTTTTACTGCGCTAATGTAATCTAGTAATCTACAATTTCTGGACTAGCTTGTCTCGTCCGGAAAACGGGACACTTCATCCGTTTTTCAACGTTTTGAGTGTGGTCATTTCTCTCAATGGCCATTCCTTTTAGAAATTTTTGTGTTTTGGAAGGCATTTATACTACAGCAAAATACAAGGAAACAAGAATAAAGTAAAAGTAAAAAAGTAAATCAACCGCCTTTGACGCTAAAAACGAATGTAAGGTGGCAGTGGCTGTTCAATTGAAACTTTCTTAACATATTTTATATATTGTCTTCAGTAACAATTCTTAAATCTTGCTGCCAAGCCAGCGTTTTATAGAGGCAGTGGTTAGCGTAGGTCGATAAGATGTGTACGTACTCCCCGCCTAGTTCAATTATTATTTGTATTTTCAGTTAACTGAAATGTACAACACAAGCACATATAAGATTAGCACAAATATTGAAATGAGACAAATCTTCAACGAAACGGAGATCATTCCTCAGCTTTCTTCTAAGTAAGTGTACTTACTGTATATATGCATCTTCTAGGTAAGTGTACTTACTGTATATATGTATTATCAAGGTAAGTGTATGCATGTATCTTCTAGGTAAGTGTGCGTACTAACTAGATGTATGTATCTTCCAGGTAAGTGTATTTTATTGTACATATGTATCTTGTAGGAAAGTATACTTGCTGTATATATGTATTTTCTAAGTAAGTGTACTTACTGTATATATGTATCTTAAGGGCAAGTGTAGTTTCTGTTTTTATGTTTCTTTTAGGTAAAAAAAAAGGTAAGAGAAAAGTCCACGGAGAGCCACAATCACAAACCGCAGCCCTTTCCAGACACCAAGAGGAAGAGGAAACAGACAAAACCAATCTTTCTGTATATATATACTCGTTTCACTGTTTTTGGATACACTATGGTTACTGGTTTATTCGCAAACCCAATCCTGCACTCAAAGATCCTTCTGGGTAGGGTTCTACTCCAAAAGGAAGAATTTGCTACCAAAGGGATTAAATAGACCTCTTTTCAGAAGAGAGGCAAAACATTTTTGAAAGAGTTTCCTCCTTTCAAGGTATAATAATTCCATTTAAGGGCATAAAGTGCTCAGCCTTCGCCTTTAGCCCTGATACGGCTGCAACTACAGCTATCTGTTTGATTTGCGTTAATGTGTTCTAAATCCATCGGTAACTCAATATAGCAAAAGCTATAAAATACCTCAGCAGAAACAACTAAGGTTTTACTGCATACTAGTCAGAGTGATAGAATCCCACGAATAGAACCACAGAGAGTCCGACCACTGAGAAGTGCGTTCAGGCCTGAACGTTCTAAGGCAGATTTGGGATTGAGCTTCCATTTAGTCTGCGGCTGGAACTATCGCGTGCAGTTTAATAGAGCAGCAAAGCTGGTAATCTCAATTGGCGTAATCACTAAGAAGTAAGTCTTTTATGGGTTCTATATTGATTATATTTACATTATATAATTTTATGTCCTGAACCACATTGTTATGGTGGATGCATAAATGTCGGTGGTCAGCTTCCCGATGAGCATACTTGTGCATATGGTGTCGTGTTTTTCTGTCAAATATGTCAGGATCGAAAACTGTAGATATATACGTGTGTGGAGTTAAATTAATGTGTGAAACGGAACATTTAACGTTGTGCCGTGACACCTATAAACTTGTATTCCTTACCCCTTTTTGATTGCAGAAAATTGGATGGAAATATTTACAGTGTTTCTATCAGATACATTCTACATATTGGAATACCTGTGTCTTGGGAATCTCTTGAAAGGTTTCAAAACCTTATCTTAAAGGAATCGAATTGGACCCTTGTCGGATGGCTGTATAGCAGTGCATATATTTATGATGGTAACGGAAACTGTTTTTATCAATGCTCTAATGTAGTATAATAAACAGTAGACAGAAGCATTTCAGGCTGCACCGATTATGTCGTTGTGCATTTTGTTTACAGTAAACTATTCCGAAATAAGGATATTTTGGAAATACAGAACAAACTAAAGACAGAAATAGCAGACTCGGTTTGATTCAGCATGTTCATGAGAATCATGAAAACCTAGAATATCCTTTACAACCCTATCAGCGCCTACAGCAGAATTCTACTCTGACGTAAAATCTATGAACCTAAAACTTCAAAAGGACCATAAAATTTAATAATTTCAGCACTTCATCGAGGTACGGGGCGACGTTTAAACCAACACCTGATGCAGTCACTGATTAGTTGTTTTATAAACGGAAAGACAAAAGCTGTTAATGTTATGCCTTCAGTGTTATTAGGCGATCATCGTTAACTGCCGAAGTTATTCCAGTTGCGTAGGGAGACCTTCAGACATTCTGTTTGTATAATAAATAGTTTGTGTTATGGTACTCACAAACTGCACAGATGTTTAAGTATGCACAGCTGATACAAAAAGCCTTGAAATTAAAATACACTGCTGTTGAATTTCAATCTGACAATTTTTCACTGATGAAATATTCGTCAAAATTATAATGAAGTTACCCAGGAAAGGTCACAATCACAAAACACAGCCTTCCCGAGGCACCGAAAGAAGAACAGATGAGGGACAAACAGTGACAAACCGCAACGGCACAAGTGCAATAATTGTTATACACCCAAAGATGTACAGTAAAACCTGTGTAAGACAGCCACCTTTGAAACTAACTTTAGTGGTTGATGTGGAAAAGTGTTTGTCTTATAAAGGTACATGTCATGTAATTTTGCTAGCAAAATTTCATGACATGTACCTTTATAAGACAGACAACTTTTTCCACATCAGCCACTCTTTAAAGTCAGTCTCGAAGGTAGCTCTCTTACACAGGTTTTACTGTACTGCAACCGAGGAACCGCGAGGGGAATGGATACATTGAGGTGAGGGGGCAGGGGGTGGGGGTGCAACTCTGTAAAAATGCTTGGCCTCTATTCTGAAAAGAGGTCTTCTCTAAAAGGAAAGAACTTGCTCCCACTGGACGCAAAGTGCTTCCTTTTAAATTTGACGACCTTTCAGCAGTGGTTTATCTTTTTGCCGTTCTAAGGCGGTGTTTCTTTTGCAGATCCTCTTCGTTTTGTTTTCATTAAACTGCTGTTCTGTTATGACATTTTGTGTTATTCTAACTTTATTTAGTATCTTGGGAGGGCTGTGTTTTGTGATTGAGGCCTTTTCATTCTATTCAGATATTTATATTATTTGGTATGCAGAAAAATAAACATCTTTAGTGACACCTCTCGGATCATTGAGTCCATTTTGGTTAATTTGAAAATCGATTACTGCCCAAGCCGGTGCTGGGGCCATTGCAGCCTCGCAAATTACATAGCTGCATTTCAAGAGACATAATAAAACTGAGTCTCTGATTGTCGTTCTTTCATATATTCTTCGCTTTCATAGGCAACCATATATATTTTATTACTATTTACTTTCCTGTACATCAGTCATCTTGTAAAACTGGCGAAAAATCATTACGAAAGTCATTACGAAAACACGCCTATTCAGTTATATAGAAAATTTTACCTCCAAAAACTGAAAAATGTTCAGATAAAAACTCTGATATTTTTCATATTTCTGCTCAATACATAGATTGTGGCCACTCCTTAAAATCACCTCTGCAAAGCGGTTCTAACGAATACCCTCAATCTATGGTTTTGAGCAGAAATAAGAAAAATAATGTAAACCCCAGTTTTACTATATAAAAATGGCGTTTAAGGGGGGTCAAAATTATATAGGTATGTTTTCGTGATGTGTACTTAGTTCCCTGAAAATGATCACATTATTTGATATGCAATATCTTCTAAGTGCGTCTGAGTGTCTGAGCATTTTATAAAGCCTGTTTGAAATGTAACTGATACTGCATAATGTGACACACCTAAACAAACCGTTGCTCTGTACCGTATATCAGTTTATTTATACCCATTCAAATTTAAAATATGGCATAATTTGACACAAAAATATTATCAGATAACCTATTGGTTTGTACCTTATATCATTTTGTTTAAGTCCGTTCAAGTGTATAATCTGTTGCATAATTGGACACAAGTTATACTAGAAAACAATCTCTAGATTTGTGTATTTTATCATTTTGTTTAAGTCCATTCGAATGTAAAAATACCTAGAAAAGGTCTTCATTCACGGACCGCAGCCAACCAAAGACACCGCATAAGAGTTTAATTTCATGAATTTACTATACAAGACAATTTTTTGTCGAAAACAGAGTGAACGTATGAAGATTTAACAGATAGCTGAACATAAACTGCAACAGAAGTGCCGCCTTGGAATGGTGCAAACTATTGGTGGGGTGCATAATTTTACACTATGGCATATTGGTGAAGGGTAGCATATTTTGACATGATCCAAATAGAACATATATGACATACTATTAACCCGTAGAGCACCAGTTACAAATGTTTTAATATGGTTTTTCCATAGAAAATAAAATTTGATATCTTATGAGAATTGTCAGTTGGGAAGACAATTAACGTTAAATGTCAAGTTTTATTTCCTATGAAAAGTAACAAAGCATAAATTTAGAATATCAGCTGCTGCAATTTCGCTTGGCAGCTTAAGGGTTAACATCAAAACAAAATGATGATTTGTTTGTTAAGAAAAAACTAATATTTAATTCAACTTAGCCAACTTAATTTCTTTATATATACAGAAAACGAATATTCGATCTGTGATGTATCTGGAAAAACGGATTGCGACGCTGCAACAACTACATGTTATGTAAACAACGGATCATTTCACTGTGGTTGTAAAGACGGTTTCACCGAACCGCTACATGTGGATCAGCTTGAGCTGAAATATTGTACAGGTAACTATAATTATAGCTTATTGTCCCCCGACGTTAGTCGAAGGGGACTATTGAAATGGGTTCGTCCGTCCGTCCGAGATTCCGTCAGTCCGTAGACACAATGAGATGGGTAGCTTGTGGACGCAACTACTCTTATAGTTTTATTCCGAACTTTTGAAACTTTGCAGGTGTTTTCTGTTATGGTCTGAAAATGTGCCTGTGGTTTCGGAGTTATCCTCCCAGGTTTGACTAGTATGAGAAGTGATACCTTGTGGGCACAACTCCTCCTAGACTTTTCCACCGATCATTTTGAAACTATGCATATTATTTCTACATGGTCTGTAGATGTGCGTATGGTGTTGGGATTATCCTCCCATTATTTTTTATCATTTTTTTTCTACTTTTTCTACTTAGTTTTTTCCAGGCCTGATTAGTATTTGAAAAGATACCCTGTAGGCGAAACTCCTCCTAGAATTTTCCACCAATCATTTTAACTATGCATACTTGTTCTACATGATCTGTTGATGTGCATGTGATTTTGGGGTTATCCTTCCATTATTTTTTATAAACTTTTTTTCCACTTTTTCGACTTAGTTTTTTCCAGGTCCGATTTGTAGTAGAATAGACATCTTGTGGACACAACTCCCCCTTGAGTTTTCCACCGATCATTGTGAAAGTATGCATACTTGTTTTACATGGACTGTTGGTGTGCGTGTGATTTTGGGGTTGTCCTCCTGTTATTTTATATCAACTTTGTTGTCCTCCTGTTATCTTATATCAACTTTGTCCACTTTTTCAACTTACTTTTTTACAGGTCTGATTAGTGTTAGAACAGATACCTTGTGGGTGCAACTCCCCCTACAGATATCGACCGATAATTTTGAAACTATGCATACTTATTTTACATGGTCTGAAGATGTGCCTGTGGTTTGGCGGTTATTCTGCCACTGCCATTATTTTTTTTTTCCAATTTTTGCCACTTTTTGACATACGTAGGTGTTTTTAGGTGTGACATGATGATGTGGGTAGCTTATGGATGCAACTCCTCTTACAGTTTTATACCAAACTTGTTGTAACTTTTCAGGTGTTTTTTTCAAGGTGTGCATGCCATTTGGATATAATCCTGATATTAACTTTTGTCAATTGTTTGTGCCTTTTCCACTTAGTTTTTTTATCAGGCCTCATTACTATCAGAATACACAATTTGTGTGTGAAACTTCTACAGTTTTCCACCGATTATTATGAAACTTTGCGGGCTTATTCTACATGCTTTGAAAATATGCATTTGCTTTTTGGGTTATTCTCCCATTATGTGCTTTTAAAGTTAATTCAGACAAGAAAGGTCCAGTTCAGACTATACAGCCATGCAGTCTCATATGGGCCGTTGCTGTCTACTTAGAGAATTCATGGATACTGTAGAACCTACCTAAGTACCGGGAAGATCCTTATTAAATTATGCTGCCCCAGTATCTGTTTATGCTGATCGTTCCTAGGCAGTTCCTCTGTAGCAGTTCTTCTTTGTTTGTATGTCGGTTATTGTAACTGTGCGTTGTGTATTGTCATTGTTTGGGCCTCTTCACTTCTTGTCATTGTTTGGTCCTTTTCTTTACTTGTCCGTGTTTTGTCCTCTTCTCTTCTTGCAATGTTTGGGCCTCATCACTTCTTGTCATTGTTTGGTCCTCTTCTCTTCTTGCAATGTTTGGGCCTCTTCACGTCTTGTCATTGTTTGGGCCTCTTCACTTCTTGACATTGTTTGGTCTTCTTCTTTACTTGTCAGTGTTTGGTCCTCTTCTCTTCTTGCAATGTTTGGGCCTCTTCACTTCTTGTCATTGTTTGGTCCTCTTCTCTTCTTGCAATGTTTTGGCCTCTTCACTTCTTGTCATTATTTGGGCCTCTTCACTTCTTGTCATTGTTTGGTTCTCTTTTCTTCTTGTCATTGTTTGGGTCTCTTCATTTCTTGTCATTGTTTGGTCCTCTTCTTTACTTGTCAGTGTTTGGTCCTCTTCCCTTCTTGCAATGTTTGGTCCTCTTTTCCCTTTGTCATTGTTTGGTCCTCTTTTCTTCTTGTCATTGTTTGGGTCTCTTCACTTCTTGTCATTGTTTGGGCCTCTTCTCTTCTTGTCATTGTTTGGACCGCTTCATTTTTTGTCATTGTTTTGGCTTCTTCACTTCTTGTCATTGTTTGGGCCTCTTCACTTCTTGTCATTGTAAGGGCCTCTTCACTAATTGTGATTGTTTGGGCCTCGTCACTTCATGTCATTGTTTGGGCCTCTTTACTTCTTATCATTGTTTGGGCTTCTTCACTTCTTGACATTGTTTGGGCCTCTTCATTTCTTGTTGTTGTTTGGACCTCTTTTTTCTTTCAATTCCTTGCTCAGCAAGTATTCAACGTTGCAACAACGTCAATTCAACGTGGATTCAACGTCAAGACTTTGAATCGATGCTGTTTCGATGTTGTCCACTGGGAAATGGGAAGTATATGCCTGGTGATTATGGCCTTTCCTAAGTTACTACATTTATCATATGTTTATATGTTTGGCTTAAACCGCCGAGATTTTTTTCTCCCGACCGATGTAGTAGTTCTGCCTTGGTTGCACGTCGGTAATTGCAAATACATTGTTTTGTTTTGTCGTCGTTTGTTCCTTATGTCTTCTTTCGGTGTCCGGGGAAGACTGCGATTTGGGCTTCTCCTGTGTAACTTCACGTGTATTTTCACTAGCTGATCTAGATTTTTGTTGTTCGCATAGTCCCCGAAGATAGCACACGATGCTTGTCTATCTAGCATGAGCCTGACCGTAGCCATTAATATGGCAAATTGGTGTGATGTAAATTGTTCAAGCAATATGTCAGGGGACCATTGGTTGATTTTGGTTTGATTTTCTGCCAGTTTTCACAAGGGAAGTTGTGACTTCCTGTTTGCTCTCCTGAACACCAACTCCTTTTTAAAACGGGTCGCCTCTAAAAGGACATAATTTGCTTCCAAGAGAGTATAAACTTTTAAGAAGGAAAGTAAAGCAGTTAATAGAGTTGCTTCTGAAAGTGTATCAATTACCCTTAAAATAAATAAAATACGCTGGTTTGTGCTTTTATATCGAACGAGCTTTAGATTATATGAGCCGGGGCACAATATTTCCTACAAAATTGCATGTGCGTTCAGCGAATACTCAGACCAGAATCATCGCAAGGCACTCTTTGGGTAGCAAAAGATCGAAGCGTCTTCAATGGGACAGCGAAGACTGATTAGTCTGGGCGGATGTGCAGGCTGATCTAGGTCTTCACTGGGCCCACATGCAATCTTGCAAGAAATGCTATGCCCCTGCAGAATTGCAATGTTTTGGAATAAAAAAAATGACGTTAAAAATCAATTATTATCCCACTGAGGACCTACGGTAAACGAGACAATTCCATTTAAACGGACATAATTGTAGTATTTAATCTGCATTGTGCTTTACCTAACAAGGGAGATAATAGAAACAAACTATCTTTTAGAACGCTGTTATACACTTAAAGCAGTCGGCGTCTCATATTCCACTGGTTTAAACCATGTGTCATGCAATATATAACTTGTCATATATTTTGTATTTCTCCAGAATTACGTGCAAAGTAACTGATAATAGCAATAAAATGCTGTAGCTCAGATATGCAGG
This sequence comes from Anodontia alba, assembly GCA_964016985.1. Lineage (NCBI taxonomy): Eukaryota > Metazoa > Mollusca > Bivalvia > Lucinida > Lucinidae > Anodontia > Anodontia alba. The sequence goes on from OZ024838.1 coordinate 20,659,122, forward strand.
CGGATCTGTCTTGGTTTTGTAGAACATTAGTTGTCCGATATCCAAATACGTCTTTCTTTACTATTATTCACACGTATGTACTGAAATTTTGAATTTGTGGCTCCTTTGCAAAAAAAAAAAAAAAAAAAAAAAAAAAAATGCTCATACTTTTAATGAATTGCTTGACCGAACACCCATACCTATTCCCGCGATTATTTCTGTTTCATCAACGAAATTATTATATCGGTATAATTGTCTGATGAAACGTATACAGGTTACAATCGTCATTTCAGATATCAACGAATGTGAAAACAATCCATGTTTGAATGGCACCTGTCAAAACACAGCTGGAAGTTGGTATTGTAAGTGTAACATATATACCAACTTCACGAGAGTTAATAATTCTTGCGGACAATGCAAAGGTAAGTTATAACTTGTATATTGTAAGTTATAAATCGAACTGTCCAATATTGAAAATTGAATTTGCAAATAGTGTACGGCGAGTGTAACAATTAAAATAGTGTATAAGATAGCCAGGAAAAGCCACAATCCCAGAACATAGCCTTCTGGTAACACCAAGAGGAAGAGCACACAGACCAAGATAGACAGTACCGAAGCCACAAACCAAAGAAAAACCAAGCAGCCAGCTCCCTTTTCCCCAACAGGGTCACGCTAAACAGGATCTGGCTAATCAGAACTGAAAAGATAATCGATTATCAGTCTACCATTGTGATCGATAATCGATTAGTAACCACTGAATATTTGGTCATAATTATACCTGTCTGAGCATGACTTATTTACGCCGGGCTGGAGCCCGGCGTATCTATTTGAGGTTGTTTTTATAAAATGTGTATGCATTTGGAGAACATCGGTTTTCTTCCAGTTTTATGGGGTTCTTAGTAGGGTTATATATAACTATTCACCCCCACTTTTTTTTTATTATTCAAAGTCACACTTTTGCAGCAGAGAACTGTGCTGTTGGTAACATAGTGAAATAAAAAATGGGAAGTACTCTGTAGAATGAATGTAGCAATGTGGGTTATGCTCATTTAAAAGAGAAATAAGCAGTTTTCCCGTAGGAGCCCCAATTTGACCATTCGACCTGAAATGCGCTTGTTGCTATCAATATTCGTACGCGTTTGATTTTTTTTTCATTTCGTTTTTTTTTCCGTCGTACTACAAAGAAGAAACAAAAGATATTTTTCTTTGTTTACGATTGAAAATATGCATTCTCAAATTGAACGGATTATAAGCTGGTTTAATAATAAAGTTTAATTTGATATTCAAGCATGGAAAGATTTGGGCCGAAAGAAAATGTCATGAGAGGAGAAAAGAATGAAACACTGCTGCATAGATGATTTCGGATAAAGTATGTTCGGCCTAGGCTATGTATGTATGCGGACTAGAAAACAGACGATCATAGTTGATTTTTTTACATAGCTCTGATAACGTCTATAATATTTTTATCGTTGAGTATTGCGATAATTTATATAATTGCAACCTTTCATAAATTATAACATTTTTTCACTATACTACGGTCTATAGGGAGCTAAGTAATGCATGACGGATTAGTTTCCCGGCGTATTGATGCTTTGCATCAATGTTTTCTTGTAGTTTATTGTATGCATTTTGTCAGACGGGCCTGGGCAAACATTGTAGACCCAGATGAAACACCGCAGCTATTTTAGACACAACAATAGGTAGTAAATTGTACTTGTTCAAATTTTAGATAAAGTATGGTTAGGAGTTGTGGTGTCGGTAAAGTAACAGACACAAAAATCGAATGATCGATTATTAGCAAATCTGTTATGATAATCTTTTTTTTTTTTTGGTGGAATTTATCGATCAATTAATAGATTATTCGATTAATTGTGCCAGCCTTAGGGTCCACTAAACATAACAAGAAGACAACAGATATGACAAACACAAAACAATGCTACAAGGCCACACAAAGAACAAAGAGCTCAAGAATCACCGCCTTAGAAATCCCGATAAAGCTGATGTTTTTTTTTTTTTTTTTTGTTTCTTCATTCTTCTCCTTTACACGGGAAAGCGTGCATTCTTGCTCTATAGATTTCGTGCATTGGCCAGTACATTTAAGGGATTATAGAAACAATTATATTTTTATCAAAAAAAAAAACGAATGTGTTTGCGTATTGGACAAAGGCTCTGATTCTGTAAAAATGGCCGGCAATATTTTCGAAATTGTTAACACCAGTTTGATAAAAGACATAGCTGGAGTTTTTAACCTTTCTGCGAAAAGAAGAATACAGGAATCATCAGTTGAGACTACAAGTTATGAGGACATTTACCCGTAAGTTTTCAGTCGAAAATGTTCGACAGTGTTCATTGACATAATAAACCAAGCAGAAAGGAGTTTGGTTGTGTAGAATTTTAAATACTGAAGGCAACGAAAATCGTCGTGCAGTGCTCTCTCTTGCGAACAAAGCAATTACTATATTTCGGCCAGTAGGTGAATTAAGGACCCAGAAAGTAAAATACAGAAACGTGAGTGCGTCAAAATTTGGCACTGTTAAGTTTTGATTTTACATTATCCACCTGACACGACTGGTGAACTAGCCGGCCTCGGTGGCTCAGTTGGATGCGCCGTCCGACTGGAGACCAGAAGGTCGCAGGTTCAACCCCCGCCGAGGTCGGCAACATTCTTTCGTGGTGATTGATCATGAAATATTTTCTACGGTCATCCTCTCCCTTCCGCTGATTCAAGAAGGGCAGTTGTCAGTTTATGACGAAAGAATGTGCACAATACTGGTTAACCGCTTAGAGGTCTAAGCCTGCCCAGTAAACGTGTGATTAGGTAAACTGACAGCGCTCGACATGACCCCATTGGGTTGACTGGGCCGTAAAACCTCAACACAAACAAACAAACTATTGAACTTGCTTTATTCTAATTGCACTGGATGCCGAAAATAACTCTAAAATAGACATCGAACTTATTTTCCATTGAGATCTTGTTTATTTACCTAATAGATGTAGACGAATGCCAGGGCATCGGTAAAGAAGCATGTGGCGAGCACGGCACGTGTTTGGATGAGAGTCCAGGCTGGAAGTGTAATTGTTCACAGGGGTATGAAAGTGCTAAGATTGGTGAAAATCTCCACGCATGCAGAGGTAAATTAGCATTTTACTTCCTATTATTTTCGAGAAATGTGAGTGTTATAACGCATATCAGAACGATATAATAATATCACTTATGGAAAAAAATGACGTCATTTTCTTCGCTTATATTTTAACTCACCTGAGCCGAAGGCTCAAGTGAGCTGTTGTGATCACTCACCGTCCGTCGTCGTCCGTCTGTCCTTCCACAATTTCTTTAAGCTATATCTCCTCTTAAAACACTGAGCCAATTTTAACTCACAGTATTTTATCCTTAGGTGATATTAGGTGATACTGAATAAACATTGTTCAAAGAGTTAGCATCCATGCAGGATTCTGGTTGACATTGCAAGCAAAAAAAAAAAAAAAAAAAAAAAAAAAAAAACGTTAGAAATCAGTAGCCCAATTTCAATATAATTTGGCAGAAGTGGTTCTTTGGTGATGCGCTACCAAAATTGTTCAAGCCATGATGATTCGTCCCAAAACATGGCCGCCAGGGGGACGGGGCTTATTTTTCCTATATATCTCTCCAGAAAAATTTAAAAATCTTATCAGAAACTACTGGACCGATGTCAGTATAACTTGGCAGAAAGGTTTCCCGTGTGACACTCTACCTAGAATGTTCAAGCCGTCACGATTCGTCAAAAAGCATGGCCGCTAGGGGGCGGGGCTTATTTTCCCTATATATCTATGTTTAAAACTGCAAAAATCTTCTTGTCAGAAACCACTGGACCAATTTCAGTATTACTTGACAAAATTGTGTTTCCTTGGTGACCATCTACTAAGGTTTTCAATCTGTTATTATTCGTCAAAAAACATGGCCGCTAGGGGGCGGGGCTTATTTTCTTTATATATCTGTATAAGAAACTTTAAAAATGTTCTTGCCAGATACCACAGGACCGATTTCAATATAACTTGGCAGAAATGTTTTTTTGATGACCCTCTACCCAAGGTTATTCAAAGCGTCATGATTTGTCTAAAAACCAATCCGCTTGGGGCTTGGCTTATTTTCCCTGTGTATCAATATAGAAAACTTTAAAGATCTTCTTGTCTGAAACCACTGGACCGATTTAAATATAATTAGGCAGAAATGTTTCTTTGGAGTCCCAGTATCAAGATTCTTCTAGCCATCCTGATTTGTCAAAAAACCATGGCTGCCAGTGTGTGTGTGGGGGGAGGGGGGGAGGGGCGGGGGGAAGCGCGGCTTATTTACCCTATATATTTATATATTATTTTCCATATATATGTATATATTATTTTCCCCATATATCTATATAGAAAGCTTGAAAAATCCTCTTGTCAGAAACCACTAAACCAATTTCAATAGTACGTGACAGAAACATCCCTTTGATAACCCTCTGCCAAGATTGTTCAAGCCGTCATGATTCATCAAGAAACATGGCTGCCAGGTTGCGGAGCTTATTTTCCCTATACATCTATATGGAAAATTTTAAAAACCTTCTTGTCAGAAACCACTGGACCGATTTCAATATAATTCATCAGAAATATTTCTTTGTGACCCTCTTCCAAGATTTCTCAAGTTATCATGATTCGTTAAGAAAAACTTGGCCACCAGGGACCTATATATATAGAAATTTATATAACTCTTTTTTCAGAAACCACTGGAGCAATATGAATATAATTTATTAGCACTTATTCTTTGGTGAGCCTCTACCGAAATTGTTCAAGCCATCATGATGCGTCGTCGAAAACATGACCCTCATGGGGCAGGGCTTATTTTCCCTTAATATCTTGATACAGATTTTAAAGAGCAGAGGCACTGCTTGCCATATACGGCATTGCTACTCCATTTATTAGGACCATAACGTCACTTTTGAACATAACATGTATAAAAAAATATCTTGAAGCAGTTAACTTGGGTGAAACTTCAATAGTAAGTATGCAAATCTGTTGCTCTGGTGAGCGATATAGAACCACCCTGGCCCTCTTGTTACTTTTTTACCGTGTGGTATGTCTGTTGATTTTTTTATTCGTTTGTTCATTCTGTTTCCGATGAAGTGCTGTTATGTTAATTCTCGTCAATTCATGTCATTAGTTATATTTCCAGTGCCTTTGGCTGTGTGTGGAGGTAGAAGGATTGTGTCAATGACTGTACTTTTTAACGTTTTTTCATTAGCCACTAGTTTCTTTATATCAGTTTCCTTCATTCGGATCGTAATTTCTAAATATTTTGAGAAACTTTACTGAAACATGAAAATAATCTATGTCAGTTTAATTTCATGGGTCACGTTAGGAGTGATATTTGCTGTATAGCTACTTCAAAAGATATTCCTTTGTGCTTTTTTAGTAGCTCACCTGAGCCGAAGGCTCAGTTTGAGCTATTGTGATCACTTGCCGTCCGTCGTTGGTCGTTCATCCGTCTGTCTACGCCTTTGAACGACCTCCTCTGAAACCTTCAAACTCCGTGTGGAGCCGTCTGTTAAAGGGGGATTGAAAATTTTACTAATGGTAACGGTCCGCAATGAAGATGGCCGCCATGCCCATATATGATAAAACACTTAAAATCTTCTTCTACAGAATTAAGAAAGCTTAAGGGCTGAACCTTGGTATAGAGCATCATGGACTCAAGGTCTACCAAATTTGTTCAAATGATGACCCTAAGTTGACATTTGATCTTTTATGGCAAGTTCAAATTGGTGTCCCCATGCATGTATACGGGGAAAATGTTGAAAAATCATTTTCTCAAAATGTAGCTTAGACTAAGGACTGAAACTTTCAATGAGTGATGATATAGTAAAATATTTTAGTTATAATCAAAATTTTGTACCACGAGGGTTATCTGCCTTTGCCCTGGAGCTATCTACATGTATAATAAATATTTGTAATGTTTAAATGTTTTCTTTTCTGAAACTGCTTGAGCAATTTGTACCAGATTTCCGTGGAGCTATCGAAAGGGTATTGCCGATTTGTTCAAAAGGTTCCATGCCATTGAGCAAGATGACTGCCATGTTTATATATGGTAAAAAACTCTTCTTCTCCAGAACCAAGAAAGCTTTGGAGCTGAATCTTAGTATATAGCATCATTGTTTCAAGCTCTACCAAGTTGTTCAAATGATGATCATAGGTTGACCATTGATGTTTTTACGGCAAGGTCAAATTTGCGTTATTATAGATTTGTATGAAGGAAAAATTAAAAAATCATGGTTTTCAATCTGTATTTAAGAGTAATGGCTGAAACTAACAATGTATGATTAAAGTAGTAAAATTTTTAGTTAGGATAAACTTTTGGACACTCCACGAGGGGTTATCTGCCATTGTCTCTGGGCTATATACAGGTACAAAATAATGAAATCTTTAAACTTCTTCTCCTCTGAAACCTCTTGGCCAGTTTTTAACAGATTTCACATGGGGCCTTCTATCAAACTGGGAATGTTGACAATTCTTTCAGATGGTTCTGCACCATTTAACAAGATAGGTGTCATGCTGATATATGGTAAAACACTTAAAATCTTCATCTCCAGTACTAAGAAAGCTTTGAGGCTGAATATTGTCATACAGCATCGGGGACTCAAGGTCTACCAGGTTTGCCATAATGATAAGACTAGGATGATCATTGACGTTTTTATTGTATGGTAAAATTTGTCACCCAGTTGCTGTGGCAATATCGGTAGGCTGTTGCATGTCATTTGCAAATATGCAATAACTGTTTCTATCAGGTGAGCCAGTTGTGGCCCATGAGCCTCTTGTTTATTTAGATAGTTATTTCAGTTAGTCAAAAACCTCTTGAATCATTCAGCTGGTATACCTAGAATAGTTATATTACTGCTTATTCATTTCAGATATCAATGAATGTGAACGTCACAATTGTTCCTTTGGCGGAGACTGTTGCTCCGGACTAGGCAAATGTGAAAATACAGTTGGAAACTGGACTTGCAATTGTCTGGATGGTTATGAGGTTAATTTTGATAATTACAATAGGATAACTTGCAAAGGTTAGCATCTTAATGTTTTATTCTTATTTTTATTTGATGCACATCAAACAAATTTATAATAAATCTTCATGATAAGACGACTTATTTTCGCAAAAGAGAAAACTGGTACTAAACCAGCAGAGTTAATGTTGACTGCTTATGGCAGTTACAACCAAATCAGCGTTCGTTTCAGTTTTAGTAAAGCAATTAATATTAGCAAATAAAGCGCACATAATCGAACACATAATACAGATTTAGATTTGATATATCGTTGATATATGGAGTGTCAGGAATTGGCTTGCTGTGATCATAAGTCATCTCATTGTTTATTTTCTTCTACGAAACGAAGTTAAATATTCCACAAATCAAAACTAGAAATTACACTCGTTTTATTGAGTCTGTTCATGAGGAATACTGAAACATGCAACATCCCTCATTCTCTCTAACAGCTTTAAGTTCCCTCTAACAGCTTTAAGCAGACTTCTGTTTTTACATACTGTATAGGAGCCCAAAGGACCAGAGAATTTAATAATACCAGCATGTCATCGAAGTACGGTGCGATTGTTTAGGGCCTCCACACAAGCACTTAACAACAGCTGCTGCGGTCATAAAATATTTCAAAGTAGGAATCCTTAGGAAATAGAGAAACATCAAAGTCAGAAATTAGCAGACTCAGTCCGACTGGTGATCAGGAGGTTGCTGGTTCGAGCCCCGCCGGGTCGGCAACTTACTCTTTGTTGCTTTGTGGTTTATTCTACGAGGCGATATGTTTTATGTCTTACCTTGTGTCATTTTCAGTCCTTTTAGCATTGCGATTACCTCGCTTGGGGAAGAGAGAGCTAATCTTAGTGCTTTTCGTACGTTTACTCGATTTGTGCATGTTTGGATTTGTCGGTTTCCTCTTCCTTCTGGGTTCTGGGAAGGACTGCGGTTTGTGATTGCGGCACTCCCTGGACTGTTCTCTTACCTTCTTTTCTTTGGTGGAGATTTGATCATGAAATATTTTCTACGGTCATTATCACCCTTCTGCTGATTGAAGAAGGGCAGTTGTCAGTTTTTGGCGGAAGAATGTAAACAATACCACCGCGTCTAAACGTAACACCGGATAATCGGATTTTTGGTCAAATAACGCCGGGCTACGGTATTTTATGTAGGATTCGCCAGCATTTCAAGAACCGCGTTTGACAGTGGGTAGACAAAACCATTTATTTAAAATATTACAATAGGTTCATCGAACATGAAAAGAAGCCTATCCAGATCTACATACATTCTTCCAACTCTCAAATCTTCAATTGAGTTACATACTTTGCCGAAATTGTCAAACGCTCAAAGAGAAAATGGTTGTGCAGGTTCGGCCATACGATAAAAAAGCATTCTTAGCAGAGGAGTTCGTACTTTTTTCATTTTTCTAAAATTCCTGACCAGCTGGTGGATGTAAATGCAATTGAAAATGACCTTGTACGTATCATAAACTGGCCATTGCTGAGATTTTTTTACCGACGTAACAATCCACGAAATTAAAGTAACGCCGGATAAAACGGTATCTTCTTGATTTACAAATGGCCGGTATTCTCGCAGACTAACACACATGTAAAGGTAAAACTTTTCCTACAGAACCCAATTCTAATTAATCGACACAATAATTAAATTGTCTTACTTTAAGTATTTGAACTATCTCAATGTATTGATCACTTACAAGACTAAGCATCTCCGTATACTTCAAAAAGTATTTAGATCTATGTACTTTCATCCATAGCTTTTATCCAGTAGTCTTGCAGACAACCACACTTGAGAGCATTAATTCAAAGGTGTAACAATTAGAGTATGCAGAGAAGAGTTGAAAGTAATCGTTACAAATGAATAACCTGTTCAAGTAGTTTGCAGACTCCCTTTGGATTCCTTTAGAAAATGGGGTGATCATATCTTTTGCCTCATTTGTTTTATTATCCTGTCCTCGATTTAATTCTGTTACACTTTCCCTTTCATTTTAAGAAGCCTAAGATATGGTTATCATTGTATAGAGAGACATGAATACATACCAGGGAGTAATATATTCAATTAACGGTGATAGTTTTAGTTGTTATCTGTTTTATTTAAATTACTATGTGGGATGTACCCGGATGAGTGGATAATGTGTTAAACGCCCGATTCGACTGTACATAGTTTGTACATTAAAGTTGCTATCGTGGCAGGATGCAGTTGCAACTATAACAGTTCTTTTGAGTTGTCTTTTTCTATAATAAGTCCAGTAATCGTCTAAACCTGGTTAGTAAAGCAATTCATCAGTTCTGTATTTGATAGAAGTCAGGCGTCTCAAAAAAATTTTGTTGAGAATTTAGAGTACTTTAAAGTCTAGGTATTTCTCGGGTGTAGAGGTCAGGCATCTCAAATAATTTTTGTTGAGAATTTATAGTACCTCCCCCTCCCCCTCCCCCTCCCCCACCACTTGTCTAGTAGAACTTACTTTTGTACATTATTTGTCACCTTCAAGGCCTGTCATCCATACACACGTTTTGCGTACACATCACCCACACAACAACTGTGCAATAGCACCTCAAAACCGTTACCGTATTACCTGAAGAAAGATGGACGCGAGACTTTCGGTTATAGATGGAGAGTGATGGGGATGTATCAGGTAGTCATGTTATGACATGTTATATACATGGACCTCCAATACAGAACTTATATCTAATGCTTTACTGGCCAGATACTGACCAGATTTAGACGATTACTGGACTTATTCTGGAAAAGGACACTCAGAAGAACTGTTATAGCTGCAACTATATTCCGCCACAATAGAGACTTTTATATACAAATGCTATGTACAGTCGAATCGGGCATTTAACACATTACCCACTCCTTCGAGTACGTTACTCCCTGGTATGTATTCTTGCCTACCCATACAATGATCACCTTATCTAAGGCTTCTTAAAATGAAAGGGAAAATGTAATAGAATTAAATTGAGGGCAGGATAATAAAAAACGAGGTTAACGATATTATCACCGCATTTTCTGTATTACGGTATTCATTTTTAACGATTACTTTCAACTCTTTTTTGCACTCTCTAATTGTAACATCATTTTCAATTTATGTTTTAAAGTGTGTTTGTCTGCAAAAATACTGGATAAAAGCTGAAGATAAAAGTACACAGATCTAAATACTTTTTAAGTATACGGAGGTGCTTGATCTTGTATGTGATTGATACATTGAGATACTTTTATATGCTAAAACAAAGACAATTTATAGTGCCGATTCATTGGTATTGGACTGTGTTGGTAAAGTTTTTTCTCTTACCCTTTTTTACCTTTACAAGTGTGTTTCTGCGAGAACACTGGCCAGTTATAGCTCAAGAAGATACTTTTTTTTATCCGGAGTTACCTTAAATTTCGTGGATTGTGCCTCGGTCTTTATTTTGTCGATAAAAAAATCTCAGCAAGGCCAGTGTAATTGCAAGGTCATTTTCAAATGCATTTTCATCCACTAGCAGTCAGCAATTTTAAGAAAATTAAAAAAAGTACGAACTACTCTGCTAAGAATGTTTTTTATCGTGTGGTCGAACTTTCTCTTTGAGTGTTTGACAATTTCGGCAAAGTTTATGTTTCAACTGAAGATTTGACAGTTAGAAGAATGTATGTAGATCTGGATAGGCTACTTTTCATGTTCGATGAGCCTATTCTAATATTTTGAATAAATGGTTTTGTCTATCCGCGGTCCAACGCGGCTCTTCAAATGGCGGCGAATCCTACGAAAAGTACAATAATCCGGAGTTATTGGACCGAAAATCCGGCGTTACGACCGGTTATCCGGCGTTACGGTTGGACGCGGTGAATACTGGTTAACCGCTTAGATGATTAAGCCTGCCCAGTAAAAGTGTGGTTAGGTAAACTGACTGCGCTCGACATGACCCCATTGGGTTGACTGGGCCGTAAAACCTCCACACCAACAAAACTTCTCACTAATGATTTTATTCTCCCTACCTAATTGCTATGCAAGAGAGGTCAAAAGCGTGTCATAAATAGGTGATACGTATCTAGATCCCAGCAGGGGATGGTAAGGAGGCCTTCTGAGCTATGATAAATACTCTGGAGGCGATATTTCTTATGGATCAGATAGATAAGTCAGTACTTAATTTCCCTATTGGCACTACCTGTCTATCAGTTAGTGACATTATGCTAGGTTTTGTGGTTCCCAGTCGATGGTAAAGTAAGATGTGTCTCGGCCATTAATCAATTGCCGAGACACATCTTATTTGGGAACCAGATGTCATCTATTTATGACACGCTTTTGATCTCTCTTGCATAGCGACTAGGCAGGGGCAATAAAATCCTTAGTGAGAGGTTTTGATTATTCAAAGATCGAGGCCAGTAGCAGAGGGCTAAATCGTAGCTGATTCTTAATTTGTGGTATCTGATTTTGAATAATTTAAACTTTCCGTCAAACGTCTCCCCGTACTTTACTATTGTGTATTTTCTAGTCCTTTGTGACCATTGAGCCCCTTCCGGTATTTTTGGGTCACTGATGAGGAAATGGCCGATATTAGCTAAGATGTCCCAGAAAAATTTCAGCTGCGCTATTTTCAGTTATATGAATGTGTTTATTTATCCTAACGGCCAATCTTTTGAGAATATTTCCATTTAAAATGAATCAATCTTATAAAAGTTTTATGTAACTATGGCAATTTTATTTGTTCGTTTACTTGTTTCCTTATGACAGACGTATGTTCTTGAACTTCATTGGTATTTAATGATTTATTTTAACTACAGATATCAATGAGTGCGATCATAGTGAAACATACATCTGCACAAATGGTCGCTGTAAAAATACTATTGGTTCGTGGGACTGTAGCTGTGGCGAAGGATATCAGCAAAAGAACGTTAATGCATATGTCTATGTTTGTGAAGGTAATAACTAAAAACTGTGTGTTCATGACGCTTCCATCTATCTCGATATAACTTTGATATTATTATCACTATCATCATCAAAAATATATCAGAGTAATTCCAAGATTATATGTTATACAGCATTTGTAATATGAAGTAAATAAGAGAACTAAGGAACTGATGCAATCAGATCCACACCAATTTCTCAACAGCAAAGGAAAAGACAAACAAATACAATTAAATAGCCACAAAAAGAACATATTGTAAGAGTTGGCAAGCCTTCCTCAAAAAGGTGGCAACTCTGTTACCCAAACTTTACTGAGCATATCTTTATTACCTAATTTTAAGTGAATCACTACAGAACATTTAACAAAAAGTATCACAATGAAAGTACTGCCTTAGAAATGTCAGTAATACTTACCAGGGGCTTAAGCCAGTTTACGGGGTCCCAACGTGTTTCCTCAGCTTCAATAGTGGTAAAAACAAATATTAGTTCGGTCCGTGAGGAGGTCTTTATAGGGTCTGAACTCCGATCCACCGGCGTGCAGTTAAAGAAGTAAGCAAAGTGGTGAACCTTGGCTGGGTCAACCGCTAAGCAAGCAAAATGTTCTATGACATCAACATTATATCCCATTTATTTATAACATATGACTATTTTACTAAATTGATCAGAAAATTCTAGTTTACTTTCAATTGTTCTAAACTTATATACTAAGTCAACATAAAATTCAGGTTCTGATGGGCCTTGAAGCAGAAGTGTAATACTTTGTAACATTAGTAAGTAGAGCAAATAAATAGATCTACAAAATGGATCGCGTTACCCTTTGCATAGTGTTCAGTCCTCTTAGCATCGCTAATCATTTTCATTTTGAATACAAATAGCAAATATTTCCTATTACCCTTCGACACAATATGAGTCAAACATTTACAAGAACAGGAAATAACAATATGAATTATGTATCCAGGAAAACCCATATTTGCTAAACATAGCCTTAACGAGGTACCGAAAGAAGATGAGGTGAACAACAAAACATAACAAAACGAATAACACCTATGTCACATTTAACTAATGCATATTTTAGATATCGATGAATGCCGATCGGAATCATACAAGTGTGATGGAACCAGTTGTTTGAACACGCCAGGAAACTGGAGCTGCATCTGTCAACAAGGATACACAAACAAAAGCATTTCAACAGAGAAAAATGTAACAACTGTGCATTGCAATAGTATGTATATTCATGTATAAAGTACCGAATTGAATATTAACGTTGCTAAAACTTACTTCCTGACGACCTCTTAAAACAGTGAATTGCGACGAAATATTAATAAATATAAATTAAATGTTCCCTCTCTCGCTCTCTCGCTCTCTCTCTCTCTCCATTAAGGTATATACGGAAAAAAACTTTATATGTCTTTTTATTTATACGTTCCCAGATACCATGTTATGGCCCCAATCTGGAACTGATCTCGATCAGGACATAGGTCCTTACAGATCCAGATGTGGTGCGAGATAAGGGATCAGTTTTATTTGCCTTACTTCGATCGGAAGCAGGTCCTAAGTCTCGGGTTATGATCAGGTCTAGGATCGGCTCTTCCTGTTGAGATTATTGCCATTCGATGTTCCGAAGACACCTTTGTTTTCTTGCTGGACATTTCTATATTCATTAATTTACTTCTTTTCTCTCAAATAAAGAATTTGTAAATTATTGTGCCAGTATTGTAGAATATGTCCAAGAAGAGCCAAATCACAGAACATTGCCTACAATTGACACAAGAGCAAATATATCAAGGCAGACAGTACATAAGCCACAAAACTAAGAAAAGCAAAACAGTCAAAAAAGCCAATACTGCTTCCTCAATATGTTTTAAATGGTTGACTATCAATGTCTGTGGTTAGGCCTATCCCAGTCAGCATTCTACGTAAATCTATATCGGGCCGTCATCGGCCCGTCAGGGTAGCTGACGGGCCGATGACGACCCGATGTAGATTTATGTAGAATGCTAGCTGGGATCATGGTCCTGTTTGAGGTTTCTTGTGTTCTGCTTCAGATTGCCAATGAGCCCTTTGCTTTGTTTCATCGCAGTATTTGTGATTATTTATGTTTCACTGTGATGTTTAATTAAGTGGAAGACCCCTGTAAGAATTTGTTTTGTAATTTGGAGCTGCATCAAAATTAAGATTGCGGTTTCACGCAACTGGTTTAATCCCCGCAGTACCTTTTATACTGACCGTTCTAGTGTGGTTCCTCTGTTGCAGTTCTTATTTGTCCGTGCCTCTGTGGTTTCACAGAGGCACAACTTACCTTTTTTCATATGTGAAGTTTGTAAAATATTTTCTACTATTGGAAATTCAAAGGCGGTATTTCTGTGGCAGTGTCTCTCTGTCTGTTCTGTCGTCATTTGTTAATTCTGTTTTCGAAAAACTACTCTTTTGTGTGTTCATTTCATGTAATTAAGCCCTATCTGGTGCCTTGGAGCGTTGTGTTCTGGGAACCTCCCTATTTAATGATACTATTTTACTAATGTTAATATTTTATCATTATTTTCGTTGGAAAACTGTTACTCCCATTTTTTGCTGTGTCTGGAAGGCTTCTTGATTGTGACATTGTCTGGGTATCTTCACTTATATTTTTGTAATAGGTCTAGACTTCGAAACGTTGATTGTATTTAGATCTGGTCAAGCTTTTTAGATACCGGATGTCCTTGTGATCGCATTCTCTGTCCACCTATTTGTTGTGAGTTTAAAAAATTCAGAGTAACAGTTTAAGATAATATAGATTAGAAATGATAAGTGTGTCCATATCTAGTCATCCGAATGACAGATTATGCTACAGTAAATAACATAATGCAACAACTTGTTTTAAGATATCAACGAATGTGACAGTACAGAATATCAGTACCCAGCATGCTTAGAGTCAACGGAGTGTATAGATACAAATGGGTCCTGGGCGTGTTTGTGTAGGGCTGGTCTCAGTCCTAAGAATATCAACTCGACAACTAAAATATGTGGAGGTAAGCAATAATGATATTATCCTTAATAGCCTCACAAAGTCGCAGTAAACATATGAGCCATAACAAAAGAAAATCTACCTTCAGGCATGTGCGCCCACCGAATATTCCGTTCAGCCTGCGTTTTTGCTTACCTCAGGAGGCACACCTTCGAACATAAGCGCCCAGCGAAGATTCTGATCAGACAGCACATTCTCGCTTCAGAAAGCTTCACTTTGCGCATTTGGGAAAGCCATGAATGCAAAGTTTCTTGATGTGGATAACAAACACTCTAATCAGACTGCGTGGATGCGCATGCTGATTTGAGTACTCGTCGGATGCCCTGTCAGGAGGTACGTTTTCTGACATTGCGGCTTATTAGATCACCTGAGTACGTAGTGCTCAACGGGAGCTATTATGATCCGTCAATGTCAATGTCCGTCATCCGTCGTCCGTCAAACGTCATCCGTCGTGCAATTTGCTTAAAAAACCTACTCCTCCTCCACCCCTGGGCCAATTGACTAGAAACTTGGTAGAAGCATCAGGGTGAATTGTAAATAAAAAAATAGCTAAAATCCTTTCGATCGGAAATCCAACATGGCCGCCGTGGCCGCCATCTTGAAAATCTATTTTTCGCTTCTTCTTCTGAACCAAAAGGCTAATTGACTTGAAACTTGGTAGGATGCATCTAGGGGATTTGTAGATCAAAAGTAGCTAAAATCATTCCGATCGGAAATCCAAGATGGCCGCCGTGGAAATATCGGGGTGACTTGTAGATCAAAAATAGCTAAAATAGTTCGAAGGGAAATCCAAGATGGCCGCCGTTGCTTCTTCTCCTGAGCCGATAGACCAATTGACTTGATACTCGATAGGAAGTATCGGAGTGACTTTTAGATGAAAAAAGCTTAACTCATATGGATCATAATGTTTATGAAAAGTAATTTAGCAAGCAACACTGATCATATCTCCTTGTACATGGTTGAGCAATAATCTATTTTCAAACCTATCGAGCGCAGTGATCCCAAAGGACCAGACATAGATTGCGTTATGACGTTTACTGCTGTTTTTATTTGAACATGTGATGATATTATTGCTGTGGTCTTTCTAATGGGACATGTTTACTATTATTTAACTGCCTGATGCAAAGGATTTTGTATGGAACGAACATTACAAGTTATAATTTAACGCATATTTAAAGATGCGTCTGATCTTTTCTAATTCATGTCCCAAAACTTAAAGGAGACAGATGATCTGGCACTTGCTTCTTACATGTACACCAAATCATCCTTTTCTGATCTCAAGGTACACCATTTTCTCCGTACGTACCGTATTTACCCTAAACAATGCTTCACTTACACTCCTTACCATACTTCTCCTAAAAGGACTTATGTCAGTAGCAAAGCGATATCTAAAATCTTAGCTTTACCTCCTAAATTAATGAAATGTGGTGTCTGTAAGATAAGTCTTTTTAGTACATGTAACTTTCTAAAATTATCAAATATTATGGAAAGGAGAATCGCGGAAGCTTTGACAACACCCTAAAATAGGCAGATTGCCTGTACTACCGTCAGAGATCCTTTGAACAAAATTATAAATGAACATATCCAAGAAATGCACAATCATGAAGCTCAGCCTTCTCGAGGCACCAAAAGAAGAAGAGATGAGGAATAAACATTGATAAAACAAACACCACTTACGGAAAACAACGACACGCATACAAAGAAAACCTGCAACAGAGAAACTGTCTTGGAACAGGCAGCGGGAAAGCCACAGAGGGCTTTAACCACTTATACCCCCTATCCATTTTTAATGACAGATTCTTTCTGTCATTCTTCGTTGCCACGCGCGGTTTTAGAGAAACTGGCTTCCACTACTATTCAATTTCGTATTTATCCGCACACCAAAGTAGACCCAATTTTTTCATGTGTGTATATTAGTACACCATTGAAGAGCAGTCCGTAATAAAGTAGTGCGACTTGTGCTTGATCCATGGTTGACCGCTGAAAAACTGCGTCCACACATGCTGATCAGCGCCTTTGTTGTTCGCAATAGCTTGTTTGTTTTGACGAAGAAGCTTCTCACAAACTTGAATGTAGGACAGAATGATATCTGGAATTAATTAGTTTTCTAGTAAATCTGTCATTTCAGGGCTATTCAGCCCTTTGATTCTGTCTGCTGGTCTATCAGAAAACCAGCGTGATGAGCAGTGTAATTCCTGATCAGACTTTTTACTATATACTGTTTGTCATAATACTTATCATTTGCTTCACATTTTAGGCGATTTTCAATATGTTCGGATGGTTCGCTTTACACTGGTAACAGAAACCCAACCCGATAAAAGCTCATTGCAAAATGCTCTTCAAAGAAAGGTAAATTTATGTTGTAAATCATATAGTCAGCACTCTTAAGACCGACATTCGTACAACGACAAAAATTCATTATAGCAATTCATTGACTGGTACGAACCCTTCACTCAAGATGTGATTGTTAATAAGAAATTATGCACGAACATTGTATTGTATACTTCAGGAGACATATATTTTGGATATTTGTTAGAACTGCCTCACTGATGCAGTTTAAACAAATATCTAAAAATATGTATTGTAAGGAAATAAAATTAAAACAATGTCTTTCTTACGTATCATTTAGTTCATTAAGGATTCATTACAATAGCAAATTCATGATAGTCATTCATTGACTGGTACGAACCCTTCACTCAAGAGGTAACTGTAAATCAGAATTTATGCACGAACATTGTATTTTATACTTCAGGAGACATATATTTTTGATATTTGTTAGAATTACCTCACTGATGCAGTTTTAAGAAATATCTAAAAAATATGTTTTGTGAGGAAATAAGATTAAAACAAGGTCTTTCTTATATATCATTTAGTTCATTAAGGAGTCATTACAATAGCAAATTCATTTTCATAGCAACGTCTTTATGGGAACAAAGCTGTCGTTGTAACGAGAGTTTACTGTACTGGAATGTTTAATGTGTTTGCTTGTTTAGCTGCATGGATACTCATATATACCACTAGAATTTAAGAAGTAAACAAATCTTCAGTAAATTCTTTAACAAGATGATAACAATGCCACATAGAACCCACCAAACATAACAATAAGAAAATACAACCGTGAGTTCGCGAACTCACTGTTTGCTGTCTTATTGTTGTGTTTGATCGGTTCGCGAACTCACTGTTTGTTGTTTTATTGTTATATTTAGTGGGTTCGCGAACTCATTGTTTGTTGTCTTATTGTTATGTTTGGTAGGTTCGGGAACTCACTGTTTGTTTTCTTATTGTTATGTTTGGTGAGTTCGCGAACTCACTGTTTGTTGTCTTATTGTTGTGTTTGGTGGGTTCGGGAACTCACTGTTTGCTTTTAGCTGCATGGATACTCATATATACCACTAGAATTTAAGTATTAAACAAATCTTCAGTAAATTCCTTAACAAGATGATGACAGTGCCACATAGAACCCACCAAACATAACAATAAGACAACAAACAGTGATTTCGCGAACTCACTGTTTGTTGTCTTATTGTTATGTTTGGTGGGTTCGCGAACTCACTGTTTGTTGTCTTATTGTTATGTTTGGTGGTTTCGCGAACTCACTGTTTGTTGTCTTATTGTTGTGTTTGGTCGGTTCGAAGCTCACTGTTTGCTGTCTTATTGCTATGTTTGGTCGGTTCGCGAACTCACTGTTTGTTGTCTTATTATTATGTTTGATCGGTTTGCGAACTCACTGTTTGTTGTTTTATTGTTATGTTTGGTGGGTTCGCGAACTCATTGTTTGTTGTCTTATTGTTATGTTTGGTGAGTTCACGAACTCACTGTTTGTTATCTTAATGTTATGTTTGGTGTGTTCTGTTTGACATTGTTGTCATCTCGTTGGGAAGAGGGAACCGGTTCCTTTGCGTTTCGTTGGTTTGTAGCATGAGTTCTTTTGTCATTGTTTGTCTGCTCTTGTAAGTATCATTGGTAGGCTCACGTGACATCCACATAATTGCGGTGACATGACAACATGAAGTTTCTTGTAAACTTTGAAACATACGAGCAATCGTTCGAAAAAAATAGGCAGTATTAGAGGTTTCATTTCTGTAGAAAATTGTATATGTTTTGTATATAATGTAATATGTTGGTGTAAGTACTCGTATATCAAGTTTGACCGTTCTAAGACGGTCGTCCTGATGTTGTTCTTACTTTTTGTAGCTCTTTGTAGCTTTGTGGATTGCTTTCTGTTTTATACCCCCAAAAACTTTGTTTGTGGTGGGGTATACTGTTTTCACATTGTCCGTCCGTCTATGTGTCCATCCGCGACACTTGGGTTTTTTCCTAGTATCTTGAAAACGCAGTGATGGATATTCAACAATTTCTGCAGACACATTGTCATCAATAAGGTGTACCTACATAAGAGAAAGTACGGGCTAGGAGCCAGTTCTCTTGGAGTTATTGCTCTTTGTAAAATTTCTTTATGCAGTAAAAAGTTTGTGTGCACACTATCTCTTTCACCAATGGCTGGGATTTGACCAAACCAGCACACATACATCATCAGTGTGGGGAAAAAAAGTGATTAGATTTTGGTGACCTTGACTTTATTTTCAGGCTTACAAAATTATAAATACTCATAAAGAGAGCCTTGTGTGCACTCTGTCTTTTTTCCTGCATATCCTGGTTAATATTATTAGGAGTCTTAACATATTTTGCATAAATGTTGATATTCATAAGATGTTGCTGCTATAGAAAAAGAAGGGTCAAGGGATCAATACTGCTATAGTTATTCCCCTTTATAATTCTTTAATGGCCGTAACACTTTTGTTCCTCCTGTCTATCTTGCTTAATAATTTTAGGAATCTTGTAATATTTTTCATGAATGTTGATATTGATCAGTTTTTGTTGCTATGGAATTTTTTTAACATTCTGAACAGAGCTACTATTTATATCGACCATTACCTTGTTGAGTGGGGGGGGGTGTATCTAATAAGCAGTGCTTATTCACTTTTTTCATTTCTATATGTGTTGTGATGCTAGCATTGTGGTCACCGTCTTCAATAGCTACCACTTTGCTTTCTGCTTCACTAGTTGTGATTAAGAGTGGCATCGGGACCCAGGGTGAAGTTAGTCGGTTGTAAAAGTGCTTTAAAATCCCCGGCGGTTTATTCTACTGACCGTTCTAAGGCGGTCGTCCCGGGTGTTAGCCTTACTTTTTGTTGCTTTGTGGTTTATTCTACGAGGCGATTTGTTTTAAGTCTTGCCTTTTAATATTTGGTTCGTGTCTTTTTCAGTCCTTTTAGCATTGCAATTACCTCTCTTGGGGAAAAGAGCTAATCTTAGTGTTTTTTGCACGTTTGTTCGATTTGCACTTGTTTGGTTTTGTCCGTTTTCTTATCCTCTTAGTGTGTGAGAAGGGCTGCGGCTTGTGATTGTGGCATTCCTGATAGCTTTTGTTTTTATTCTAGGAAATATGAAATTTTCTCAGAATGCAAACAGTGCTTTTTAGGACGGGATATCTGTAAATCAGAACTTAACAAAACACACAACTGTCTATAAATACTATGTTCCTTATGTTCGTACAAATATCCGTTTTATTTTGCTTATCCTTTAGGCCACATACTGTCACGTTCTGAATATCTGATTATACAAATTACGTACTTAAAATCTGACATTAATGGATAGCTAAAGTGTCCCTAGCATTACCGATTACTATTCAGTTTTAGCCATTTTAATAAGAAAATATTCTGACCATCTCCTATTGTATTTATTATTATGTTAGTGTGTTTGCTTTTGTTTATTTGTAGTGTGTAGTATTTCTATTTCAAAGACAATTTGTTCTTTAAGAATTATTTGAATTTTAATTACAGCTTCTTGAAATGTACCAGAAAGTTCTAGGAAATTTCTCGGTGTCGGTGTACATAGAAATAATAAGCATCACCATATTTGCCAGACAGAGGTACTAGTATTAATATTTTGTAGTCAACAAAACCACACACACACACACACACACACACACACACACACACACACACACACAAAAGAATGAGAGAGAGAATTTCCAAGATTTAACTTCTGTTGAGACCTTAACTTCTAGTTCGGGTTTGAATAATTGCATAGTCATTCGATCGCTCTATACATCAACCCTTTTTTATACCGACATTCCATATAATGACAAAATTACACTGATAATGATAATTTGAAACCACCTCTCAAGAGGTAACAATGAATAAAAAATATATAAAATATTATATATGAAGACTACAAGAAACATACGTTCGGGATATTTGTTAGAATCGCCTCAGCAACAAATATCCAAAACATATGTTCTGTGAGGCAGTAAGAAAAAAAAAACCTTTACAAATCGTTCTGCTGCGTTAAAGGATTCTTAACAACAGTAAATTCATTTTAACGGCAACATTTTTGGGAACATATCTTATCGTTGTAACGAGTATCACCTGTATATGTATAGTGTTTTGCCGATAGTGTCTCAACTCGTCTTTAATGTTTAAACAGTAACCTTTAATTCTTTGTGATGCACAGCCTCACGAGAAATTAGTTGCAAGATATACTAAAAGGAGAAAATCATTGGACAGTCGTTAACCTGTTCATTTCAAGTAAATTTACTTAGATATTACTTCATCATAATTAGAGTCACGTCCCGAGAAAAGGACTCTTCGGACCTTCCGTTAAATCAATCTTTTAGTGCGCATGCCCGGCCTTTTACTGAGGTCACATATCAAATTCTTTGGTTAACATTTCCCTTTGGCCTACCGCGTATATTGTGAGCAAACAGCATAAGTTCAAGAGAGACTGCGCTGATGTGCAGGCTCGGCGGAGCTTTTGGTGTTTGCGTATGCTTCAACGCCAATTTTTCCATGACAGAGCTCATTAAGCTTCTTAAATAAGAAAAGTAAATAAATGACCTGAGGAACAGATACAATAAAATCGACATAAAGTTCTCAACATCCAAGTGAAAGACAGATAGATACAATTAAACAGCCACAAAAAGAATGATGACAAGCAGAGTTGGCAACCGTTTCCCATAAAGGTGGCAACTGTTACCCAAACTTAACTTAATATATCTTTAACTTACATACTTTTTTAAGGAAAAAAACTGTGTATGTATAACAATACAGAACATTTCACAAAGAGTACCACAATGAAAGTGCCGCCTTGGAACGGTGTAGGATGAGGCGGGGGAGGGGGAGCTTAAGCTAGCTTTACAGGATCCCAAACTTCGCATTCAGCTTTCTTCGTGGTAAAACACTGTCCTTTTGGGCAAGGGTTGCCAAACCGCTTGCCATCTGTTTTTTGTGGGTGTTAAATTATATTTGTTAGTCTTTCCCTTTTATTGTCGAGAACTTGATGTGATTATATCAGTTCTTGTTATCTCATCAGTGACTCTCATATAAGTTTTCAAAACTCCCGGAATGGGTTCATTGATCACAAAGGACCAAGTAAGAACTAAGTATTAATAGCATAAAATAAATATGCAGATACCCACGAAAGGACACAAGCACAGAATTCCGCATTCCAAGGCATCGGATAGATAAGAGTTTAATTACATGGTATGGAAAAAACGTCGTATCACGAAAACATACCTATATTATGTTTAACCCCTTAAACCCCACTTTTATATAGTAAAACTGGGGCTTACAGGGGTATATATTATTTTTCTTATTTCTGCTCAAAAACATAGATTGTGGGTACTCGTTAGAACCTTTTCGGCGAGGCGGTACTAACGAGTACCCACAATCTATGTTTTGAGCAGAAATATGACAAATATCAGAATTTTTCTGAAAACTTTTAATTTTTGGTGGTGAAATTTTCAAGATATTTGAACAGGCTTTTTTTTCCTAATGGACTGTTTACCATGAGCCCTCATCCGTGTTTCATAATAGTGATTTAATTAAGGGTGAGATTGCGATCGAGTAAAACCAGTTAAGTCCCCCACTACCACAGTAATTGTTTCTGCTGATCGCTCCAGGGTGGTAGCTCTGTTGCAGTTCTTCATCGGATGCTGGTTATTGCAACTGTGCCGTTTGTCATTGTTCGTTCTTTACCTTTTCTTCTTTCGATGTCATGTGAGCATGTGCCTCCAGAGTATAGATGGACGCAATCTGATCGGGCTTTCGCTCTCTGCTTACAGCCTCATGGAATGTGATAAAATACAGTTGACTGTCATTATCTCAAACACTGATAACTGAAACTGCTGGTTTAGCTTGCTACATGTTATTTACATTTCCACTCCATTTATCTCAAACTACTGTTATCTCGAACCAAAACCTCTAGTCTTTGAGAGTTTGAGATAATGAGATTTGAAAATCGCTTTCATGCAAAAGCCTGCATCAGATTGTGCGGTTACACTGTCTGAACTAGATTTTTGTACTATCGCATACAACATAAAGACAGCTTATTTTATGGTGAGGCATATTTAATTTATATAAATAAAGACAACATGTAAGACCTCAATCATTCGTCTTTGTGTATATTTGATAGGAGAGATGTATCAACAAAGGACTGGGTAGTTAAATATGTTGTTCACACAGATGTTCCTTTAAGACCGGCTACCATAAACAGCGTTTTGGAACAGTATCAGAGCGCTTGCAGAAACTCAGTGTGTCCACCAGAAGTTGTTGGACAATCCACGAAATATACGATTCATTTTACAAGTAATTCAATTTATACCAGTAAGTACCGTATTTACCAGTGATTTGACGATTAATCTATTTACTCGAAGATTACTCGTATAAGGCAAATGAGTATATAATTAATCATGATTTTTGATAATGGAATAAACTTTTGTCCCTCTTTACATAATGAGGTTAGGATCCAGAGAAAAGTTGTGTTTACTGCACAATCTGTTATTATAGCCAATTTAAAATGTATAGATCATATAGAAAACTGAATATTTATGGTCATTTTATTCTATATAATGTATACAGTTTATCAATAAGCGTCCCGTTCTGTTATATCCAAACCATGTATTATCGAATAACACTGTACATATTTCTAGCAGTTTTATTGATCAGTAATCGATGTTTAAGTGATCATCATTAACTTACGTAAGTCGATGACCACAAAAATTAAGCTGAGTTCAACCACCAGTATTTACTATATATATTCGAACACCTTTACTCCTTACCAAACTTCATAGATTCTGTAAGGAATGATCCTCTAGAGAAAGGAACACATTCACAAAACTAAAAACAGTTAAAGCGTCGTCTGGTCAGACTAGCTAGTTTCGGCAATTGTCTTAAAACTTGATCTACTCATTACGAAAACATGCTTATTCAAATATATAGAAAATTTCACCCCAAAAAAAACCTGAAAATTTTCAGATAAAAAAACTGATATTTTTCATATTTCTCGATGAGGCGGTTCTAACGAGTACCAACAATCTATATTTTTAAGCAGAAATAAGAAAAATAATGTATATCCCTGTGAACCCCGGTTTTACTATACAAAAGTGGGGTTTAAGGGGGTCAAAATTATATAGGCATGTTTTCGTGATGTGTATTTTACTACCTGTTGATGGGTCTAACAGGTACTGGACGAGTTGCAAACAGTGATCTGGGTCCACACGGTGTGCTCAGGGTACTTAGAATATATACGTTAGGGATAGTCTGTTGTTTTTTAAGTTAAAACATAAGCTGCAG